>OY763892.1:20275099-20628105 GCA_963667165.1 Barbarea vulgaris
GTTACATGTCTTGCATTGAACATGTAGCTTCTAGTTTTCAAACTCCCCTTCTCATTGATGAATGCTATGATTTAGTATGTGAGTTGGAAAGGCTATATACCTTAAGAGTAGAATCGTTTGCTAGAGATTACCATGAAGTGTGCTTTGATATTAATTATCTATGTGCTTTGAATATTCATGATCTTGAGTTTAAAATTTCAATGCCTG
The DNA here is from genome assembly GCA_963667165.1 of Barbarea vulgaris. Classification (NCBI taxonomy): domain Eukaryota; kingdom Viridiplantae; phylum Streptophyta; class Magnoliopsida; order Brassicales; family Brassicaceae; genus Barbarea; species Barbarea vulgaris. Next base: position 20,275,307 of record OY763892.1, read on the forward strand.
AGGAATCTAGATCTCTTCTTGAAAAATCTTGGGGATGTGTTTGATATTGACAGGATCTTGAATGAGATAGAGAACCCTAAGGTTGAGATGAATTCTAGAAGTGATGACATTGTGTTCTATAGGATTGATGGGGATGAAGTTGACTATTTTGTGAAAAAATCGTTTGCATCAAAAGTTGATTTTATCTTTCCACCAAATTCATTTGATCACCCCTGAGCAATTATTCATCAAGGATGGTTCAAGTTATATGGTACATTTGTAGTAAATTTCATCGATGAATATTTTGTTTATTTACCATGGAAAATTGTGTGTGATTTTGCACATATTGTTTATTGTGTTAATAGGAGAAGGACTAAAGGTGCATTGGCCCAACCTTTTGATTCTCATGATTAACCATTTCCGTGCAGTGGTCAAGCTATAGACCTTAAACAAGAGCTTATGGGAGGTAACCCATCTTTTGTTTTTTGCATTATTTTGGTTTTCTTTTCTTTTCTTTCTTCTTTTCAGGTCTGCTATGAGTCGATGTCATTACATGAGCATGAGTTATTCTTCATCTCTATGTTGTTTCTCTGCATCTATGTCTGCGTAGTTTCATAGTTAGGTTTAGGGGTTTCAAGGGAATTTAAGAATCATTGATTTAGACATATATAGGGATTTATCATATGTTTTCTGCACCTATAGTTGTTCTTATTGCTTAGGATAAACTGATCACTTAGTCTCTAGGGTTTAATCTATTCATCAAAAGTGTTATAGATTGTTTGATAGAACATAGGTGAGCGTATTGTCCTTAGCCAACGAGCATTGATGCTAAGGCGATCCGTGAACAAATCAAACCTACTCGTTAATGCTTGTTTAGAGTTTTGGATTCAAACGACAGTTTAGATACCTAGGTTTCTTGATAAAGTAATTGATACCACGAGAGTGAATTGGTTATACATTCATGTTTGAGTTCTAGACTGTGCTTATATGTTCCCTGGATAGTTGTCTGTTTTAAGATGTCTGAATTCCTGCGAATCACTCTTGACCTACCGCTTCATTTAATTGTTCTTTACACCATTATTTATTCGCTATTTTGTTTTCATCACAACATACAACTATATCATTTTGTTAGCTTAGTTTCTTTCATTAAGAGTCGTAGTGTGACACTTGGTCCATGTGGATCGACCCCATCTATACTATTGCAATTATCTATGCACTTGCAGTCTTTTATTTAAGTTAAAACCTCTGTGTATCAGTTGGTTATCTACTATATGCTTCCACTAGTTATTCTCCAACTCAGAAAAACCTACATACAAAAAAAACCACTTTCGGATTTAATATTTTGATTAAAAAGCAATATAAACCAGTAAATTTTATCTGAAACGTGGGGGTACTAATTCATCCTCTTTAAGGTTCTTTAATGGTTGTGGAGATAAGGCAATGTCACCAGATCTTCGAGTTTGTAACATCCCGGTTTCTGGTGTATGGTGGTGCATGATGAGAGGCTTAAGAGAATTGATTTGGCTACATATGTCACCAGAGTGCACTTATCTTTTTCGTTAACCATCCGGTCAGAACTCCATAGTTAAGCGGGCTTGGGCTGGAGTAGCACTAGGATGGGTGGATCTACCGGGAAGTAATTGTCGGTATCGTGTGAGTGAGGCCAAAACACGGAGAAAGATCATGTGGCAATTTGTAGGGAAAGTAAACAATCTTTAGAGTTTCTCGAGATAACAAACTGGATGTCGGACGAGGGTGGGGCCCATGAGCCTAGAGAGGACGTGGGGGCCCATGAGCCTAGAGAGGTCGTGGGGCTCACGGGCCTAGAGAGGGTGTGGGAACCATGGGCGGTGGCTGTCGGGGTGTTACAAGTGGTATCAGAGCTCTAAGTTATGTCAAATCAGTTCTGACCCGGGAGGCAGTCCCGAGGGCAATGGGTGCGCAACGAGGACGTTGCGCTCTGTGAGTGGGGGTGATTGTAACATTCCGGTTTCTGGTACATGGTGGTGCATGATGAAAGGCTTAAGAGAATTGATTTGGCTACCTATGTCACTAAAGTGCAATTATCTTTTCCTTCAATCATCCGGTCAGAACTCCAGAGTTAAGCGTGCTTGGGCTGGAGTAGCACTAGGATGGGTGAGCTACTGGGAAGTGATTGTCGGTATCGTGTGAGTGAGGCCAAAACACGGGGAAATATCATGTGGTGATTTGTAGGGACAGTAACAAATCTTTAGAGTTTCTCGAGATAACAAACCGGCCGTCGGACGAGAGTGGGGCCCATGGGCCTAGAGAGTAGAGCTGGTAATCCAGTCTGCCGCCCACGGGCCTCGCCCGTTTAGGACTTCAGCGGGGCGGGCTTGGACACTCATATGTATGCCAATAAAACGGCGGGTCTTGCGGGGGATGTCCAGGCGGATGTCGTTGTTCGCGGGTGTGCCCGTTGCGGGTTGGCTGTCTTTGCGGGCAGTCCACAAAACTGAGAGCTTCCGAGACATATAGAGGCTTTACTTGAAAGTTTCAATTTAAAACAAGATAGGGAAAATAGGAAACATGTGTGAGCTATCTAATCTATTAGGTTACTTTTTAAAATTCTACTCAATATATGTACCTTTTATTTGCTTCATCTTCTTTCACATGTATGTGAGTCGCGATATCCACATCAAGCTGTCACCACATCAAGCTGTCAACACATCAGTAAAGCTTATCTTTAACAACAACTGCACAATCGGTTATAAACTTGATTTAGACATAAGATGAGAGCTTATAAAAATATAACAATTCACAAACGACTTAAAACATGATATAATAAACATCTAGATTTTTGTTATTTTCTTGTAAAAATATCATGATTCACAATGTCTTTAGAAAATGACACCAACCATGAAAAATAATAATTTTTTTTTCAAAACTCTAATACCCCGGTCTACGTATACTTTCGCATTCCCATGTCCATCTTGTCGAAAAATATATTATAATTATCGTTAATAGATGAAAACCGATAGTAGATTAGAGTATTTAGAAAAAGATACATATGTTTTTATTAACCGATAATTATAAAGCACATAAATTTAGAATGGTAGAGTACATATATTATTTAAAAAAAAAATCTTTTTACTTTAACTTTTGAAATACTTAACAAAATAAATTTTGAAAAATTTAAAATAATAAATAAATGATTAAATGTGTCATGGAAAAGAGTGATATAATAAATAAATGATTAAATGTGTCATAGAAAAGAGTGATGATGTATTAATCTCTTATAAAACATAAATTATTAAAATAATTAAAAAAATTATGATGATGTGTCATGGAGAGGGGTGCTGAGGTGTCAACCTCTTGTGAGACTAACTGAGTCTTTATATAATAGATTAGATAAAGAGGGATCATGTCACTATTCACAGAATGTTAGATAACAAAGATATCCTCACATATATATTAAAATTACGATATCTGCCATTGAACCATTTTAAAATAACCCTTCTTACGTAAGGATAATTACAAGCGTGCTACTCATAGTTTGTGTGTTCAGAAAACGTGAATGGGACGTTGTTTGCATCTAAATAACACATTATGGGTAATAGCCCAAAACTTATGGATTAAATAGACCCAAAAAAGTAACCAATATTCGCGTTCACTTTAATATACATAGAATGTACGTACACCAACAAACATGTAGGGAATGTACGTACACAAAAAAAACATAAGTGTTCAAACTTGTTTTGTATAGGGAATGTACGTACACCAACAAACATGTAGTGTACAGAAATTTTAACAATAGTGTATATAGGGTAGAGAAAGTAGGAAATTAGTGTTCTGTAACTTCTAAATTATGACAAGAATAGACTAGCATGATGAGTTTGTTCGACGAACTCCAAAAAGAACTAACATGATGGGTTTCTAATAAGAGTAAAATTTGGAGAATGGGTCATATTTTTGAAAATAATTAGTGATATAGATTATTTCACTATTTAAAATTAGAAAAATGAGATATGTGTAATAGTGATGGTATGAGATAGAAAAGTTAGTGGATTTGACAAATTACTATTAAAGGTAACATCAAATTGATAGATAATTGACGGACATGCCCAATACAAAATTGAAAATGAATTAATAATATAAGCCCAACAAACTAAATAATAAGGGAGGGGCACACAAAAATAATGAGACATGAAGCTAAAATGCCCCTACTCGTCATTTGAGGCTTGGAGAGAGATGGTTGTGAGGGGGAAGGTTTTATTACACTGACAGTGGACCCAATCGCAATTCACCAATTTTAAATAGTACATGGCCTATTCCCTAATAACTTTCAAATAAACAACCCAATCACACAATTATCTCTTTAATTAAAGCTGTAACTGTGAAATTTCTACTACAAGGAAAAATACAAAAATTCCTTAAAATTGCGTAGAATATTGACCATGTTTGTTTGCTCATCTATCATTTCTATTCAAATGATTCATTCAAATACTCCATCTGCATAGTCCATCTGAATGTTGTTTGTTACTATTTTTGATTATTCATTTAGATGATTATATTTTCATAGTCCATAATCGCAAAATCTCGGAATCATATTTTCCTGCCAAAACCGTGAACTCTCGGAACTACATTTCCCCGTCAAAACTGTGAATTCACAATTTCGGTATAAAAAAAATACAAAATAGCGTTTTCCAACCAAATCTATAAAATCCCGGAATTATATTTTCCACCAAACCCGTGAAATCACAATTTTGGTAAAAAAACGCAAAATGACGTTTTCCTGCCAAACCGTAAAATCAAAAAAATTACATTTTTCCGCCAAAACCGCAAAATCTTGACATTACATTTTCTGCCAAAACCGTAAAATCTCGGAATTATATTTTTCCACCAGACCCATGAAATCACAATTTTGGTTAAGAAAAAAATAGCGTTTTCCCGCCAAAACCGTGAAATCACAATTTTGGTATTAAAAACGCGAAATGTCATTTTCCCGCCAAAACCGTAAAATCTCGAAATTATATTTTTCCGCCGAAACCGTAAAATCTCAAAAATTACATTTTCCCGCCAAAATCGTGAAATCAAATTAAGAAAAAAGCAAAATTGTGTTTTCCCGCAAAAACCACAAATCTCGGAATTACATATTTCCGCCAAAATCGTGAAAATGATGTTTTTTTTTTGCAAAAATTCTTGAAATGATGTTTTTCCGCTAAAAATGCAAAATCATATAATTTCAGTTTTTCGTCAAAACCGTGAAATTATAATTTTAGCGAAAAACAATATCAGCAATATATTGTCTAATACTTATATAAAGTTTTAAGAATATTATATCAATATTTATATCATATTAAATCAACAAAACAAATAATTTAAGTTAGGGATATATTTGTCATTTGTTATTTTGGACTGAATCATCTCCATCCAAATTATCCAATTTGGATCAATCAAATGAACCATGAAATTTTGCTTAGTTTTTAAAACTCATTCAAATGATCCATCTAGATGCTCCATTTAGATGATTCGTTTTAAGAACTAAACGAACATCAATTCTCATATTCATCTTGATGAACCATCTGAATGAACTAACGAACAACCCCAATAAACACCTCCAAAATAAACTATTCCTGAAACACCCCGACCCATTTTCTTTAACCAGATAATAATATTCCCATAAATACTAAAATTCTCAACACCAATTTAATTAATTCTGCTTTTCTGACAGCAACCAAGTACCACAATCAATTATTTATTATATACTAATAAATTTGCATCATCATAACTATCAATCCATAATTTATCGGTTCACAATAATTCACCATCCTTAAACAATACCAGCAATAAAATAAATAAACAACAACCCCAGTATGTCATCACTTTCCACAGCTTTGGTCCCACGAGCTCCAATAAGCTAAACTTTTCTGCATCAACAAACAGATGCATCAGTATTTAATAAATACTGAGTGAGGCGATCAACCCGTCTCACGGCTATACACGCAGGCCAACAAAAAGTTTCCTAACATAATAGATATGCTTATAGAATTCATCAACCAACACAACAACAACTTCATCAATTAATTAATTATCAGCAATTAATTAATTAATTAAAATTTAGCAATAACTCCATAGAATTAATTTCCACAATTTATTTCAACATAATTAATTCCCAAAAATTTCGGCAATTTACTTCACAGCAATTAATTAAATAATTAATAATTAATTAATTCAATTCAGCACAAAAAATCAAATCAACAAGCTTAGCAAATCAGCCAATCAACAAACATCACATAAAACTCTAGCACAACTCTTTTAGACTAGAAACAATCCGTAAAACCCAGATAAGCCACGGTACTGCACTCACCTTAGCATTTTCGTGGTCTCATGACAACACAATCAACAATCTCATAAGATCTAGACTTCTTGAACTTCTAAGGTTTCTTAAAGGTCACAACGACACAACCACAACCCCTCTTTCGCACCCTTCAGCCAAACACATCAACAGAACAAAATTCTACCTAATTGGAAAAAATCTGTAAAATAACAGAAATGATCAGGCTCAAAGATTGAGTCACGAATCAAAATCTAACCGTTTAATTACAATCTGCACCGTTGAAACTCAACCCCTAAATGTTCTGAAGCTAAACTCAAAGTTTCGTGATGATCCGATCATAGATGAACTCGCGATTTTTCTTTGAATCCACGTTGGTCCAGCAGAGCACCTCACGAAAACACGAATAGCTTTTAGAATATTAACTCAAATCCAATTCCGCAAATTGGTACATCTAGATCTAAGACTTAGCTACAACTCCACAAATTTTCGTTACCTTTGGAAATAATTTGATAGGTCGAACCTCTTTTCTACCATTTCCTGTCAGTTCTGTCTCCATCTCCTTTCACCAAAGCTTCAGCCTCTTGCTCTCTTCTTTAGTTAGGTGGCCACGAAATTTAGAAGGAAAAACCTAGGGTTTATGCTATTTTCAGCATTTAAATAGGCTTAGGGTTTATTTTCGATTTATTCAAATCAAACCAGAAAAATTAGAACTAAAACTCGAAATTAATTAAACCCCATTGGTTTAATATTAATCTAGAAATTCACCCTTCTTAAACCAAAAATTGGAATTAACCCACTCCACTCCTTAATTCCAACAGCATAAAACCGAACTTCAACTTTATTTCCTTAACCAACTTTCGTCATATAACTCTAAATTATATTTACGGAACACGGGCGTTACAATTCTCTCCCACTAACATAGATTCGTCCTCGAATCTGACAACTCTAAACTTGTCGCTAAAAGGACCCAGCTACCAACCTTACATCAGTTTTCTTCTCTCTTGACAACCACCAGCTTACACAGCTCAACCACTAGATCCACTCACTAGTGACCTCACTTAATTCACCTCCAAGCTTCTCAGCTCACGATTCGTACCCTCACTTTCAGAAACAGCTATCCTTCGAGTGACGAAGAATCCACCCTCCAAAAGAACCAAATATTCTTTTTCAGCAACCAAGAATCATTCCAGCCCTCGAATTCCCAACCACCTAACTTCACAAGTTACACGACTACGACTGATTCTACTCCAAGATATCAGGCACAACCAACACCAACTTTGGGTAAGTCGATCTTATTAGGATCGATCATTCTCTAAGATCGATCGTTCTCTTCGGCTCAACATGATCTCGGCTACTCACCCAATCAACAGCTTATCACACTCCATAACTAACAGTTTAGCTCCACATAACTCCACAACCTCAACACGACTCAGAAAATTCTATGTCAACGACACGGTTCAGCATAGACTACAACAAACAACACGACTTAACTATAACTCCGCAGTTAACAGCACGACTCAGCATAGCCTTCACGGCTAATAGCACAACACAACATAGCCTTTGGGTTATCAGTACGACACATCATAGTCTTTTGGCTATAAGCACAACACATCATAGCCTCTTGGCTATTAGCACAACACAACATAGCCTTTCGGCTATCAGCCCAACACAGCATAGCCTCTCGGCTATCAGCACAACACAGCATTGTCTATACTCGGTTCATAAACTCCCAAAATCGGACACCATAAGACCCCACTTGGTTTAATGAATTTGCGCCTACCGGATTTCCGGAACAGCTCAGCGCAGTAAGAATGACGAAGCATCTTGGAGTCCAGCGTGACCCGATCAGCTAAGTCCAGCAAGATCCTAAGATCTCAAGTGGCTTACCGAAACAGCATCAGGAATCACATAGAAACCCGACCAGTAAACACCACACATCAATGAGATTTCTCAGCACGAAACCCCATCAAACAGCATCAGGACAATGTCCTAACCAGCAAAACCAAGTATTAGGATCAACACGGCATGATCCCCACAGCCGAACCAAGTATAAACAACCATGACGTGCACAACAATTCAATAAAACTCCATCTTATTATTGAAAAAAGAGAAAAAAAGTACATCGTTAAAACTCCAAAATAAAACGAGTACAACAGCTTAAACGACAAGAAAAAAGGACAACAACCTTGCTAACAACAGCACTGGGACTACAACTAAGTCGCCAGCTTGTCAAACCACTTGGAAAACTTCCGCCTCATCTTAGCTTCAGGTTCCCAAGTTTCCTCCTCAGCCCCATTGCAATCCTACAAGACTTTCATCTCTGGAACCTTTCTCCTCCTGATCATCCTGACCATGCGGTCTAACACCTCTAGAGGCCTCGCCTCTACAACCATACTCGACAACATATCAGATGGAATCTCAGCCATCACCTGATCATACTTATGCAATCATTTCTTCAGCATCAACACATGGAATACTTTATGAAATGCCCGCATCACATCCGGCAACTCCAGCCTATAAGCAACCTGCCCAACTCGCTCGACAATACTAAACGGTCTCATGTACCTCAGACTCAGCTTAGTCTCAGGACCCTTAAACATGACCATCTTCAGATAGACCATATCCCCAACTGCAAACTTCAACTCCTTTCTACGCTTATCAGCGTGGCTTTTCTGCCCGTCGTGTGCTTCTTTCATATTTAGCTTGACAACACGGATCTTCTCTGTAGTCTCTTGCACGATAATGGCTCCCAGCAAACTCATCTCCCCCACTTGAGTCTAGTACCAAGGTGTTATGCATGGACTAACATAGAGAGCCTCAAATGGCACCATACCGATACTTGCCTGGTAGCTAACGTTATATGCAAACTCCACTAAAATTAAGTGATCACACTAATGACGACTCCAAAATAGCACACACAGCCTCATCAAAACCTCCGATGAAACTATCGTGCTCAACTCTCAGTCCCACTCAGGAATGAACTACTCCACATCAAACCACTCGGACTTGATGTTCTGCCTTCCCCAGTTTGGCACGTATCACAACCTGATACCCAACTACTGACATCCTCTTCATCCCTACCCATTGATAGTACTTTTTTAAAACCAGGTACACCTTGGTAGTTCCTGGACAAAAAGAACATGCTCCCAAAAGTTCTGACTCATCTGACACATCCCACAACCGCATGGCACGACCCATGCTTACAAGGATCTCATCATCCTCTTCTAAATCTCCAGCTGCACGCATTCCGCTTAAAGCGTCAACAATGAAATTAGCCTTTTCGAAATGATAAGCTATCTCAGATCACAACCAGCCACAAACTCCAGCTACCTCAACAGCCTCGAATTCAGCTCGGTTTAAGCTTTCAGAATTTAGCTTGTTCTTCAAGCTTACAACCTCAAGCTTACAGCCTCAAGCTTACAGCCTCAAGCTTACAGCCTAGATCACTAATGATCTTTTCCAATGAGTACTTAGAGCACCGATAGCTCGCACAACGAGGTTACTCCCAACAACAACTTCGGTTAAGTTAATAAAAGCTCTGCTCAATTATTGAGTGACTTTCCTTTTCAGGCAACTTTCCTTTTTAAGAAACTTTCAGCACGCTCCGCTTAAGCATCTAGAGTACTCCCCCACCATTAAAAATACCTAACATCATTGGCAAAACTCCCGCTTGATTCCCAAGCCTATAATCAGAACCCCTCTCTACTGTGATTGATCTCACCACTACCGCGCAAACTTTCCTAGGTTAACTAAAACCTGGAAAGTCTCAAAACTTCTAATTTCTTTCCTAGACCCTGATTCTCGAACAAAAATTAAATTTTGCTCGATCTATCAGCTTTACGACTTAGTGCACTCTGTTAGCTTTTAGGGACGAGATAAACTCCAACGCCCTATTCACTACACATCTGGGTGCACTACAACATCTCAGCTCACCAGCTTTAATCTTTACCAAAAATCAACTCGTCCGGTTCGCAATCCCGAACTAAATCATTTATGGTTCTCACTCCCAAAACTTTCTCTGAACACTCCCAAAATACTCTGGAACACTCAAGAACTCTTCCGAACTCTTCCAGAACCTAATCCTAGCAACCCATCAACTCTTGGTGGTGCCCCAGGAGCTAGAGTCGGTACCGCAATAGATAACCGCTCCAACTGTTGAGCCAACAAACCCATCACCCCCCCTAATTGGTTTTTATCTCCTCGATATACTACTGTTGGCACGGTGCAACGTTTTTTTGGTGCAGCTCCACCAATAACTCACACGTTAACACAAACCCAACACACATAGCTGATATGCGAGATTTTTGGGTCTCGGGGCTATCAAATAACCCTTGTACGTTGAGTACTTAGGGATCGAATCCACAGAGAGCAATGAACCAACACACTAGGAATACACAAGTTCGGTTAATCTAAGCAAAATAAAATGGTTCTTGATTCCTAAAATACGACTAACAATGTAGTTCAAACTAAACCATGCAAAGCAAAGCAAAAGAAAGTAGAATGCAAAAGACTAACAACCTAAAACGTAAATATGGGCTATCGGTAAGGTATTGTGAAAAGGATGAATGACGGGATGATAGATGATGAAATATATGAACAATTTACATTAAATGCTATGACATGAGTCACTTAAATAGACTAGTTCATTTCCATGACACTAATCCTTTTATAAAACAATCGATTAGGCTAATTTCCCAATTGCAACCGAATGATTTATAAACATTAAACACCAACTCATTATTATCATCAATCCTATATTAAAACTCAATTTCCATTGGCAAAGATAAAGGAAAGCAAGCATAGAAAGTTCAAAACGTTTCTAAACTCCTTCCGGGTTTGAAACGGTCAAAAGATCGAGAAATCACTTCTCCAAGTTCATTTCTAGCATTAAAATCATTCTATACATGAACATAAACATAAATCAACCATCAAACATCACAAACAACCATCAAAGCATCCTAGATCTGTCAAACCAACAGCCCAAAAGTCAACTACTCACACATGCTCAAAATACAAAAGTAAACCATGGAAAAGATAGAGAATGAAGACATAATGATGATTTTATAAAAAGATTCAACAAAAGGTTTAGAACATAAGTTCAAATGATAAAAAGAGATGAAGAAAAGCTGAAGAACCAGAGGAATAAAGCAGAGAGAAAAAAAATTATTTTTTCTAAAAAAATCGTATCCCCCTTATACAATGGAAAAAGTTGCCTTTAAAGAGAAAGCACTCGCACTAAAAGGTGTCGGCGATCGGTCACCACGATCGGTTGCTGACCTATCGCTGCAATCTTGATCGGTCATGGTGATCGGTTGCTGATCGATCCATCTGCCTCTCACGCTTATAATTCATTTTTGCCGTGCGTCCTTCGGGATCGTTTGCTGACCGATCATGGTGAAGTTAATCGGTCATGATGATCGGTTGTTGACCGATCCAGATGCTCTTTGTCTCCTCTTCGATCTTTGATCTTCGTGCATCATCACACTGCTCCAGAATCCCTGAAATACATGCACAAACCACAGAAGAATGTCCAAAATGCAAACCTAGACTCTTAAAACTATAAAAGACTCAATATACACAAAATACTTAAGAAACACTCCTTTAAACAAACTTATATACACAAAATGCTAAAGAAATGCATACTAAAAACTATGAAAATACATGCATATCAACACCCCCGGACTTGCCTTTTGCTTGTCCTCAAGCAAACAAGGAAAGATAATCCGAAAGAGAGGTTTGAAAATGGGGACTCAACACCGAAACCTTTAGAAAGCGTTTGATATGATAATCATGAGCAATGATAGCATGTCGCGAAAATGAACTCTTAATTCGCTCTAACTCAATCATGGCTTATCGCAACTCCTAATCTTTTCTCTTAACAAGAATGCCTCTCTCCTACAAGTTCTCATCTCAACCAACCCTCACATTCATTTAATCTTTTCAAGTGAAGTCTCACAAATGGGCAAATGATCAAGGCCAATCGGCTAGGAAGAAATAGGCTTCTTAAGCACTAGTAAGTGTGAGTGCAAGGAGGTTTAAAAACTTTTAATTTTTGGGTAGCTTACTCTCAAGAATTCGGAATGCTAAATGTATTGCAAAAGCAAGGAAGACTAGAAACAATTAATGCATACAAAGTCAAACCCTCATTGTTCTACCTTCCTATCAAAGCTTTTCTTACCTAAATAGTGACTCCATTCTCTATTCTTAGTATCTCAATGAAGCTCATAAACTCCCATAAAACCCTTTTTTGGCTAGATTAAACCTTTTCCTTTTAGTTCCTTAGAATGCTAAACCTCTAGAGATTTTTGTAATCCCCACTTGACCCGAAATCTCTTTTATTACTCTCCTTAAATCTTTTCATTTTTTTTTTTTATAAGGAGAGTATTTTCCTTCTATTTCCTAGGGTCAACTCTTTTAAGCTTTTCTCTAGAATTCTTCTTTACAACCAATGATTCTTCCTCATAGAACCTCATATTAATAAGCTCATCAACCCAAAACCAATTGTTATTCAACCCAATTTTCCTTATTTTAAATGCTATTTCTTTTTATCGATCAACTTAGACTAGCCTAGAAATGAGAGCTATTCTTCGTCGTTCCCAATACTTACAAGATTTTGCACACAATAGCATTATCAAGAAAAAGGCCTCACTCAATCAAATAACGAAGGGTGAAAAGGAATTGGCTTAGGTGAAAGGTGGGGAACTGCTCTAAAGATGAGAGTAGCCACTCGGGTTATTAGAGAGTGGTAAAAGTGGATAAGATAACCCGAGTGTTTATTTTGAATCATGGTCAAGCATCAAAAGCCCATAAGTGAAAGAATTAAGTTCATTAATGTCTAATATCAAGGGGTTGATTTTGAATCAAACAAGTAATTACGAGACAACAAGTTGAGAGCGGAGAGATCAAAGCAAGAGTATGCAAGCTTTTAAAAGAATTTTCAAACGACAAATCATTCTCAAGTTCTCAACTAAGGTTTGGTAAATTCTATCATTGTCCCCTATGCATATGCAATCCTACATGCTTTTAGACTCAATCCTAAATAACAAAATTCAATGATGCAAAACTATATGGTTTTCGTTTTTTCATTTTTTATGCAATATATTTGAATGCGTGAGACTCAAAAGAACGAAAATAAGACAAAATACACAATGTTAAATAACAATTACCTCTCCCCCGGACTTAAATCACACCGTCTCGGTATGAGATAAATCGAAAGAGAGTGTAAAAATGCAAATTAAAGAATATGTACAAATGGATTAGTTGTGTTACCTTTTAATGGAGTATGTGGAATGAATGCATTTAGGTTCTTTTTCCGAGATTGGTTTGCGGAGAACGCCTTGACTACTTACCAACACCTTGTAAAATCACACTAACACAAAAATAAAAATAAAATCACACTCACACACATATATATAAAAGTATATATAAAGGATAGAATTGGGGGAGTCCCCAATGGCTCGTTTAACGTCGCTTAAGCTTGACGATGGATATTGGTTTGGGTGGGAGTGAAGGTTGAACTTGGATCACCGGGATCATACTCATCGTAGAACCATCCCCTAAACTCATTCATCCTAATCTCCTCAAATGGAGTCTTCCTCGGTTCATGAATGCTCACTTCATTGGTGGAGATTATACCAAGATGTTTGTCGCAAATGTATTCAACAACAAAAACACCTTCACAATGATCCTCAAATTGTTTTCCAAACACGTCTACTTTTACCTCGTTACTCTTGGTTGAATAACTCTTGATTGCCACGGGTTTAACTTCTTCTTCTTCTTCATCATATCTTATCACAAGATTCTCGCCAACCGTGCATCCAAGAAGCAATTCAAATTCCTTTATAGACTCTTCAGCTCCTTGTTGGAATTCATCTTTGGTTTGAGCATTCACCTCGAAAGAGATCTTCCTTGGACCACGAAAGCTCAATGGTGTGGTGGGGAGTATGCCAAGATGCTTGTCGAACTGTTGTGTCATTGGAGATTCTTCTTTTTCATTCTCTTTGGAGGCTTCTTCAATGATAATCTCTTGTTCCTCCATAAGTGTTTCTCCATATGACTCTTGTTTGGAATCATGTTGTTGCATCTCTTCTATGGTTGAGAGCTCATTTTGGGTTGTGCTCTCTCTTGTGATCTCTATGCACTCAACAACTGAACCATCTTCACAAGGATCTTCAAAAGTTTCCTCAACCGTTCCTTCTTCTTCTTCGTCGATCCATTGTCTAAGTTCGATTTTTATGGACTCCACATGTGTTGACTCAACAACTTGAGAATCTTGAGACCAACCTCCAAAATTGGTGCGCCAATTCTTTATGCTCTCGCTGAACTCTTCTTGTTTTTCCAATGCCAACTTCAACATGTTGAAGATCTCTTCCTTATCTGAGATTTGGGAAGAGTATGTTGCCTTTTGTTCATGCTCCATGTTCCAAGATTGATACTTTTGATACTCATGATACTCTTGTTCATGCTCCATGTATTCTTCACCATGCCCATATTGATACTCTTGAGATGAGTATCCACCATATTCACCTTGGTACTCTTGAGTAGAGTATCCATCACCATACTCATATTGATACTCTTGAGACGAGTATCCATTAGGAAGACCTTCTTGATAAGTGGATGAGCTTTCAAAACCATGATGACTTGTAGGGTCCCAAGCCATCTCTCTTTGTTGAGCTTCTAGAATTAATTTCAACATTGAAATCAATTCTGAAGCCATGCTTTCTCTCTTGTGATTGTGCCTTGCAAAAAGAACAAACACTTGAAAGAAAGTTAGTAATCACAAAAGAAATAAAACAAAATAAAGAAAGCTTAGTCTCAACCAAAAATGAAATCCTAATGGCTAATTGCTATTGCTCCCCGGCAACGGCGCCAATTTGATATGCGAGATTTTCGGGTCTCGGGGCTATCAAATAACCCTTGTACGTTGAGTACTTAGGGATCGAATCCACAGAGAGCAATGAACCAACACACTAGGAATACACAAGTTTGGTTAATCTAAGCAAAATAAAATGGTTCTTGATTCCTAAAATACGACTAACAATGTAGTTCAAACTAAACCATGCAAAGCAAAGCAAAAGAAAGTAGAATGCAAAAGACTAACAACCTAAAACGTAAATATGGGCTATCGGTAAGGTATTGTGACAAGGATGAATGACGGGATGATAGATGATGAAATATATGAACAATTTACATTAAATGCTATGACATGAGTCACTTAAATAGACTAGTTCATTTCCATGACACTAATCCTTTTATAAAACAATCGATTAGGCTAATTTCCCAATTGCAACCGAATGATTTATAAACATTAAACACCAACTCATTATTATCATCAATCCTATCTTAAAACTCAATTTCCATTGGCAAAGATAAAGGAAAGCAAGCATAGAAAGTTCAAAACGTTTCTAAACTCCTTCCGGGTTTGAAACGGTCAAAAGATCGAGAAATCACTTTTCTAAGTTCATTTCTAGCATTAAAATCATTCTATACATGAACATAAACATAAATCAACCATCAAACATCACAAACAACCATCAAAGCATACTAGATCTGCCAAACCAACAGCCCAAAAGTCAACTACTCACACATGCTCAAAATACAAAAGTAAACCATGGAAAAGATAGAGAATGAAGACATAATGATGATTTTATAAAAAGATTCAACAAAAGGTTTAAAACATAATTTCAAATGATGAAAAGAGATGAAGAAAAGCTGAAGAACCAGAGGAATAAAGCAGAGAGAAAAAAAAATCTTTTTTCTAAAAAAATCGTATCCCCCTTACACAATGGAAAAAGTTGCCTTTAAAGAGAAAGCACTCGCACTAAAAGGTGTCGGCGATCGGTCACCACGATCGGTTGCTGACCGATCGCTGCAATCTTGATCGGTCATGGTGATCGGTTGCTGATCAATCCATCTGCCTCTCACGCTTATAATTCATTTTTGCCGTGCGTCCTTCGGGATCGTTTGCTGACCGATCATGGTGAAGTTGATCGGTCATGATGATCGGTTGTTGACCGATCCAGCTGCTCTTTGTCTCCTCTTCGATCCTTGATCTTCGTGCATCATCACACTGCTCCAGAATCCCTGAAATACATGCACAAACCACAGAAGAATGTCCAAAATGCAAACCTAGACTCTTAAAACTATAAAAGACTCAATATACACAAAATACTCAATATACACAAAATACTTAAGAAACACTCCTTTAAACAAACTTATATACACAAAATGCTAAAGAAATGCATACTAAAAACTATGAAAATACATGCATATCAATAGCTCTGCTCAGATCTCCACCAACAGGTTCTTAACTCCCACATGCTCAATCGTCTCACTTCCAGCCACTCTCTCCATAGGTTCTGCAACTACATTGACATCAACTCTGCCAACACACTTCCAACAACCACAATTTTGCCACACTGGAACCCTTGCGAGGTTGGGATCGATCAATCCACGATGGATGGATCGGTCTAAAACCAAACCAAAAATGCTTAATTTCCAGCTTAGATTGTACGATCCAGCTTGGATCGAATGATCCCATCAGCTACATCGATCCCTTGATCGTAACTTAATCATACTACTCCCAGCAACACCGTAATTCCTTAGCCATCTCCCAGGACTTAAAATTCCAGCACCACCACAAATAACCTGTAACGCGGAATCCACCGATCCCCTCAGCGCAACATAGTCCTTAATCGCGACATAGATCAGACTCTTTTACCTGCATCAGCAACTCCAACAAAACTACCTACACCATGGTCTACAGCAAGACCTACAGCAAGATCAATCAGCAATGATCTACATCGCTCCTACAGCTAGATCAACCAATAAGGTCCTACAACAGCCCTACATCAAGACCCACTAGCAAACATCTACAACATTACTACGACAAGATCCATCAGCAAGGATCTACAACACTCCTACAACACTCCACTGCTACAACTTTCGAAATCCCCGGAACAATACTCCCTGGCTAAGCAGCAACTCCATGTGGCGGATCCGGAGCCGGTGCCGGTACCACAGCCGGTAACTGCTCCAAAAGTTGGGTCAACAAATCCCAACACATCCCTAATTGGTTCTGATCTACCCTTTGCGGAGTCACCCTGCACTGGCACAACGTTGCCAGCCACAAAAACAGCCTGATCATCACCAATAGGGTGCTCACTCCCACCTGCTCCATAACCATACTCATAGTGGTAATCCCGATTCAACTCTGCCAGCTCTGCTTGCTTTGCCACCTATGCCACCACCCCTGAGAGGTGTAACAATAACTCTCCTTGGATTAACCACTTGCAAGTCAGTGTAATACTAATCTTTCCAACAATTAGTAAAACTAAAACATAAAGAGTCTTACCGTGGAACCTCTTTACCGGCTGGAAAGGATGACATACCCCGAAACCCCAAAACAAGAAAATAAAGCTACGACTAACAACAATCGAATGACACTCGATTCACCACAAACAACAATTTCAGCACAGCAGAAAATCTATCAGTCCTAGAAACAACTCTGCTCTGATACCATATTGAAACACCCGACCCATTTTCTTTAACCAGATAATAATATTCCCATAAATACTAAAATCCTCAACACCAATTTAATTAATTCGGCTTTTCTGACAGCAACCAAGTACCACAATCAACTATTTATTATATACTAATAAATTTGCATCATCATAACTATCAATCGACAATTTATCGGTTCACAATAATTCACCATCCTTAAACAATACCAGCAATAAAATAAATAAACAACAACCCCAGTATGTCATCACTTTCCACAGCTTTGGTCCCACGAGCTCCAATAAGCTAAACTTTTCTGCATCAACGAACAGATGCATCAGTATTTAATAAATACTGAGTGAGGCGATCAACCCGTCTCACGGCTATACACGCAGGCCAACAAAAAGTTTCCTAACATAATAGATATGCTTATGGAATTCATCAACCAACACAGCAACAACTTCATCAATTAATTAATTATCAGCAATTAATTAAATAATTAAAATTTAGCAATAACTCCATAGAATTAATTTCCACAATTTATTTCTACATAATTAATTCCCAAAAATTTCGGCAATTTACTTCACAGCAATTAATTAAATAATTAATAATTAATTAATTCAATTCAGCACAAAAAATCAAATCAACAAGCTTAGCAAATCAGCCAATCAACAAACATCACATAAAACTCTAGCACAACTCTTTTAGACTAGAAACAATCCGTAAAACCCAGATAAGCTACGGTACTGCACTCACCTTAGCATTTTCGTGGTCTCATGACAACACAATCGACAATCTCATAAGATCTAGACTTCTTGAACTTCTAAGGTTTCTTAAAGGTCACAACGACACAACCACAACCCCTCTTTCGCACCCTTCAGCCAAACACATCAACAGAACAAAATTCTACATAATTGGAAAAAATCTGTAAAATAACAGAAATGATCAGGCTCAAAGATTGAGTCACGAATCAAAATCTAACCGTTCAATTACAATCTGCACCGTTGAAACTCAACCCCTAAATGTCCTGAAGCTAACCTCAAAGTTTCGTGATGATCCGATCATAGATGAACTCGCGATTTTTCTTTGAATCCACGTTCGTCTAGCAGAGCACCTCACGAAAACACGAATAGCTTTTAGAATATTAACTCAAATCCAATTCCGCAAATTGGTACATCTAGATCTAAGACTTAGCTACAACTACACAAATTTTCGTTACCTTTGGAAATAATTTGATAGGTCGAACCTCTTTTCTACCATTTCCTGTCAGTTCTGTCTCCATCTCCTTTCACCAAAGCTTCAGCCTCTTGCTCTCTTCTTTAGTTAGGTGGCCACGAAATTTAGAAGGAAAAACCTAGGGTTTATGCTATTTTCAGCATTTAAATAGGCTTAGGGTTTATTTTCGGTTTATTCAAATCAAACCAGAAAAATTAGAACTAAAACTCGAAATTAATTAAACCCCATTGGTTTAATATTAATCTAGAAATTCACCCTTCTTAAACCAAAAATTGGAATTAACCCACTCCACTCCTTAATTCCAACAGCATAAAACCGAACTTCAACTTTATTTCCTTAACCAACTTTCGTCATATAACTCTAAATTATATTTACGGAACACGGGCGTTACAATTCCCTCCATTCCTTATTAATTCTATTTCTAGGAAAAAATATATTACAAAAAGATAATATTTTTAAGTTTTCAATGCATATTTTATTAGTTATTAATTATAAATTGTAAGTTTCAAGAAAAATAATTGAATACTCTTGATTTAGAGTTATAGAAAGTTGTTAATCCTAAAAATAATACATTCATAATTAACTTTTAATATGTTTTCTTAATATGTTTTCTTAATATGTTTGAAAATCATTGAAATATGATTAATAAAAATTTGAGGGAGTATCATTTTAGAAAGAAAAAAAAACCATCGTTTGGACTTGAGACCTTCAAAGTTCAAATGTCCTCTTGACATGAAAATAAATAACATTTTTCGGTAAGTTTTTGTCCAAGATACATACATTACCTTAGTGTCAATATTTTAATTTGAACATACACCAAAATGTAACAAATAGATGTGTTAAAACGAGTTCATAATATCTCCTCCGACACCAAAGGAAACAAACTAGTTCAGAGTCTCTCCACCTCGTTACCGAAGCAAAAAAAATAAAAGAAAAAAAACTAACAAAAATGATCACAAAATCTAAACTTTGACGAAAATTAAAAACAAACCTCTCAAAGTCTCAAACGATCCCAAGAGCTACACTTCAAGAGTTACCTCTACAAGCACAATATCGAAAAACAGAGCTTCTCACAGTTCCAAGTAACCAGACTAATGTGTTCGAACAGTTTTTGAGAGTTCTTCTGACAAGATAGGTCATGTCTGCCTTTAAAATATACTAGGTTGTACCCACGCAATTAATAAGTATTATTAAGTGTTTGGTCTATGTATTGATTCTAAAACAAAACCATTCAACATGTTGGGCACAATAATCTCACTATAAATATAGAAACATATTATGAAATTTCTTCATACAACAAATCTCCAATAACATTAGAAAAAAGCAAAACAAATTATCTTTTACCATCTACTCTAGTTTTACAAGAAACCAAACCACTTGAAAGAAACTTGTACCTATACTCCCACTCCAACCAATGTGATCTTCACCCCTGCTTTAGTTCCACTGACCCATGCTTCTATTTCCACCACATCTTCCTTGTCTCACACATTGAAAGCTCGAGTTAAGCTACTCTCTCGATATATTTTGTCTCCCTATGTGTAATGGTGCTTCTCACCTGACCTTCTCAAACCAATATGTTGCAGCCATCATGATCGTGTGATCGATGAAAAGAAGGTGAAGAATCGTGAATGAGGAGAAGATGAAAGGGAGAAGAAGGCGATAGATGTTTTTAGAGATTTTTTAATTAGTTTTTTTTGTTTATTTTAGAATTTTGGAATTAATTTTTAAAAAGTGGGCAGGTGCTCACGTGGAAGAAGAAGAAGAGCTCACTTAGCTTTCATATAGTAGATTTACTAGGCTAGTAAATGCATTCTTACTGAATTGAGATAAGATAATTTCTGATGGAAGAATGCAAGAGGTCATGTTTAAACAACTGCAATATAGCATTAGCTATACTGGATATCTAAAATACGAGTCCGACTATATAAATTGGATGAGCATTTGAAACATACGAGTCCAATAGAAACTTTCTCTCAAGTTCAAAGGAAACTTGAGGGAATTTTTTTTTTTTTTTGAGGTTTAAAGTACTAGCTTCTCTCACCTTAAAGGTTATAAATGTGATTTTCCCATTTATTATCTACAAAATCATTGGATTTTACTATTGTTTCGCCGATTTTTAATAGAATATATTTAATTTTTTTTAGCATTCTCTCTCTCTCATTTCTACTATTTGTTTCTTTCTCCACTTGATATCATATATTTCGATCCCTTAGAAATTTTTTTTTCTCTCAGATTGCATTGAAACAATTTTTCTCTCCCAGATTCCATTGAAAATTTACATTTCCATGTCCAACATAAACTTTCTCTTCAGTTCAACTAAAACTCGAGGAAAAAAAAAGTTCAGGTGTATAAGAAAATAATACTTTCTTGGGACAACCATCAACATATATGGCTTTTTACAGTACAAAAAAAATGGTATATTGATTCACTTATGATGTATATTACCCTATTTTCATTAGTAATGATTCATCCAAACTAATTTTACATCAGTGGAACAATATTAGTTTCACCATTATCTTGTAATTAGGACATCCTAACTTTGTGAAAGATTACTATTGTTTACTATTGTTTGGGTGGCGCATAATCTCACAAAAGCTTCTCAATCTCTCTCTACTTGAATTTATATATGAATTAGTGGAGACCTTCGCTTCATTTTTCTCATTTGTGCTTCAACACAATAGTGAAACTGAAGTAATCTCTGAACAACAGCTCAAAACTGCAAACTTCTCACTCGACAAATAGGTTTAAGTGCTGAACCACTGCATCAATTTGATCGACATGAAAGCCACCATATACATCATCTTTAATTGGAGCTATCACTCTCAATCCTTCAAAGATCGATCGCATAACACCAATTTCACAAACTAGTAAGACAAGCAATCAGCTTCATAGAGGTCTTGAGCATCATCTATCAATCACAAGCTTAAGATTCTCCCCCTACCTAGAAATATGCTGATGTCTAAAACTATCTTCTGAATCCCTACACAGTCCAAGAACATCACCACAACAAACAGTTCTAAAACCTAGATTCTTAAAGATTGAGTGTCTAATTCAAACACAGACCAATTCTTTAAATATACACTAGGAAAAGGAGGTTGAATAAGTCTCTGTGATTGGAATTTCAGTTTCGCTTCCTAAGCTTGGATATCCTTTCCATCATCATTGGAGTAAAAACTTGTTCGATTGTTGAAATTAGAATACGCGAAACTTTAATTGGAAAATAAATATTAGTGGATGTCATCGGTTAAACAACCTCATAATTTATGATTACAATGGTATTTTATCGGGAACCATTATTGTAAATACGCAATCTAATGGTTGTTAGTTATTTAGATGTTTGATATTTTGTAATGATTTTTCAAAACTGGTACAATGGTTTTATGTTTGAATGTTTTCTTGTTGTTAGAATGTTTAGGCTATGTGGGACGTTTAAGAGGGATGTACATAGGTAATATAACATTAGTTGGTAGACCAATTTCCATTTATAGTTGGTGTTGGTGGAGGTTACAAAATATAAGTTGGCAAACCAACAAAGCCAAAGTTGTCAATCATAATTATACAATTCTTTTTTGGTTACCCAAGAAACCAATCACGAACCCTAGTAATTATACAGTAACGAAAGCAGACTATTCATTGCTGGTGTTGAGGGATAAAAAAGGGTACCGAGAATATGTAGTTGTTGATCGAATGGAACACCCAAAATATTGAAGGGTCAGTTTATTTAATTGCACGATCGCTGTCCCCTTCGACGTTGTTCACCATCACTCCATCACTTTCCTACAAACCCAAAAAAATTCACGACCCTAGACCTCGTCACGGCCCCTGCACATAAAATGTTTGTTTACAAACTCAAAGATTGTGCATTATTGGGATACTCGGAATTTAGTATATTATATCTCAATACCAGGAGTTGGCCATGACATGTCACACAGTTGTGATCTAGACTCCGGCATCGTCCACATCGCTTCCTCAAAGTTTTCTGTGAATAGTGCATAGATTACTAGATTAGCCAAAAAATTATACATTATGCAAGTAATGGTAATATATCAACTGCAAAATCAATAATAACTTAAATTGTACATGAGAGAAAAATTCACCTCTTCCTTGGCCTCCAGTTGGGTGGCGCATGAATGGGAGAGCCAGGGACCCACCTCCCACATCATCTGGAGCTGGCGCTAGCACAACCATATTCGGGACTGGCATGACAAGACCAACGTAAGTCATCCTTAGATTTGCTACCATGTGGTAAGCTCCTACCAATCTGTCAACCTTGATTCTTTCCTGAATTGCAGCTGCTACCACATGCATACGCACGTCCTCTCAAGTAAATTGACAGCCAAAGCGTTGCAATCGTCGTGATGAACCTCATATTGCCCATCCGCTATCTTCAACAAGTAGAATCCTGCCCTCTTAATAAATATTTCAAGCAGCATTTCTTGCACCTTGGGTGGAATCAAGTTTCCATTTTGGTATGCCGCTTCATGCCTCAGTACAAACCAACCGACCAACATGGTTTGAAGTGACTCTAAAATAGAGATTACCGGATAATCCCTAATCATAGTTAACTTATTATTTAGCGAGTCAAATATATTACTAGTCATGACATTGTATATATACCCTACGGAATGAGATCTTGTCCAATTCTCAAACCTAATTCATCTCATGTAGTCAGCAAATGCTGAGTTATCTTCCCAAACTTCCCCAAACAATTTCTCAAAATCTTCTGGACGGTAAGCTCCTGCGGCATTGTTCAGAATGTACCTTTTATACTATTTTGGGTTTTTTCCTTCTTTATATTCTACAAACTCTATCTTCTTTGTTTGTTAATAAATCTCCCAAAACCAGTAGTTTCTTCTCATTTTGCAGCCCAAGATCCATTTTATATGTTTTGTTCAATTTCATCACAATGAATGGCTTCTCTGATCTTAGTCCTTCTAAAAGGTACATTATGAATCTACGATTGTATCTAGTTTGATAGCAAATTGAGATTTCATGTAAGTTTTGGGTTTCCAAAATCAACGGAACTCATAGCTATCATACTTTAGAAAACTGCAATTTTATTAGCGCTCGTGCAAGTGGTTGTTTCTACACTTATGTCTAGTTTTATACATACATTTTGTTCATGTTTTGTTACAAAGCTGTGATTTTCCCCTAAATCCCTGATGATATATGAAAAAATAATTGAATAGGTATTGAAATGGTGCTGATTTGTCATTTGATCTTTACTCCCTTTTGTTTATGGTATTCAAATTTTTATCCTTTTGGTGCACTCTCATTAATTTTGACATACTTTAAACCAAAAAAAAAAAAAAAAAAAAAAAAAAGAACACCAAAACCTTATTTTATATCATTATGCTATTGGCATACCAAGCTTAAGAGATATGATGGAAAATTTAAAGTTGATTTTTTTTTATTATGCTGATGACTATATTAAAATAATTAAATTAAGTACTTCCATCTTTGTATCTGAGAGAATTGTTCTTCAATGCCATCTCTTCAGGTCAATATTAGAATTTGAACCAATCAAGAAACTGCTATTATCTCCAAAGTTTATTTTTTGGTAGACTCAAAACTTATAGTTGAAAATACTAAACTGAAGCGGGAGGTAGACCGGTTTTATAACGACCTTAGTACTCCCATGAAATTTGTGTTACTCCATCTATGGCGCTGCCTTCTTCTTCTTTAGCGGTCTCTAACCTAGGAAGAAATGCACCACCAAAACTTAATTTGAGTGGTGGAATCACCACCATGAACGAGTGATCAAGGTTTTTGGAGTTTTCGCTGCGGAAACTAAGGAGTTGACCATGTTGGGAAAATGGACTTTCCATTTTAGAGAACTGACTCAATATCCAATAAAGAATCACTGAACTATGAAGAGTTTAAATATTTAATTCAACAGTGGTATAAAACCACTTGGGTACGTTATGGAGGTTGCTAGGGAAATGGGTTAAGTTTTCATGACTAGCTTGGCTCTGGTCATGACTCATGAGTGATGGACATGGTAGTAACCTCTGACCACCCATTTAGTGACAAATTAAACATTCAAAATATTTCTGAAGTTTCAACTCAAAAATTTTGCCATGTTGCAAAGTTTTGATAATTTATAATTTCAGGATTTTATAGACATTAAACAAAGTTTATATTTAAAAGAATAGGATTCAGAAGTAACTCTGGAGTAACCATTAGCCATATCGCCTATGATAAGGCCTGAGGGTAGCTGGCTGCAACCACCATAGGATATATTTTTTTGTCTAAGAGCTACGTCTACAATCACCAGTAAAATGTGCTGAGCTCTTTGTTGCACCTAAAAACTTTACGTCTCTTTGTGACGCAGTCGGAAAACCCCTAGGTTTTGCAAGCATTAAGCCTAGATAGAAACTCAAGTTCACAAGCGATGAACTTGAAAGATAAAACTCTGGAATCCACCAGAAACTCTAGAATCCACTAGAAAAGCGAAAACTCTTTGAATTCAATTAAGAAAATAATTATGAGGATGATTCTTACAAAATACCTAGGACCTCTTTATATAGAGAATCCCAAATAGAAAATGGAAACGACTTAAAAATAAGGAAACTAAAAAGAGTAAAAACTTATGAAAAAAGGAAAAAACCCAAAAAGCTAAATAGAAAAACTTCAGTCATAAAGAGAAAAACTTCAGTCATAAAGAAAGGAAAACTTCTAATTATCTCTTGAATCTGCCCAGATATAATATCACCAATTTAACAAGTCGAAACACTAATATTTTTTAAACTGTGACTTTATATTTGGGTATATTTAAGCAGAAATTTTTAAGTAATTTCTCTATTGGTACCGAAGAGACTAGTAATGTTTCTTAGGTACTCCTGCTCATGAAAATCTGTCATATGGTGGTCACAGCCGGCTACCCTCAGACCTTATCATAAAGGAGCCAGTGGTTACTCCAAGGTTATTTCTGAGTCCTGCTCTTTTAATCCAAACTATGTTGAATGTCTAAAAAATAAAAAATAAAAAAAAAACTTAGAAATTATCAAAAATTTACAACTTTTCTAGAAATTTGCGTTGAAATTTCATTAATAATTTGAATATTTGTCACTTAATGGTTGGTCAGAGGTTATTATTGTGTCCATAAGAGTCTATATCAGAGCCAAGCTACTCATGAAAACTAAACCCATCTCCCTAGGAGCCTCCATAACATACCCATGAGGTTTTATACTACTGTTGAATGCACTTATAAACTCCTCATACATCAAAGATCATTTCTTGGAGATTGAGTTTGTTCTCCAAAATGGACAGTCCGTTTTCCCCAACATGGTCTACTCCCTCACTTCTGCAATGGCTAAATCCAAAACATCGATCTCTCATTCATGGTTGTGATACCACCACCTAGATTAAGTTTTAGTGGTGCATTTCTTCCAGCATTAGAGATCAGCAAGGAAGAAGAAGGTAGAGCCTTGGGTGGACTAACCGGAAACTGCATGGGACTTCTAAGGCAGTTGTAAAATCGGTCTACCTCAAGCTAATTATAAGAAGAAGAAAAAAAAAACTACCCCGTAGTATTGGAAGAACTCTTAATTAATGAAACAAAAACTTTTCGAACCAAAACCAAATTAATTTCAATATATTAACTTTGCGTGGGAAATTAAAATACAAACTCATATTATCAAATTGTTAAATATTAATTTGTGTTAAAACTACCCTTACCGAATTATCCAACAAGATTATCTCTTAATATGTGGTAACATATATATGGGAAAAAGGAATCCCTCAAACATTTGATACCTTTTTGGTTTTTTTTTCCTTTCTTTCATTGTATTAAAATACAACCAATGTTAAAAAATATTTGTTTTTTTGTTAAGTTCTCCTTACCAAGATTTCCAACAAATTTATTTCTTAATATTTGTTGACACATGGCAAAGAGGAATCCCACAGAACATTTGATACATTTTTGGGGTTTTTTTCTTTCTTTATATTCTTCAAAATTTCTCTTCTTTGTTTGTTAATAAATCTCCAAAAACCAATAGTTTTTTTTTCTCATTTATCATCCCCAGATCCATTTTATATGTTTTGGTCCATTTCATCACAATGAATGGCTTCTCTGATCTTAGTCCTTCTAAAAGGCACATTATGAATCTACGATTTTGTCTAGTTTGTTAGCAAACTGAGATTTCATGTAAGTTTTTGGGTTTCAAAAATCAATAGAACTAATAGCTATTATATTTTAGAAAACTGCAATTTTACCAGTGTTCGTGCAAGTGTTTGTTTCTACTCTTCTGTCTAGTTTTATACATACATTTTGTTCATGTTTTTTAGAAAACATTTTATACCTTTTTTTTATTTCTTTCTTTCATTCTATTAAAAAAACAACCAATATTTAAAAATATTAATTTTTTTGTTAAGTTTTCCTTACCAAATTTTCCCACAAATTTATCTCTTAATATGTGTTGACACATGTCAAAAAAGAATTCCACAAAATATTTGATACCTTTTTGGGGTTTTCCTTCTTTATATTCTTCAAACTCTCTCTCTTCTATGTTTGTTAATAAATCTCCCAAACTCAATAGTTTCTTCTCATTTTGCAGCCCCAGATCCATTTTATATGTTTTGGTCCATTTCATCACAATGAATGGCTTCTCGGATCTTATAGTCCTTCTAAAAGGTACAATATGAATCTACAATTTTTTTTAATTCGTTAGAAAACTGACATTTCATGTAAGTTTTTGGGTTTCACAAAATCAAAGGATCTCATAGGTATCATATTTCAGAAAAATGCAATTTCATCATTGTTTGTGCAAGTGTTTGTTTTTACTATACTGTCTAGTTTTATACATAGATTTTGTTCATGTTTTGTTAGAAAGCTGTGATTTGTCCCCTACATCCCTGATATTATATGAACAAAAAATTGAATAGGCATTAAAATGGTGATAATTGATCATTTGATCTTTAATCCCTTTCGATTATGGTATTCAAAGTTTGAGTCTTTTGGTGCAATATCATTAATTTTGATATTATTTAACTCTTTTGATGTGTCGTGAAGCAACAAACCTACTCTTTCACTTCTTTCTTTGTAAGAGTTTATCCGAAGATTTTTCTTATCAAAACAATTTCTAGGGGTTTTCTAGGGTTTTAATCTGTTTAGTTTAAAGACTATTGAACTCATTTTATCAGTTTAAACATTTCAAAGATTTTTCTGGTTTAAAGATTATTTTGTGATCTATACAAATTCTGCTCTTTTTTAATTCTTGGAATCCTTGCTTTAGTTTAGTAAACTATGTGCTCATCTCTATGATACCATATGCTAATTCCTTGCTAATCTACATTAAGAGGATTTCAGAATTAAATACATAATGAAAATAATGGACAATCTCCTGAATAAATCACATATAAGAAGAACAAAAAGAAAATTATGGAGTGTATCTACTAACTACCAAATCTAAATGGTCCACTTAATTTTCATCATCTTTTTTATCTTGTATTTTACTTATCATGTTTTTCTGTTATGATCTTTTGACTGAACACAACAGGTAAACCTCTGAATTTGCATGAGATCTAGTAATCGGAGACGTCTTGAAAGTTAGAAAAGAAAATAGATTTAAGCTTAAGACAAGTCTCTATTAAAGGAGTGGGTTAAGTGTTGGAAGTTCAATTCTTATTGATCATGAAAACCCTCATATAGGCCAAGGTACAATAAATCATAAACTTGAAAAGAAAAAATACATTAATCCTAAATCAAAATAAAGATTAGATTGGTTTATCTATAATAATAATGATGTAATAGACAGAAAAAAACAAAAACCTAAAAAAAAAAGGGAAAACCCAAAACGTAATCACTATCATTACTCATCTCCTCGACTATGAGGTTGTCCTCAAGCCCCAATTCTGGGTACACCCCTAGCCATGTGTATGCCTCTAAACTCTAAAATAACCACTAGTATAATTAAACCTAGTCCCTTGATAACCATTAACTTCTTGTGTCATCTTTGAGATATCTTTCACTTGGATAAAGAAGTTCTTCCATAAATGTGTATACTCTAGTTGTTTTAAAATTGTCAGCAAGAGATAATTTACTCTGCGTTTGTCATCTTTACTCTCTTCATGAACTCCTCCTCGTCTTCTTCCAAACTTGAATGATCATCATTCGTTGGTTCTGAATAATCAGAATTAGAATCTTCACACTGAGATATCCTATGAAGAGTTCTATTAATGTCTTTCTTTAGCTGGTCACCACTTTCCATTTAATTCTTCTTAGAATTCAAAATATCATTGTTCACTGCTACAGGAGGAGCATATTCAAAGAGTTCTCCCTTTTGTTCCATGTCCTAATAAGATTCAGCCAATTATCTGTCTTTGATATGTCATAGGCAATTTATCCCTAACCTTTACCATATTTTTCATTTTTGTCTGGTTGATTTTCTGCCACATGTTCCATCCCTTAGACCCTTAGCAAGTCATGTATTTGTGCCTTAGACTTCCACTTTGTTGACCTTAATTTCTTCTTTCTCTTTCTCCTCCATGAAATTGGTTTGTCAACCACCTTGTATTCATCCTCAATTTTCAACTTCTTACATCTAAGCGATTCTTGTCTTTCTCTCTCCAGCCCCATCGATTATGCCCCTTCAAATTTTCCCTCTGGACTAAGTTTTCTTGACGATGATGGTGTTAAAATCCATGTGTGTTACAGATTCTTTAGAAACCAAAACATCCACGGATAGTTCTGGCTGTACCTTGATGTGGCTTCGCTGAGCCATCCTCTTCCGTGTGGTTAGGTTCTTCTGGCTCAAAAATTACAATCAAACACAGGGCTGGCTTCGAAGTCATCGTCTCCAGCACCACTTATTATGTTGCTGCTGCCACTGTTAATGAAGGGCTTTGAGGCTTTGGTTGCTTTGGATCAGGCACCACAGTTTCAGCTTCTCATATCGCCACGTCTAGTGGTTCTAGTTTTGAGGTCAACGTGTTTGGCGGAACTTGATTGCATCAGACACATTATTGAATAGAACTCCTGCATCATCTACATCAGTTTTGCTAGATGTGCAGCCATTGTCTCAAATTCTCCCATCAAATCGGATGGCTCTGATACCAAATTCATATGACCCGGGAAATTTTCCCTGAGGTCACGTAACAGGAGCTGTCTTGACTGTTCGAAAAAGAAAGAGAATTAAGTTAAAGTTTCTTCTTAACCCAAGTCTTTTGTTATAGAATTAAGTAATTGTTGGGAATTTGATTTTTATTGATCACAAGGTACCTTTATATTGTCCAAGGTAGAATCAATCATAGACCTAAACCGAAAAAGAAAAATATTTTAAACCTAAATCAAAAAAAAGAAAAACACCAAAGTCGTATTTTGTATCATTATTCCCAGCTTTGAGAGACCTGAAGGAAAATTTAATGTTGATGTTTTTTATTATGCAGATGACTATAGTAAAATTATTAAAGTAAGTAGTTCCATCTTTGTATTTGAGAGACTAGTTCTTCAATGTATACACCCTTATAGGTAATTATGAGAATAGTACAAGAATCAGCATACTCG
This sequence comes from Barbarea vulgaris, assembly GCA_963667165.1. NCBI lineage: Eukaryota > Viridiplantae > Streptophyta > Magnoliopsida > Brassicales > Brassicaceae > Barbarea > Barbarea vulgaris. Next base: position 20,305,828 of record OY763892.1, read on the forward strand.
ATGATCTAAAAGATTTTACCTTCTCATGAGGTCGATATTAGAATTTGAACCAGTCGAGAAACTGCTATCGTCTCCAAAATTTATTTTTTGGTAGAATCAAAACTTTTAGTTGAGAATACTAGACGGAAGTGGGAGGTAGACCGGTCTTAAAATGACCTTAGCAGTCCCATGAAATTTTGGTTGCTCCATCTAAGGTGCTGCCTTCTTCTTCCTTAGTGATCTCTAACCTAGGAAGAAATGCACCACCAAAACTTAATCTGGGTGGTAAAATCACCACCCTGAATGAGAGATAGAGGTTTTTGGATTTCTTTTGGCTGCGGCAATTAAAGGTGGTCTTTATTCAACAGTTGTATAGAACCACGTGGGTACGTTATGGAGGTTTCTAGGGAAATGGGGTTTAGTTTTCATGTGTAGCTTGGCTATGGTCAAGACTGATGGACACGGTAATAACCTCTGACCACCCATTTAGTGACAAACACTCAAAATATTTATGAAGTTTCAACTCTTTCTTGCAATGTTGCAAAATTTTGATAATTTCTAACTTTATGTTGACATTAAACAAAGTTTGGGGGTTAAAAGAATAGGATTCAGAAGTAACTTTGGAATAACCATTGGCCATATGCTCTATGATAAGGCCTGAGGGTAGCTTGCTGCAACCACCGTAGGAGAGATTTTTTTGAGTAGGAGCTACGTCTACAATCACCCATAAATTGTGGTTGAGCTCTTTGTTGTACCTAAGAAACTTTACTTGTCTCTTTGGTACCAATGGAGAAATGACTTGAAATTCTTCTTGAATCTGCCCAAATATAATATCACCAATTTAACAAGTTGAAACACTAATATTTTTAAAATTGTGATTCTATATATGGGCATATTCAAGCAGATGTTTTTAAGTATTTTTTTCTATTGGCACTGAAGAGACATGTAAAGTTTCTTGCGTACTGCAAAGAGCTGAGCGGCGGCTTAAGGTGGTCGTAGACTCATGCTCATGAAAACCTGTCATATGGTGGTCGCAGCCGGCTACCCTCAGGCCATATCCTAAAGTATATGGCCAATGGCTACTCCAAGGTTATTTCTGAATCCTACTCTTTTAATCCAAACTTTGTTGAATATCTATAAAAAATCAAACTTAGAAATTATCAAAATTTTGCAACATGTCTAGAAATTTGAGTTAAAATTTCATAAATAATTTGAATATTCGTCACTAAATGGGTGGTCATAGGTTATTACCGTGTCCATAAAAGTCTATATCAGAGCCAAGCTAGTCATGAAAACTAAACCCATCTCCCTAGGAGCGTCCATAACATAACCATGAGGTTTTATACCACTGTTGAATGCACTTATAAACTCCTCATAGTTCGAAGATTATTTCTTGGAGATTGAGTTTGTTCTCAAAAATGGACAGTCCGTTTTCCTAACATGTTCTACTCCTTCACTTCTTCAATGGTAAAATCCAAAATTATCGATCTCTCGTTCATGGTAGTAATTCCACCACCTAAATTAATTTTTGGCGGTGCATTTCTTCCAGCTTTAGAGATCAGCAAGGAAGAAGAAGGTAGCGCCTTGGGTGGACTAACCGGAAATTTCATGGGACTGCTAAGGCAGTTGTAAAATCGGCCTACCTCAAGCTTATGTCTAGTATTCTCAACTATTAGTTTTCAGTCTACTTAATTACGTACCCAAAACTAGTATCAATGTTCTTGACCCTTTCCTTTTAAGTTTCTTTCCACGTATTCGCTCCCCCATAAATATGATTTTTTGTTTCCCATATGATGCATTTTATGAAGCGTATGGAGCCTATGTACACCCAAATTCATATTATTGATGAGGACATCAGAAGCATGCCAAACCGAGAGCAAACCCCATCAGCCGGTGCAAGTCTCTCGATGGACCAACATGGAGGAATCATACTCAAGCAACATTCTAATCAAGCACATGGCATAGGAATGAGTTTATATCAACTAATCAGTCCTAAGAATACCAATGATTCAGGAGGAATCATGAGACCCCGAGACACCAGAAAAGGCGTTATACTTATATAGAGGTAAATAGTAATGTAAATATATGGGTTGGTTTGCTAATTAAACACACTAAGATTACCTATGAGAAAACATGGACAAACGGATGGGCTTAGAATCTCGACAAAATGTCTGAATAAAATAAAGGGAGAATCGGACAAAGGTGTACTGTCACAGATTTGTGTGGCATTGGTAAACATTAGCCTAAACTTATGAGGAGTTACACGATGACATCCAATATTTATGTGAACTGTGTATTGCACAATTTTCTTCCATGCTCCTTCACAAAGAACATTAGAAAAATATGACATGGATGGTCCCTCAACAGTTGCTTGAATTTTGCACCCCTAATGAAATACACTAAATGATACAAAATTTAAATTCTTTAATTATGCGATTGATTTAGCGACAGATAATTAGTTAAGCTAACCCAATAATCACATAAGATGATCTCCATGGTGTCACCGGAACTATTATAGCAGGTACAAACTCGCAACACCTTTACATGTATCATCTGGGAGTTTCGCATCGATCCTATTCTAGAGACTAACCCTAACATGTTAATACAGAAGCAAAAATATATAGAAATAATTGTGAGAATAGGTCATTTTTGAAAAGAAATTAGAGAATCAGACCAGTTACTATTTAAAATTGGTAAATTGAGACATACCACACTGTTCTCCTAATAGAATCATGTGTGTAATAGCACTCTCTTTCACAAGGTAAAAAGACAAAAGGGTATATATGCTTGTCAGAGAAGAAATGAAAGAAGGAAAGAGAAAGAAGGGTATTAATTTCTGTGTCCTTCATTTTTCTTTCTCTTTCTTCTTTTTCTTTAATTGTTTTTAACTTAATTTAGTTATAAAATAATCATAATAAAATTGTAATGATAAATTATTATTCATTAAAATATTTTTATGAATATAGAGAGTATAACTTTATTATATTTTACAGATATAAAATCATACATTTGATCAAATATCAAGTCAATGATAAATAAAATGGTGTACATAAAAATATGAAAAATATATGAAAGTGTACAATAGGATGTACGAGATATGACGGTATACAAAATGTTATCAAAATATGGTAGTGTACAAGATGATAAATGTGACCCGATCGGTGTACAAAAGAAATTGGTGTACAAGAAAATTTTTTAGTACGAAATAGTATACATATTAGTTTACGATGTGTCATCGAAGATATTATATACGTAAAATATCTGGTGTACAAAATATCGTAAACTGATCTATATATCGTCTTGTACACCGACTCGCTTTATTCAATAATTCACATTTTGCACATTTTTTTTTTCATACACTGATGCAAAATAAGGCTCATTTCAACATTTTTGTATGACAGTGTACAAGATATAAAAAATGGTGTACGTGATACGACAGTGTACAAGATATTGCACATTAGAAATTATTAGTGTACATTAAAAATCATTGGTATACATTAAAATAATGTATATTTCAATTTGAATTGATGTACATTATAATAGTGTACGTTTCTATTTGAAACCAATCTAATTTCACTCATTTCATGTGTCTCACAATTTAAATAGGTCAAAATGTTAGGGGGTGTTATTGGATTGAGATCTATGTATACTTGTAATGATTTATTAGAATTACAAAATTTAAGAAATTTTTAGAGAGTATTTTAAATATTTCACATAAGCTCACCAAAAGTCTTTGAGAATATCACCCTAACATGTAATTAAGAAAGTCTATAAAAGTTGTTTCAGATGAACAAAAAATTTTATAATCAATCAACTAATAACACTAAACTTTAATAAACTTTAGTATAATCTAAAAGTTAGTTAAAATCATTATTAATCCAATAACACATAATTTTTAACAATTTTTTTATAAATATTGAACAAATAACATGTGACTTTAATAGAATATTTGTTATTCAAGATTGAATAACACTAAAATTTTAAAAAGTTACAACTCTTTAAAAATCACAAAACCAATAACACCCTCTTATAGCATTTATAACTATAAGTTCAAAAATAATGTCTCTAAAAATCGTTATAGCATTTATAAATATTTTAAAAAAATTCAAAATTATTTATATTATAATGATCTTTGTACACCAATTTTTTACATAACGTACACCAATGGTGGTGTACGAGATGTACATGATATCATGGTGTACATGATATAACAGTGTAGAAATATGATGGTGTACAAGAAATGATGGTGTACGAGATTGTGATAAAATAAAATAAAAATATATAAATCTGTAACGTATAACAAAATTAAACTTTCTAGATTCACAAAAAGTTATGAATTAATATTTGGTTGCATTAATTTTTAAATGAAAATATTATAAGAAAATCAAGATATAAATTTTTTAGAGAGAAAAAATAAGAGAGAGAATTTTTTTTCCCGTCACAAATAAGGCCCAAATTCGAGGCTTGCACTATCAGAAAAAGGAATGGCATTCCCCTATAAAACTGTATAAATATGTAAAATATAACAAAATTGAACTTCTTAAATTCACAAAAAAGTTATGAATTAATATTTGGTTGCATTATTTTTTAAATGAAAACTTGATAAGAAAATCAAGTTATAAAATTTTTAGAGAGAAAAAGTAAAAGAGAGAACTCTTTTTTCCGTCACATATTAGGCCCAAATTCGAGGCTTTTACTATCAAAAGAAGGAGTGACATTCCCATAAATAACATAGGGCCACGAAAATGATGTTTGGTCGTGTAAGGGTATTAAATTATAGATGTACGTACTTTTGCTATGTAATATGGTGTACGTTATGTAAAACAGAGGTGTACAAATATATTTGATTGTTGAATGGTGTTAAATAATGAGTGTACGCAATTTTGTTATATAACATGGTGAACGTTATGTAAAACAGTGGTGTAATTGGTGTACGTATTTCTATTATGTTAACATGGTGTACGTTATTGGAGCTGGTGGACGATATATAGATCGGTGTACGATACTTTGGACACCAGATATTTTACAGATATAATATCTTTGATGACACATCGTACACTAATATGTATACTATTTCGTACACCAAGTTTTTCTTGTACACCAACTTGTTTTGTGCACCGACTCACCTTGTACACCGTCTTGAACACCGATCATGTCACTTGCATCATCTTGTACACTACCATATTTTGATAATATCTTGTATACTGTCATATCTTGTACATCATAATGTATCTTTTCATATATTTACTATTTTTTATGTACTCCATTTTGGTTACTTGATATTTGATCAAATGTATGATTTTTATATGTCAAATTTGACTAGAATGACTTACATTTTATATGAAATTACTAGATTGACTCACCTCTCAAAGGGTTAGCTAACAAAATGGGCAAAAGACAATATTATCTATTCCATATAAGAAAATAACAATACTGCCATTGTGTAAAAAAAATAAAATAAAAATAAAAAACGTTTATAAAAAATAAAAAAATAAAAAAATAAAAAAAATAAAAAAATAAAAAAATAAAAAAATAAAAAAATAAAAAAAATAAAAAAATAAAAAAACTAAAAAAAAACTAAAAACTAAAAAAAACTAAAAAAAAATAAAAATAAAACTATAAAACGAAAAAAATTAAAAAATTAAAAAAAATTTAAAAAATTAAAAATTACAAAATTAAAAAAAAAAAAAGAATAAAACACAAAAAAAATTGTTAAAAAACTAAAAAAAAAAAATTATTAAAAAAAAATTATTATAAAATATAACATATTAAAAAAATTGGAAATTTCAAAAATAAAAAAAAATAAAATTTTAAAATCTAAACTAATTCAAAAATATCTTATTTAAAAATAAAAATTATTAGCATATTTAAAAATATCTTACACAATTCATAAATAAAAAAATAAACATAAAAATATATTATACAAAAATAGTTCAAAAATAACTAAATTATTAAAATATTTTAAAAATATCTTTAAAATAATTTATTAACATAGTTTAAAAATAAATAAATAATATCTTATTCGAAAATAAAAATTATTAACATAATTTCAAATATCTAACAAAATTCAAAAATAAATAATTCAAAATAAATAATTCAAATATAAGTCTATAAATAAAATAAATCTGCGATGACGTTAATAAATCTGTGATAACTTTGTAAGTCTAATAAATCTGCAATAATAGAAAAATAAGTCTATACATAAAATTAATCTGCGATGACGTTAATAAATCCGTGATAACTTTGTAAGTCTAATAAAATCTGTAATAATGGAAAAATAAGTCTACGATACAAATAAATTTGCGATAATGTTAATAAATCTATGATAACTTCGTAAGTCTAATAAATCTGTAGTAATGGAAAAATAAGTCTACGATAAAAATAAATTTGCGATAACTTTAATAAATCTATGATAACTTGGTAAGTCTAATAAATGTGCAGTAATGGAAAAATAAGTCTACGATAAAAATAAATCTGCGATAACGTTAATAAATCTGTGATACTTTGGTAAGTCTAATAAATCTGCAGTAATGAAAAAATAAGTCTAAAACGTAAAATACGTCTGTCATGACATTATTAAATCTGCGATAACTTAATAAGTCTAGTAAATCTGCAATAATGGAAAAATAAGTCGGCAAGTTAAATTAAGTCTGCCATGACGTTAATAAATCTGCGGTAACTATTTTTGTTTATTAACTCGGCGACAAAGGAAAATAACTCGACAACTAGAAATAAGTCTACCGTGACGGTAAACAAGTATGCGGTAACTAAGTTAGTCAAATAACTCTGCCGTAAAGGAAAATAACTCTGCAAGGAAAATAAGTCTGCCATGACGTTAAATAAGTTTGCGGTAACTAACTTAGTCAAATAACTCTGCGGTATATGAAAATAACTCGGCAACTGCCAAATAAGTCTGCGATGACGTTAAATAAGTATGTGGTCACTAAATTTGTTTAATACATCTGCGGTAAAGAAAAATAAGTGTGCGAGAAAATAAGTTTGCGATAACTAAGATGGAATGGCATTTTCGTAAATATTGGGGACGCTGGAATTAATTCATTAATGGCATTGTTGTGATTCCGTTTTTTCCTATCAAAGATTTCAGGGGTATTTATGTATTTAAAAAAAGCAAAAAACTGTGTAGTAATTATAAAAAAAATATGGGTCATTCTAGCTATTAATCCATTTTTTAGAGTCATTTTAGTAATCCTCCCTTTTTATATCTGTAAAATATAATAAAGTTATACTCTTTAGATTCATAAAAAGTTTTTAAAAAATAATCATTCATCATTACAATTTTATTATGAACATTTTATAACCAAATTATGTTCAAGCAATTAAAGAAAGAGAAGAAAGAGAAAAAAAAATAAAGAAAAAAAAATTAATGCTCTTCTTTCTCTTTCCTTCATTTCAAGCGCTTTTTTCTTTTTCAATGGCATATTTCATAATTACATGTAATTAGAGAGGATATGTTTGTAAGCTCTCTTTTGTGAATAAGAGCACATGACCTATTCTTCCAATTATGAATAGTTTATGGCCCATATTACTAATTAATTTCAAATAAATGACCTACTATACAAATTAACTCAAATATATATTAGGTCTAACGCTTGAATCTTTTATAAGTAGGCTGTATATATAAGGTTATAGTAGACGGCTCTTACGTCTATGTTTTCCTTTTTATTTTATAATCATCATTATAGACTTAACATTTTATGAAATTTCTTATTATTCGGAATGATAATATCGAGTTTAAGGAATATTTATTAAAGGATATCCACGTAATATTATATAGGAAATAATATATCCAATGTACATTTGTATTAGAATATTAAGTTTTATTTATATATATAGAGATATTAACTTTAAAATGTACTGAATAAAAGGAATATTAACCATATACTCAATTACTTATTTATGTATAACGTAGTTTGTATTCTACCATATAACTCCACTTTTAATATATTAGTATAGAATGCTCATATATATTCGCATTATCATAGCGAACTTAGGGATATAACAAATTAATTTATATATTATATAGACAATGTGAAGTACATATAATATATCATATGGTAAATGTTAAGTATATATAATAAGCAATAATTATGTTTACTTTCCGGTCTAACTCTGGAATATATCATTAAGGAATCCATCCAGAACTAATAAGAGCAAACAAAATGGTTTAATAACGATCAACAATGCTAAAGCTTAACTGCAAGTTTCATAATAAAACAGACCCCTTCACTGATAATGCTCATGGGCTCATTCATGACTATGCATCACAATCCACAACAATGGAACATCTTCGAGAAAGTTTTGTGAGTTTATTAAACTCCTTGTGGATATCTGATTCTGGATCACGAAAAGGATACCCAGTGAAACTCACAATGAGTTTCTTGAGGAATGTTGAATTTGCAAGAAAGTAAGCAACTAGTTTCTTCCCATGTTCCTCCCATTCAGTAATCCATTTGATCTCAACACACTCAAGAGTCGATACGAAACACCGAGGAACATTTATGAGTTCAAACCCCTCCACCTCCTCTGAATAAACAAACTTCTGAAAACACCAAAAAGCAAAAAGATTAGTTTTCAATGATATACATCCTCAAAAACCACAATGTTATTAAGCCAAAATCACAAAAGGTTTTACCAAGATTAGGTGTTTCAGATTCGGGCAACTCTCAAGAAAGGCTGGCAAAAACTGCAATAAAGAGCTTGGGACCGCAGCTTGTAAATGAGATAAGTTATTGAATTTTGGAATCTGTCCTACTTTTGAGTATAGATCAAGGGCCTGCAACAAGAAGAAAGGAAAACGGACAGTAGTGAGAGGTTTCCGATTAGACAAAGACCCAATAATTGTTGTATAAACATATACCTTCACTGTTTGCTGAGAGATGATCATATGTCTTACACTAGATACACCAATGAGAAAATCACCTATTTCATTTCTCTTCGATAAGTCCTCCGGATCAAAACTCACGCCATAATTGACCATAAATTTGATATTAAGGTCAATCATGAACAAAGAAGTCAGATTCTTGACCAAAATTCTATCAAAATGGTCTTCTTTGAGACTCATATACTCTAATCCTGGAGCATCAATCTCAAGTGTATGTGCCACTCTAGATCCACAAAACATTCCATACTCAAGCGGTACACAAAACCTCTTCAGGCTCCGCTATCTCACATGAGTACCCACCAATTCATCATCAATATCCCTAAGCAAGAACAGTTCTTCAAGAACAGGACATCCTGAGACGAGCTTCTCCAGAACCATAGTACCACTACTATGCCATCGAATCTCTATAAGATGCATTATTTTTAGACAAGGCAAAGAAACAAAACCTGGATCCTCAAGACCCGAAAACGAGAGCTTTAAAGAAACCAATGTCTTGCTCGTATAGAGATTGAGAGGAATAAACTCAATACAAGGATATATAAGTCCGTCATCAACAGCTCGATAATAGCTATTACTCACAAGATCTAGTAGTTGAATTCCCCGGTTAACCGCTGAACCGATCCGATCCTTGAACCCGTTTGCCTCATATTCCCTGTAATTAACCTTGAATTTTTGAAGGCGTGAATTAAGGTTAAACTCTAGAAACCTGTTGATGAAGTTGATGAATACATCATCATCAAAAGGGAAATCACAGCTGTCTAACTCAAGCCCGGGAACATGTAGCCACAGATTCTTCCATCTAGTTGATAAAACGCTCGTCTTCACCGAATCTTTAGTCGGAAGATGTAAGAGTATTTGAGTAAGTAAAGATTCCGGTAATTCGCTGATTCTATCATACCCAGGCATCACCTAATAGCCAGCATCAACAGCGTAAACAACTCTAGGAATTGAGTTTAGGGTACAAGATTTAGGGTACGAGTCGATTAAACTCAAGACTCGAGAGAGAAATCAAGGTTCTGAAGAACTCACCGTGGATTCGATTCGGCGGTGGAGTATTAATGTATTATCCTGAGTTCTTGATCAATTTGGCGTAAACCCTAGCCTCTCTAGGAGATAAACACTCGTTTAGTATTTATACGTTCGAATCGATATGAATTCCATCTATACTATTAACTAAGAAGGACAATTTGGAAATGACATTTAAATTTTAGATTATTACAATACAATGCCATTGAAGAATCTCTAACAAAAAAAATTTATAAGAAGATTTATGTTTTAATTATAGATTTTGTTAACCTATGATAAATTAATAATAATTTGAATAATATAATTCATTTTTTAAAATCTGAATTAGTTGATCATATTTATTATTGATACGTTTATAAACAAAATATTATTTAAAATATAACAAATCTATACATTATTAATAGTACATTTCTTTGAAAACCTTAACACATATCTTTTCTATTTTATTTTTTTCAATTGATTCTGTATGCAAAACTATATTTTGTATTTAAGAAACAGTTTTCTTAGTTAATATAGGTAAATACAATAATAGTGGTTTTGTACAGTACAAACCTTACTTTAGAATAATTGTTTAAAACGAAAAATGTGAAAAAAAAATTAAAAGGCGTGAAGGCCATTGTTTCATAATGATGACAAGAAAAAAGTAAATTTATCATAATTATATAAAAAAAAAAACTAATCAGAAAGATAGAAAAGGATAGAACAATGCGTGTATGTATTTAAAAATATAAATGTATTTCTTGAAAAAAAAAAACTAAGTGCACAATGAAAATGATATTAAATATATTTTCATATGTATATAATTTTATTAATCTAATTATACAGGTTTTGTAAGTAATTAATTTTACTAACTACATATACTTTCAAAAAAGATATTAAATTTTGCTTACTCTAATATTGTTATTCAATGAATCATTCTGATATATTAAAGGTCAGTCTATTTTTAGTATTGGAATAGAAAACAGTATTGGTTATTAACAGATGAGAGGGTGCCACATAGCTATAATTAAACATATATATATATAATTATTCATCGTTCCCACTCATTTGCCAACGGTTTTATCACAATTTGTTATTCTACACTTTAAGAAAATGCAATATCATTAAAGACCTCAAGAAAAAAATGAGATTGCAGTAACAAAAGCCTTATTTAATTAAAAAAGTACAAGTATCATATATAATTAAGGAATCCATCCAGAACTAATAAGAGCAAACAAAATGGTTTAATAATGATCAACAATGCTAAAGCTTAACTGCAAGTTTCATAATAAAACAGACCCCTTCACTGATAATGCTCATGGGCTCATTCATGACTATGCATCACAATCCACAACAATGGAACATCTTCGAGAAAGTTTTGTGAGTTTATTAAACTCCTTGTGGATATCTGATTCTGGATCACGAAAAGGATACCCAGTGAAACTCACAATGAGTTTCTTGAGGAATGCTGAATTTGCAAGAAAGTAAGCAACTAGTTTCTTCCCATGTTCCTCCCATTCAGTAATCCCTTTGATCTCAACACACTCAAGAGTCGATATGAAACACCGAGGAACATTTATGAGTTCAAACCCCTCCACCTCCGCTGAATAAACAAACTTCTGAAAACACCAAAAAGCAAAAAGATTAGTTTTCAATGATATACATCCTCAAAAACCACAATGTTATTAAGCCAAAATCACAAAAGGTTTTACCAAGATTAGGTGTTTCAGATTCGGGCAACTCTCAAGAAAGGCTAGCAAAAACTGTAATAAAGAGCTTGGGACCGCAGCTTGTAAACGAGATAAGTTATTGAATTTTGGAATCTGTCCTACTTTTGAGTATAGATCAAGGGCCTGCAACAAGAAGAAAGGAAAAAGGACAGTAGTGAGAGGTTTCCGATTAGACAAAGACCCAATAATTGTTGTATAAAAATATACCTTCACTGTTTGCTGAGAGATTGTAACATCCGCGTCTCGGAAACGGGAAGTTGAATTTATTTTTCGGATTAACGAACTGAGTTTTTCAGATTTTATTTAAAATAAATTAAAATTTGGAGTGTTAAAAAGGAGAATTGGGGTTGTTTCTGTTAAATTAGAAAGGTGTGTTGGGTTAATTCGGTAAGAACAGAAGTTATGGGGCTGTTTTCAAAGATCAGGAAGTCAGAGAACTTAATTGCAATAATAAAAAAAAGAACCCTATTTCTTCTTCTCTACTCGTCGCCGCAGCTTCATCTCTCTTTTTACGCTGACGCCTCCATCGAGTTGAGTTGGAGTGGCGTGACGTGAGATCAAGGGTGAAGAGTAGGCTGAGGTTTTAGTTGGAAGCGGTGTTGACGAGAGGAAGAGAAGAAGAGAGGAGAGAAGAGGCGAGTGGGGGTGTTAGTGGTTGTTCCCGTGAGTGAGAGTAGAGTCTCTCAATCTCATCCTTGTCGGCACGGTTGTGGTAAGGTTCCTCTCCTCTTGTTGTTTCATGTTGGTTGTGAGTGGAGTGGATCGTTGTTGTGAAGTCTCGTTGGTGGCGGAGGTGGCTGTTACAGTGAGTTCGTGATTGACGTTGTCATGGGGTGAGCAGCTTATGACATCGGGAGGATGTTTGATCATGTGGCTGTAACGGTGGTGGTGGACTCACGCAGGTGGTGGTGGTGATGCCGTTAATGGCGTTGACGTCTTGTTGTTGCAGAGAGTTGTTACGAAGAAGAAGAAGATGACTTAATAGTTATGTTGTGTAATTAAGTTTTATTATTTTAATATTTTTTAGGTCTTACATTCGGAAAATCTAGGGTGTATTCATCCCGAGGAGTTCCAAAAAGTTACAGAATTTTGTCGTGAAAGTTTCTGCGTTTGGCTAAGGTGAGTGCAGTACTGTGGTTGGACTGAACTTACGGGAGTTCTCGGCTTAATTTTTGTGTTAGGATTTATTTTGTTGTGGTTGTGAGTTTTCTTAGAATTTTGGTGTGTAAGCTGTTATTAAATTCTGGAAAATTGCCGAATTTATTGTAGTTAATTATATTTTGGAGTTTAAATGAGTTTTAAAATTGCTGAAGATAATTATTAATTTATAATAATTATTGCCGAAATTTCAGGATTGTTTTTGCTGATTGTTGTATTTTTCTTCCGAGCATAAAATTATGCCGGAGAGCTTTTTGTAGTCGTCAGTCTGTAATTGACCTAGTAGACGGGTTGATCGCCTCCTCAGTATTTATTAAATACTGACTGCATCTATTCGTAATGGCGCAGGTAAAGGAATTAAAAGGAGTTTTAGCTGGAGCTCGTGGGACTGCGGCTGCGGGATGAGATGACATACCGGGGGAAATTGTTTTATTTATTTATTTTGGTTATTGCTTATTATGAATTTCTGGAACTGTTATGTTGCTAGATATTGTTCTGCGTTTCTGTTGGTTATTATTTATTGAGAAAGTTGAATTTGAATGAGTTGATTAATTGATTTACGCCGTGGGGTTTATTATTTATGGGAATAGTTAAAAAAAAAAAAACGGGTCGGGGTGTTTCAATATGGTATCATAGCGGAGTTTATTTTAGGACTGTTAGATTTCCTGCTGTGCTGAAATTGTTGTATGTGGTGAATCGAGTGTAGTTTAATTGTTGTTAGCCATAGCTTTATTTTTTTTCTTGTTATGGGGTTTCGGGGTATGTCATCCTTTCCAGCCGGTAAAGAGGTTCCACGGTAAGACTCTTTCTGTTGTAGTTTTACTAATTGTTGGAAAGATTGGTATTTCGCTGATTTGCAGATGGTTAATCCAAGGAGAGATGTTGTTACACCCCTTACGGGTGGTGGCAGAGCTGGTATAGTTGAAGCGGAATTACCATTGTGAGTGTGGCATAGAGTGTGGTTGTGGAGCAGGTGGGAGTGAGCACCTTATTGGTGATGATCAGGCTGTGTTTGTGGCTGGCAACGCTGTGCCAGTGCAGGGGTGACTCCACAGGGGGCAGATCAGAACCAATTAGGGGATATGGTGGGGGTTGCTGACCCAACTTTTCGAGCGGTTACTGGCTGTGGTACCGGCTCTGGCTTCGGATACGCCACATGGAGTTACTACTTTGTCAAGGAGTGTTGTTCCGAGATTCCGGAAGTTCTAGCAGTGGAGTGTTTTAGGGGTGTTATAGATCCTTGTTGGTGAATCTTGCCGTAGGAGTATTGTAGATCCTTAATGGTGGGTCTTGTTGTAAAAGTGTTACTGGTGGATCTAGCTGTAGGAGTGTTGTAGATCATTGCTGATTGATCTTGTTGTAGGTCTTGTTGTTGACCTTGCTGTAGGTAGTGTTGTTGGTGTTGCTGATGCGGGTAAAAGAGTTATGGTCGATGTCGCGATCAAGGAGTGAGCTGTGCTGGGGAATTGGTGGATTTTGTGTTATTGGTTTGTTTGTGATGGTGCTGGAAGTTTAAGTCATGGGAGATGGCTAAGGAGTTACGGTGTTGCTGGGAGTAGTATGATCAAGTTATGTTCAAGGGATCGATGTAGCTGATGGAATCATTCCATCCAAGCTGGATCATATGATCTAAGCTGGAACTTAAGCATTTTTGGTTTGGTTTTAGACATATTGATCCATCGTAGATCGATTGATCCCAACCACACAAGGGTTCCAGTTTGGCAAAATTGTTGATGTTAGAAGTGCGTTGGTAGAGTTTATGTCGGTGCGGTTGGAGAATCTATGGACAGTGTGGCTGGAAGTGAGATGGTTGAGCAAGTAGGAGTTAAGAACCCTTTGGTGGAGATCTAACCAGAGTTGTGTGTTTTGTGTTGTGTTAACGCGTGAGTTGTTGGTGGAGCTGCACCAGAAAACGTTGCACCCGTGCCAACAGTGGTATAACAAAGAGATCATAACCAATTAGGAGCAGTGTTAGGTTTGTTGGCTCCACTTTTGGAGTGGTTATCTACTGTGGTACCCACTCTAGCTCCTGTGGACCACCAAAAGTTGATGGGTTGCTAGGATAGATTCTGGAAGAGTTTGGAAGAGTTCTTGAGTGTTGCGGAGTATTCCAGAGGAGTTTAGAGAAAGTTTTGGGAGTGTGAACCATAAGTGGTTTAGTTCGGGGTTACAAACCAAATGAGTTGTTTTTTAGTAAAGATTAAAGCTGGTGAGCTGAGATGTGGTAGTGCACCGGGATGTGTAGTGATTAGGGAGTTGGAAGTTATCTCATTCCTAAAAGCTAACGGAGTGCGCTAAGTCGTAAAGCTGATAGATCGAGCAAGATCAAATTTTTGTTCGAGAATCAGGATCTAGGAAATAAATTGGACTTTTTGAGACTTGCCAGGTTTTAGTTGACCTAGGAAGGTCTGCGCGGTAGTTGGGAGATCAATCACAGTGGAGAGGGGTTGTGATCCAGGCTTGGGAATCAAGCGGATGTTTTGCCAATGGTGTTAAGTATTTTAATGGTGGGGAGTACTCTAGATGCTTAAGCGGAGCGTGCTGAAAGTTCCAAAAAAGGAAAGTTGCCTGAAAAGGAAAGTTCAATAATCGAGCAGAACTTTTATTAAGTATAACCGAAGTTGTTGTTGGGAGTAAGCTCGTTGTGCGAGCTAACGATGCTCTAACTACTTAAAAGTAGATATCATGAGTGATCTAGGCTGTAAGGTTGAGGAAAAAGCTGAGTTCTGGAAGCTTAAACTGAGATGAGTTCGAGGCTGTTGAGGTAGCTGGAGTTTGTGGCTGGTTGTGATCTGAGATAGCTTATCATTTCGAAAAGGCTAATCTCGTTGTTGATGCTTTAAGCAGAATGCGTACAGATGGAGATTCCGAAGAAGATGTTGAGATCTTTGTGAGCATGGGAAACCCCATGCGGTTGTGGGATATATCTGATGAGTTAGAAATTTTGAGGAGAATGTTCTTTTCGTCCATGAACTACCAGGGTATACTGGGTTCTAAAAAGGTATTATCTATGGGTAGGGATGAAGAGGATGTCGTTAGTTAGGTATCAGGCTGTGATACATGCCAAGCTAGGGAATGCGGAACATTAAGTATGAGTGGGTTATCGGGGAGGCTCTCATTCCTATGTTGATGCGAGAATGGATAGCGACCAGGAGGAACAGCCGATGGCCGAGGAATTGTTGGACCCGGTCGAGGACACGTTCGGGCCGGTCGAGGAGAAAGCTCCGGATGAGCCACTTGGAGCTAGGACGCGATCTTGGTCGGCCACAGAAGCATTGAGCGTACCAGTTGGGACAATGACTCGATCTAAGACTAAGGAACTCATTCGCACAGTTGGAACATTGCTTCGTCAAGCTTTGGTTCATAGGGGTCACTCGGACGTAGGTGATACCTCGGCCACGTTGGTCTTGGTTCATGTCCGAGATGGCTAGTATCAAGCCCTATCGCTCACCTACACTCTTTTTCCCTTGCCTTTGGTTTTTCCCAAGTGGTTTTCCAAAGGAAGGTTTTTAATGAGGTTCGTGGTCCATAGGTTCATCTTTGCTTGGTGCTAGTTCGACCTAGTCCGGCCGACTCGATGTTGTTTGGCGCGGACCGTTATCTTCTTTTCTTTCTATCTTTTTCTATTTTAGTTATTTGAATTTTAAACTATGTCTGAGAGATTTATTTTCGCTGTGTGTTTAGTCTGAGTTGGTCTTTGGTGAGTTTCTGAGGCATGTCTCGAAACTCACCGAGCATTAACTCCATGCGCTCCTCCTCTCTTCTCCTCTTCGTCTCCTCTCTTCTTTATATTCCCTGAGAACTCTTATGTCTTTTCTTAACCAATCTTTTGAATAAAAATTATCTTTTCTCTATCTCTTTTTCGAGTGATTCGAATTAGAACCCAAGAACAATTCTAGTGATTAGATTGTTCGAACCAGACTTATCAAGAGGCCTTCCGCATCCTCTCGTGACGTCTATCCTTCCACCCAACTCTAGATCAGCTTGCTGCTCAAGCCTGGAGTCTAAACTTGTCACCTTAACTTCCCAGTGAGTGAATGGGACACGATTCTCCACCCAGAATCGTATCAAGTGGTATCAGAGCAACATTGAGAAGTTAAGTGGTTTTCATCCCATCTTGTCCGAATTTTAATTAAATATTGGCTCGTGCAAAAATTGTTAAATCAATTCGATCGGAACCTATTTTGAGTCTAGTATTTTGTAAAATTTGTTTGAGAATTTTTGGATATGTTTTGATAATTTTTCGAGATCATTTTCTGAAAACAGTCGCGTTTAGTGTTCTTCTGAGAAAATAGGATACCAAGAGTCATTTTCGTGTTTTTAAGCATTAGGACCGATTTGATTATCAAAAGGACTCTTTACTGGTTGTATGGTGTGTTTATTTGCAGGAAATGAAGGCTGATAATAGAGAGAAAGTGTCTCACAACCGTGACAAGTCTCCAATTGAAGCGATAGCAGCAAGGTTCGATGAAATGATGAATGAGAAGTTCAAATCATTTCAACCAAAGCCTGTACCAGATCCTATCAGAGATATTGAGGCACGACCAAGAACAGAATTGCTTATATCCAGGAGAGCTTTGAGTATTCACTCAAAAATAGATGAGCAAGAGCAAAGAGAAAATCTGTTTCAATCACGATGTCATGTTCTAGGGAAAGTTTGCAGCCTCGTTATCGATGGAGGTAGCTGTACTAATGTGGCTAGTGAGTATATGGTTGAGAAGCTCAGCTTAAAGGTCATGGATCATCCAAATCCGTATGATATTCATTGGCTCAACGAAAGTGGAAAAATGAAAGGCAAGAAGCAAGTGATGGTTCCTATTGTTCTAGGCGGATATGGAGATGAAATTCTATGTGATATGCTACCTATGGAAGCTTGTAATATACTTCTTGGGAGACCATGGCAGTCCGATAGAAGAGTCATGCATGAAGGATTTACTAATAGATACTCTTTTGAGTACAAGGGAAGAAAAACCGTCTTAGTTCCGATGACACCTCAAGAAATTTACCAAGATCAGTTTCGGTTGAAGACTAGAGCTGAGACCATAGCTAATAGAGAGAGTGAGAACGTCAACAACACCGTCATGAACAATGAAGAACCACCAGTACCACTACGACATGCTCCAAGCCAAGAATCGCCTAAGGAAGTCACAACACGTGAATTAAAAGGAATCATTCAAGCGGAAGCAGTTCTGGTCCATAATGAATTACCTAGAGTCAAATGCAATATTGTGCCCAAGGAGAAACCACCAGATGTTTCACCATCAATCAAGACCCGAGGTAATTATCTAGACTCCCAAAAACGAATGCGAGCTAAGTTGCTTTCTCTTGGTGCAGATTGTACCATCTCAATATCAAAACCTATTCAAGGGAGAGGAAGTGATGCAGACTGTAGATTGATGCATGATGGTAAGAAAGATAACTTCTTTTCTATGGCTGGTAAGGTCGAAGAAACTAAACATTTTGATTTGCCTAAAGCATTTGTTTATCATGATATAACTTCTTGTGCTTCTAACCTTACACCGGTGCCACCGAGTGAACTTACTAATTTTTTCAGGATGTAACTTTAGAGGATAATCCACGGAGACTACAGATTCATCACTTCTACTATCTCAATGCGGATTTGTTCTATGATGAAGTGATTCGTGCTAGAGCTATGAAAAAAAGAGAGCAAAGTAATGATAAATTTCTTAAGGAATTAGAGGCAAGAGATCACCGTGAACAATTTCCGGAAGACATTGAATTGCAAGCAAAGCTACCCACTGGAAAAATCATCCATAGTCTTCATCAAGATGCATCTCAAAGCCACATTTGGAAACCTGGAGACTATCTAGAATGTTCAAAACCTATACCGTTCGAGTTTTGGATCACATCACTTCAAAAGTTTCCCGTGGTGCCTAAAATGGATCTTTCATCATCTGGATCATTCTTAACCTATCATTGGCGACCAGGAGAGTTTTTAGACACCTCTAGAGAGTATGAGATGGTCACCAACAATGCCCTGAACCAAGAAGAACCCCCGGATCCAACACCACTTGCATTTACCGTAATAAACACAATATATACCCAGGACTTGAATCAGGTAAGTCTTTCTTTATCTCGTTTGTTTTCTCATGATTTAAGGTCTGTATGTATGAGTTCATTTTATCCAGAAATCATTGAGAAGAGTTTAGGATTATTCAAAGAATATTCGGAACAAAATTCTTGTATTAAGACGCATGAAAAAGAAGAACTTGACAAGGATAATGTTTTGAATCAAACTAAGAAGTGTTTATCTGTTCATGGTACTTCCATGACTGTATCACACACTTGCTCTTTGCCAAAGCTGTTAAAAACATTGCAGGTACAAAGGAGGAGCCACCAGATCTAGAAGCTTGCTCTTCCGATTTCTTTGCAAGGACTGGAATTGGAGTTGTTTTGACAAAGGAGCAGAACATTTCCCAAGTATCTGCTCGTGTGAAGACGAATGTTCTGATCAAAGCTCACCAAGGATGCCACCATGAAGCTGAACCTCTCTTGAGGATTTTCGACAATACTCATTTCTTTTCTTTTCGCTTTCGAGCTAAGTCCCTTTTGTTTTATCCTTTTGATGCTTCTAACTTAATTTTGTTCTTGGCAGATACTCCGGATTTGAGGACAAATCCTTTTCAACTGGGGGAGCCTGATGCGAGAATGGATAGAGACCAGGAGGAACAGCCGATGGCCGAGGAATTGTTGGACCCGGTCGAGGACACGTTCGGGCCGGTCGAGGAGAAAGCTCCGGATGAGCCACTTGGAGCTAGGACGCGATCTTGGTCGGCTACAGAAGCATTGAGCGTACCAGTTGGGACAATGACTCGATCTAAACTAAGGAACTCACTCGCACAGTTGGAACATTGCTTCGTCAAGCTTTGGTTCATAGGGGTCACTCGGACGTAGGTGATACCTTGGCCACGTTGGTCTTGGTTCATGTCCGAGATGGCTAGTATCAAGCCCTATGGCTCACCTACACTCTTTTTCCCTTGCCTTTGGTTTTTCCCAAGTGGTTTTCCAAAGGAAGGTTTTTAATGAGGTTCGTGGTCCATAGGTTCATCTTTGCTTGGTGCTAGTTCGACCTAGTCCGGCCGACTCGATGTTGTTTGGCGCGGACCGTTATCTTCTTTTCTTTCTATCTTTTTCTATTTTAGTTATTTGAATTTTAAACTATGTCTGAGAGATTTATTTTTGTAGTGTGTTTAGTTTGAGTTGGTTTTTGGTGAGTTTTTGAGGCATGTCTCGAAACTCACCGAGCATTAACTCCCTGCGCTCCTCCTCTCTTCTCCTCTTCGTCTCCTCTCTTCTTTATATTCCCTGAGAACTCTTATGTCTTTTCTTAACCAATCTTTTGAATAAAAATTATCTTTTCTCTATCTCTTTTTTGAGTGATTCGAATTAGAACCCAAGAACAATTCTAGTGATTAGATTGTTCGAACTAGACTTATCAAGAGGCCTTCCGCATCCTCTCGTGGCGTCTATCCTTCCACCCAACTCTAGATCAGCTTGCTGCTCAAGCCTGGAGTCTAAAATTGTCACCTTAACTTCCCAGTGAGTGATTGGGACACGATTCTCCACCCAGAATCGTATCATATGTGGAAACGACAGTTGAGCACGACAGCTTCGTGGCAGGTTTTGCTAAGGTTGTGTGTTTTGGGATGACCATTGGTTTGATCATTTGAGTTTAGCGGAGTTCGCATACAATAATAGATACCATGGTAGTATCGGTATGGCGCCATTTAGGCTCTCTATGGTAGGCCATGCAGAACACTGTAGTGCTGGACTCAAGTGGGGGATATGAGTTTGCTGGGAGCTGATTTTGTGCAAGAGACTACAGAGAAGGTCCGTGTTGTCAAGCTGATTATGAAAGAAGCACACGACGATCAGAAAAGCCACGCTGATAAGCGTAGAAAGGAGTTGGAGTTTGCAGTGGGGGATATGGTCTATCTGAAGATGGCCATGTTGAGGGTTCCTATCAGGTCCATTATTGAGACTAAGCTGAGTCTGAGCTCCGTTTAGGATTTTTGATTAACTTGGGCCGGTTGCTTATATGCTGGAGTTACGGGATGTGATGCGAGCATTTCGTAAGTATTTCATGTGTTTATGCTGAAGAAAGGTCTGAATAAGGATGATAAGGTGATGGCTGAAATTCCATCTGATATGCTGCCGACTATGGTTGTAGAGGCGAGGCCTCTAGAGGTGTTAGACCGCAGGGTCAGGATGATCAAGAGGAAAAAGGTTCTAGAGATGAAAGTTTTATGGGACTGCAATGGGGCCGAGGAGAAAACTTGGGAACCTAAAGCTAAGATGAGGCGGAAGTTTTCCAAGTGGTTTGGCAAGCTGGTGACTTCGATGTAGTCCCAGTGATGTTGTTAGCAGGGTTGTTGTCCTTTTTCTTCTCGTTTAAGCTGTTGTACTCGTTTTATTGTTGGAGTTTTAACGATGTACTTTCTTTCTCTTTTATTCAATAATAAGATGGAGTTTTACTGAATATGTTGTGCACATCGTGGTTGTTTATACTAAGTTTGGCTGGGGGATCATGCCGTGTTGATCTTAATACTTGGTTTGGCTGATTAGGACATTTTCCAAATGCTGTTTGATGAGGTTCTGTCCTACGGAACTCATTGATGTGTGGTGTTTACCGGTCGGGTTTCTGTGTGATTCCTGATGCTGTTTCGGTAAGCCACTTGAGATCTTAGGATCTTGCTGGACTTAGCTGATCGGGTCACGCTGGACTCCGAGATGTTAGTCATTCTTACTACGCTGAGCTGTTCCGGGGATCCGGTAGGCGTGTATTTATTCAAACCAAGTGGGGTCATGTGGTGTCAGATTCTGGAGGTATATGAACCGAGTATAGACAATGTTGTGTTGTGCTGATAGCCGAGAGGCTATGCAGTGTTGTGCTGATAGCCGAGAGGCTATGCTGTGTTATGCTAATAGCCGAGAGGCTATGATGTGTTGTGCTGATAGCCTAAAGGCTATGCTGTGCTAATAGCCGAGAGGCTTGTTGTGTTGTGCTGTTAGCCATGAAGGCTATGCTGAGTCGTACCATTAGTTGTGGAGTTACAGTTAAGCCGTGTTGTTAGTTGTACTATATGCTGAGCCGTGTCGTTGACATAGAATTTGCTGAGCCGTGTTCTGGTTGTGGAGTTATGTGGAGCTGAACCGCTAGTTTTGGAGTGTGATAAGCTGTTGACTGGGACAATAGTCTAGATCATGTTGAGCGGAAGAGAACGATCGATCCTAATAAGATCGACCTACCCAAGTTGGTGTTGGTTGTGGCTGGTATTTTGGAGTAGTTACAGTCGTAGTCGTGTAACCTTTTGAGGTTAGGTTGTTGGGAATTCGAGGGTTGGAATGGTTGTTAGTTGCTGAAAATTAATATATGGTTGGTTCTCTTGGAGGATGGATTCTCTGTCACTCGAAGGATAGCTGGTTCTGAGAGTGAGGATACAAATTAATCATGGGCTGAGAAACTTGGATGTGAACTAAGGGAGGTAACTGGTAAGTTGATCAAGTGGTTGAGCTGTGTAGACTAATGGTTGTCAATAGAGAAGAAAACTGATGTAAGGTTGGTAGTTGGGTCCTTTTTGCGAGGACTTTGGAGTTATCAGATTCGACGACGAATCTATGTTAGTGGGGGAGAATTGTAACATCCGCGTCTCGGAAACGGGAAGTTGAATTTATTTTTCGGATTAACGAACTGAGTTTTTCAGATTTTATTTAAAATAAATTAAAATCTGGAGTGTTAAAAAGGAGAATTGGGGTTGTTTCTGTTAAATTAGAAAGGTGTGTTGGGTTAATTCGGTAAGAACAGAAGTTATGGGGCTGTTTTCAAAGATCAGGAAGTCAGAGAACTTAATTGCAATAATAAAAAAAAAGAACCCTATTTCTTCTTCTCAACTCGTCGCCGCAGCTTCATCTCTCTTTTTACGCTGACGCCTCCATCGAGTTGAGTTGGAGTGGCGTGACGTGAGATCAAGGGTGAAGAGTAGGCTGAGGTTTTAGTTGGAAGCGGTGTTGACGAGAGGAAGAGAAGAAGAGAGGAGAGAAGAGGCGAGTGGGGGTGTTAGTGGTTGTTCCCGTGAGTGAGAGTAGAGTCTCTCAATCTCATCCTTGTCGGCACGGTTGTGGTAAGGTTCCTCTCCTCTTGTTGTTTCATGTTGGTTGTGAGTGGAGTGGATCGTTGTTGTGAAGTCTCGTTGGTGGCGGAGGTGGCTGTTACAGTGAGTTCGTGATTGACGTTGTCATGGGGTGAGCAGCTTATGACATCGAGAGGATGTTTGATCATGTGGCTGTAACGGTGGTGGTGGACTCACACAGGTGGTGGTGGTGATGCCGTTAATGGCGTTGACGTCTTGTTGTTGCAGAGAGTTGTTACAAAGAAGAAGAAGATGACTTAATAGTTATGTTGTGTAATTAAGTTTTATTATTTTAATATTTTTTAGGTCTTACATTCGGAAAATCTAGGGTGTATTCGTCCCGGGGAGTTCCAAAAAGTTACAGAATTTTGTCGTGAAAGTTTCTGCGTTTGGCTAAGGTGAGTGCAGTACCGTGGTTAGACTGAACTTACGGGAGTTCTCGCCTTAATTTTTGTGTTAGGATTTATTTTGTTGTGGTTGTGAGTTTTCTTAGAATTTTGGTGTGTAAGCTGTTATTAAATTCTGGAAAATTGCCGAAATTATTGTAGTTAATTATATTTTGGAGTTTAAATGAGTTTTAAAATTGCTGAAAATAATTATTAATTTATAATAATTATTGCCGAAATTTCTGGATTGTTTTGCTGATTGTTGTATTTTTCTTCCGAGCATAAAATTATGCCGGAGAGCTTTTTGTAGTCGTCAGTCTGTAATTGACCTAGTAGACGGGTTGATCGCCTCCTCAATATTTATTAAATACTGACTGCATCTATTCGTAATTGCGCAGGTAAAGGAATTAAAAGGAGTTTAGCTGGAGCTCGTGGGACTGCGGCTGCGGGATGAGATGACATACCGGGGGAAATTGTTTTATTTATTTATTTTGGTTATTGCTTATTATGAATTTCTGGAACTGTTAGGTTGCTAGATATTGTTGTGCGTTTCTGTTGGTTAATTGTTGTGCGTCTCTATAAGATGCATTATTTTTAGACAAGGCAAAGAAACAAAACCTGGATCCTCAAGACCCGAAAACGAGAGCTTTAAAGAAACCAATGTCTTGCTCGTATAGAGATTGAGAGGCAAAAACTCAATACAAGGATATATAAGTCCGTCATCAACAGCTCGATAATAGCTATTACTCACAAGATCTAGTAGTTGAATTCCCCGGTTAACCGCTGAACCGATCCGATCCTTGAACCCGTTTGCCTCATATTCCCTGTAATTAACCTTGAATTTTTGAAGGCGTGAATTAAGGTTAAACTCGAGAAACTTGTTGATGAAGTTGATGAATACATCATCATCAAAAGGGAAATCACAGCTGTCTAAGTCAAGCCCGGGAACATGTAGCCACAGATTCTTCCATCTAGTTGATAAAACGCTCGTCTTCACCGAATCTTTAGTCGGAAGATGTAAGAGTATTTGAGTAAGTAAAGATTCCGGTAATTCGCTGATTCTATCATACCCAGGCATCACCTAATAGGCAGCATCAACAGCGTAAACAACTCTAGGAATTGAGTTTAGGGTACAAGATTTAGGGTACGAGTCGATTAAACTCAAGACTCGAGAGAGAAATCAAGGTTCTGAAGAACTCACCATGGATTTGATTCGGCGGTGGAGTATTAATGTATTATCCCGAGTTCTCAATCAATTTGGCGTAAAAAAAAACTAAGTGCACAATGAAAATGATATTAAATATATTTTCATATGTATATAATTTTATTAATCTAATTATACAGATTTTGTAAGTAATTAATTTTACTAATTACATATACTTTCAAAAAAGATATTAGATTTTGCTTACTCTAATATTGTTATTCAACGAATCATTCTGACTCTGGAATAGACTTAAATTTCTTCTCAAGTAATATTATTGGATATATTAAACATAAAGAAATATATAACTCGATTTAATAAAGTGTAAATAAAACTTTTGTTTGAGTAATGTCTTGAAAGTTACCAAAACTAAAGCCAGAAGCAAAAAAAATAAAACAACCATAAAAACTAAGTGTTATACGTTTATCAAACCTTCTCGACCTTGATCTTTTTTCTCAGAGAGTAGCTGTGCTGAGACAAGTTATTAACATCTTCTGTATTTCGTTTAAACGTGAGCATGGTATTGGACAATATAATCTTACAGTGTGGATCAGCATCCATTGTTACCGGCATTATAGGCTGCATAATAGAATTCATATAAGCTCACATATGCCATAGTATTTAAACGTTTCGAATTAATTTACCAAATACTCACGCGTGACGCAAAGTCTTGAACCATCTTCTCGTTGTTGGCGTATTTTTGTACGACATAATGACCACGATTGTTGTGGATATTCTCCGATCCAATCTTAATTTTAAACAACATATGTTTACCAACTAAGCTTGAAATAGCAGGTGGTAACAATCGGGAATTAACTTTCAAAACATACGAATAAACATAACCATTATATAACCATTCCATAACAATCATATCGAAAGACAGATAAACAGAGTAAATATTATTACTTCAGGAGACTCTTCCACTAATTGATCAGCACTTTTTTGAAGAAGTAACTCTGCTAAACTATCAAGAAATAAAAATTTGGCGTATACAAAATCATCGGAGACACGGAGTAGCAACAGATACCTACATATAACATGGTTCATAAGTGTTGAGAATCTTTGTTTAAAGAGTATGTATATGGAAAATACCAAAATACATGTAAGAAACTTCGGTCACCATCTTGTCACAGCTAACACAATGATAAGTCGGTGGACCACCATACTCATCATCTAGTGGATATGGCTCAGCTTTCTTACCACATTCTTTATGAGCAATATAACACCACCGATAAGGATCCTCGATAGACTCAACGGTTCCGATAGTCACACAAATGGATTCCTTAATTTTGATGATATAATAAGTTATAGTGTTAGCTAGTGTGACAGAATTGTTTACTATAATTTACATATCCCAAAATTACCTGATCAACAGTAACTATCTCATCGATAGTTTTTTTGACATTTTTCAAAAAAAACTCTTGATAAAGAGTTACGGTAGATACGATAGCAGCCTCTCTATCCTCGTAGCACACAAGTTGTACATCTTCTGAATTAAATCTTCAAAATTTCAAAAATATAAATAATGTCATTATAGATTTAGGTACAGATTAGAAGAAGAATGAATAACAGGTAAATCTTTTCATACGCTCACCTTGACCTAAAATCATGTGCATATGTGATATGCTCAAATTAACCCTAGAGCTACTCTTTCAAATTAAGAGATCATTGTAGTACTTATGGATCGAATCCACAAGGACTCTTGGGCTTCACAATAGACGGATTTGTTTCGAACTCAGCTAAGCAGTAAATGTTTATTGAAAGACAATTGCAGAGAATAAATAAAGAGGATGTAATCAATGGGAGAAAAACGAAAGATCCAGAGAACTTCTCAGGAAATCAATCAAAACAGATAAAACAACTGGTCAAGATCTAATTAAGTACCGTTCTAGAACTCAAATCACTAATATATAGCTAACCAACTGTCGTTGCGAGAACTATCTATGACTTTAAACCTAAGAGAACAACTGTCGTTGCGAAACTTAAGGTCTAGACAAGCTTTAAGTGCAGGTTCGATATGTTCACAAATTATCTAATCCAACTGTCGTTGCAATTATCTAATATGCTCACTAGGATTAGTTCAGATCTCAAATTACACTGTCGTGTCAATTTAACAACCTAACATCATACTTCTAGGTGATCAAGCTAGAATAAACATTAAGTTCAATCCTAGATGAAGAACTAACAAATTTGAATCTTAACCAGTGTGAATCTTAACCAGTGTTAAACATAACAAATCATGAACTCCTTTATGAGAATCCCTAAACCCAACTAGGGATCTACTCAAACATATAGGATGAAACAAAAGACATAGCTGAAATAGATATCATATAAAACTGAATCAACGAAAGAATAGATAACAGGGATTCAAGATCTTCTCTCAATGGAGTACAAGTAGCAATAACAGCCCCAAGCTCTAGTCTCTCAAAACTTAGCAAAAGTCAAGATACATAATCATAAACCTAAAAACCTAATAAATAGACTAAAACACGACATGGGTCTCTTTTGTAAACTTCTAGAACTTCTGGGGAAAAGTTACAAATCTTAAGAACTTGATAAATTCCGCATGAGTACATGACAACGGGTGTCGAGCGACACCAGTGATGATGTCGATCGACACCATTGACTACTGAAAGAACTGACTTTGTCTTCTCAGCTACAAATGCTCCATAGGAGCCATAATCGTCCAAAAAGTCCCCAACACATGCAAACCTGTAAAGACTATATAAAGACTCGAAAGACACAGTTAAGACTCGATTATATACTTATATCATGGCTTAAAACCGGTAAAAACCATGATATATCAACTCTCCCAAACTTAGCTTTTGCTTGCCCTCAAGCAAAACAGAAACAGAAAAAAAAAAAGAGAAAGAAGTTTGAAAACACAGAAACTCATTTCGTCATAAGAGAACCACACTCACATTCACCTTAGTAATCCATTAGAAATTCTTACCTGAAAGGATCCAAACCACCATGTACTTTGAAACACCCCGACCCATTTTCTTTAACCATATAATAATATTCCCATAAATATTAAAATCCCCAAACACAAATTTAATTAGTTCAGCTTTTCTAACAACAACCAACTACCACAATCAACTATTTATTATAAACTAACCCCCTTTTCTCCCCCTTCAGCCAAACACTTCAACATAACAACATTCTACCAAAATTGAAAAAATCTGGAGAATAACAGAAACAATCAGCCTCAAAGATTGAGTCACGAATCAAAATCTAACCGTTCAGTTACAATCTGCACCGTTGAAACTCAACCCCTAAATGTCCTGAAGCTAACATCAAAGTTTCGTGATGATCCGACCACAGATGAACTCGCGATTGCTCTTTGAATCTACGTTGGTCCAGATCGCGTCTGAAACAGAGCACCTCACGAAAACGCGAATAACTTTAAAATATTAACTCAAATCCAATTCCGCCAAATGGTACATCTAGATCTAAGACTTAGATACAACACCACAAATTTTCGTTACCTTTGGAAATGATTTGCTAGGTCGAATCTCTTTTCTACCATCTCCTGTCAGTTCTGTCTCCATCTCCCTTCACCAAAACTTCAGCCTCTTGCTCTCTTCTTTAGGTGGCCACGAAAATTAGAAGGAAAAACCTAGGCTTTATGCAATTTTCAGCATTTAAATAGGCTTAGGGTTTATTTTTGGTTTATTAAAATCAAACCATAAAAATTAGAAGTAAAACTGGAAATTAATTAAATCCCATTGGTTTAATATTAATCCAGAAATTCACCCTTCTTGAACCAAAAATTGGAATTAACCCACTCCACTCCTTAATTCCGACAGGATAAAACCGAACTTCGACTTTATTTCCTAAACCAACTTTCATCATATAACTCCAAATTATATTTACGGAACACGGACGTTACAATTATCCCCCACTAACATAGATTCGTCCTCGAATCTGACAACTCCAAACTCGTCGCTAAAAGGACCCAGCTACCAACCTTACATGAGTTTTCTTTTCTCTTGACAACCACCAGCTTACACAGCTCAACCACTAGATCCACTCACTAGTGACATCACTTAATTCACCTCCAAGCTTCTCAGCTCACGATTCGAACCCTCACTTTCAGAAACAGCTATCCTTCGAGTGACGAACAATCCACCCTCCAAAAGAACCAAATATTCTTTTTCAGCAATCAAGAATCATTCCAGCCCTCGAATTCCCAACCACCTAACCTCACAAGTTACACGACTACGACTAATTCTACTCCAAGATATCAGCCACAACCAACACCAACTTTGGGTAAGTCGATCTTATTAGGATCGATCGTTCTCTTCGGCTCAACATGATCTCGGCTACTCACCCAATCAACAGCTTATCACACTCCACAACTAAAAGTTTAGCTCCACATAACTCCACAACCTCAACATGACTCAGCAAATTCTATGTCAATGACACCGTTCAGCATATACTACAACAAACAATACAACTTAACTATAACTCTGCAATTAACAGCACGACTCAGCATAGCCTTCACGGCTAATAGCACAACACAACATAGCCTTTGGGTTATCAGTACGACACATCATAGTCTTTCGGCTATAAGCACAACACAGCATAGCCTCTCGGCTATTAGCACAGCACAACATAGCCTTTCGGCTATCAGCCCAACACAGCATAGCCTCTCGGCTATCAGCACAACACAACATTGTCTATACTCGGTTCATATACCCCCAAAATCTGACTCCACTACACTCCACTTGGTTTGAATGAATATGCGCCTACCGGATCTCCGGAACAGCTCAGCGCAGTAAGAATGACAAAGCATCTCGGAGTCCAGCATGACCCGATAAGCTAAGTCCAGCAAGATCCTAAGATCTCAAGTGGCTTACCGAAACAGCATCAGGAATCACACAGAAACCCGACCGGTAAACACCACACATCAATGAGATTCCACAGCACGGAACCCCATCAAACAGCATTAGGACAATGTCCTAACCATCCAAACCAAGTATTAGGATCAACAAGACATGATCCCCACAGCCGAACCAAGTATAAACAATAACAGCATGCACAACTTATTCAATAACATCTCCTCCGATCCTTTTTATTGAGTAATAATGAAAAGTACATTGTTTAGAAACACCGACAATAAATCGAGTACAACAGCTTAGACGACAAGAAAAAGGACAACAACCCTGCTAACAACAGCACTAGGACTACAACTAAGTCACCAGCTTGCCAAACCAGTTGGAAAGCTTCAGGCTCATCTTAGCTTCAGGTTCCCAATTTTCTTCCTCGGCCCCATTGCAATCCACAATACTTTAATCTCTAGGACTATATTCCTCCTGATCATTCAGACTCTGTGATCCAGCACCTCCAAAGGCCTTGCCCCTACAACCATACTCCGCAAGAGATAAGATGAAATCTCATCCATCACATGATCATCCTTATGTAGATATTTCTTCACCATCAACACATGGAATACTTTATGGAATGCATGCATACATCCGATAACTCCAGCCTATAATCTACCGGCCCAACTTGATCGACTATCCTAAATGGACTTATGTACCTCGGACTCAGCTTAGTCTCAGTAATGACATGTTAGGACCCCTCAGCATGACCATCTTCAGATAGACCATAACCCAAACTGCAAACTCCAACTTCTTTCTACGCTTATCAGTGTGGCTTTTCTGCCCGTTGCATATTAAGCTTGACAACACGTATCATCTCCGTAGTCTCTTGCACAAAATCGGCTCCCAGCAAACTCATCTCCCCCACTTTAGTCCAGCACAACAGTGTTCTGCATGGCCTACCATAGAGAGCCTAAATGGCGCAATACCGATACTAGCATGGCATCTATTATTGTATGCGAACTCCGCTAAACTCAAATGATCAAACCAATGGCCATCCCAAAACACACAACCTTAGCAAAACCTGCCACAAAGCTATCGTGCTCAACTCTTGTTTCCATATAGGAATGAAAGCCTCCCCAGCAACCCACTCAGACTTAAAGTTCTGCATTCACTAGTTTGTCATGTATCAGGCCTGATACCCAACTAACGACATCCTCTTCATCCCTACCCACAGATAATACCTTTTTAGAACCGGTATACCTTGGTAGTTCCTGGACGAAAAGAACATTCTCCCAAATTTTCTAACTCATCAGACACATCCCATAACCGCATGGCACGACCCATGCTCACAAAGATCTCAACATCCTCTTCGCAATCTCCAGCTGCACTAATTCCGCTTAAAGCGCCAACAACAAGATTAGCCTTTTCGAAATGATAAGCTATCTCAGATCACAACCAGCCACATACTCTAGCTACCTAAATAGCCTCGAATTCATCTCAGTTTAAGCTTCCAGAACTCAGCTTGTTCCTAAAGCTTACAGCCTAGATCACTCATGATCTCTTCTTTAAGTATTTAGAGCATCTTTAGCTCGCACAACGAGCTTACTCCAAAAAAAAAGGCTTCGGTTAAGTTAATAAAAGCTCTGCTCAATTATTGAGTGACTTTCCTTTTCAGGAAACTTTCAGCACGCTCCGCTTAAGCATCTAGAGTACTCCCCCACCATTAAAAATGCCTAACACCATTGGCAAAACTCCTGCTTGATTCCCAAGCCTATAATCACAACCCTTCTCCACTGTGATTGATCTCACCACTACCACGCAAAATTTCCTAGGTTAACTAAAACCTGACAAGTCTCAAAACTTCCAATTTATTTCCTAGACCCTGATTCTCGAACAAAAATTAAATCTTGCTCGATCTATCAGCTTTACGACTTAGTGCACTCTGTTAGCTTTTAGGGACGAGATAAACTCCAACGCCCTATTCACTACACATCTGGGTGCCCTACAACATCTCAGCTCACCAGCTTTAATCTTTACCAAAAATCAACTCGTCCGGTTTGCAATCCCGAACTAAACCATTTATGGTTCACTCTCCCAAAACTTTCTCTAACTCATCCGGAAACCTCCGGAACACTCAAGAACTCTTCCAGAACCTATCCTAGCAACCTAACAACCCATCAACTCATGGTGGTGTCACAGGAGCTAGAGTCGGTACCATAGTAGATAACCGCTCCAACAGTTGAGCTAAAAAACCAAGCACCGTTCCTAATTGGTTTTAATCACTTTGCTATACAAATCCTGGCACGGGTGCAACGTTTTCTATTACTCCTCCACCAACAACTCACTTGTTAACACCAACACAACACACACAGCTCTGCTCAGATCTTCACCAACTGGTTCTTAACTCCTACATGCTCAACCGTCTCACTTCCAGCCACACTCTCCATAGGTTCTCCAACCGCACCGACATCTACTCTACCAACGCACTTCCAACAACAACAATTTTGCCACACTGGAACCCACGCAAAGTTGGGATCGATCGATCCACGATGGATCGATGATCGATCGGTCTAAAACCAAACCAAAATGCTTATGTCCCAGCTTCGATCGTACGATCCAACTTGGATCGAATGATCCCTTCAGCTACATTGATCCCTTGATCTCAACTTTATCATACTACTCCCAACAACATCGTAACTCCTTAGCCATCTCCCATGTCTCAAACTTCCAGCACTACCACAAATAAACATGTAACACTGAATCCACCAATCCCCTCATCACAGCTCAGTCCTTGATCGCGACGTCGATCAGAACTCTTTTACCTGCATTAGCAACACCAACATAACTACCTACAGCAAGTTCTACAGCAAGACCTACAGCAAGATCAATCAGCAATGATCTACAACGCTCCTACGGCTAGATTCACCCATAAGGTCCTACAACAGTCCTACATCAAGACCCACCAGCAAATATCTACAACACTACTATGACAAGATCCACCAGCAAGGATCTACAACACTCCATTACTACAACTTCCGAAATCCCCGAAACAAATACTCATTGGCTAAGCAGCATCTCCATGTGGCGGAGGCGGTACCACAGCTAGTAACCGCTCCAAATGATGGGTCAACAACCCCACCATATCCCTCAATTGGTTATGATCTTCCCCCTACGGAGACACTCCCTGCACTGGCACAGCGTTGCCAGCCACAAAAACAGCCTGATCATCACCATTGGGGTGCTCACTCCCACCTGCTCCTCAGCCACACTCTATGCCACATTCTACGCCGCACTCACAATGGTAATCCCACGTAAACTCTGCCAGCTCTGCCACCTATGCCACCACCCCTGAGAGGTGTAACAATAACTCTCCTTGGATTAATCACCTGCAAGTCAGCGTAATACTAATCTTTCCAACAATTAGTAAAACTACAACATAAAGAGTCTTACCGTGGAACCTCTTTACCGGCTGGAAAGGATGACATACCCCGAAACCCCAC
Organism: Barbarea vulgaris; assembly: GCA_963667165.1. NCBI lineage: Eukaryota > Viridiplantae > Streptophyta > Magnoliopsida > Brassicales > Brassicaceae > Barbarea > Barbarea vulgaris. The sequence continues at coordinate 20,338,669 of OY763892.1, forward strand.
AACAAGAGAAAACAAAAGCTACGGCTAACAACAATCGAACTACACTCGATTCACCACATACAACCATTTCAGCACAGCGGTAAATCTACAGTCCTAGAAACAATTCCGCTCTGATACCATATTGAAACACCCCGACCCATTTTCTTTAACCATATAATAATATTCCCACAAATATTAAAATCCCCCAACACAAATTTAATTAGTTCAGCTTTTCTAACAACAACCAACTACCACAATCAACTATTTATTATAAACTAATATATTCGCATCAGCATAAATATCAACTAACAACTTATCGGTTCACAACAATTCAAAATCTTTAAACAATACCAGAAATAAAATCAATAAACAACAACCCCTAGTATGTCATCACTTTCCACAACCTTGGTCTCACGAGCTCCATCAAACTAAACTTTTCTGCATCAACGAAGAGATGCATCAGTATTTAATAAATACTGAGTGAGGCGATCAACCCGTCTCACGGCTATACACACAGGCCAACAAAAAGTTCTTAGCATAATAGATATATGCTTACGGAATTCAGCAACCAACACAGCAACAACTTCATCAATTATTTAATTATCAGCAATTAATTAATTAATTAAAATTCAGCAATAACTCCATAAAATTTATTTCAACAATTTATTTCAACGTAATTAATTCCAAAAAAAACTTTCCGCAGTTTACTTCACAGTAATTAATTAAATAATTAATTTAATTCAGCACAAAAATCAAATCAACAAGTTTAGCAAATCAGCCGATCAACAAACATCACATAAGACTCTAGCACAACTCTTTTAGACTAGAAACAATCCGTAAAACCCAGATAAGCCACGGTACTGCACTCACCTTAGCATTTTCATGGTCTCATGACAACACAATCGACAATCTCAGAAGATCTAGACTTCATAAACTTTTGAAGGTTTCTTAAAGGTCACAACAACACAACCACAACCCCCTTTTCTCCCCCTTCAGCCAAACACTTCAACATAACAACATTCTACCAAAATTGGAAAAATCTGGAGAATAACAGAAACAATCAGCCTCAAAGATTGAGTCACGAATCAAAATCTAACCGTTCAATTACAATCTGCACCGTTGAAACTCAACCCCTAAATGTCCTGAAGCTAACTTCAAAGTTTCGTGATGATCCGACCACAGATGAACTCGCGATTGCTCTTTGAATCTACGTTGGTCCAGATCGCGTCTGAAACAGAGCATCTCACAAAAACGCGAATAACTTTTAGAATATTAACTCAAATCCAATTCCGCTAATTGGTACATCTAGATCTAAGACTTAGATACAACTCCACAAATTTTCGTTACCTTTGGAAACGATTTGCTAGGTCGAACCTCTTTTCTACCATCTCCTGTCAGTTCTGTCTCCATCTCCCTTCACCAAAACTTCAGCCTCTTGCTCTCTTCTTTAGGTGGCCACGAAAATTAGAAGGAAAAACCTAGGGTTTATGCAATTTTCAGCATTTAAATAGGCTTAGGGTTTATTTTTGGTTTATTAAAATCAAAGCAGAAAAATTAGAACTAAAACTGGAAATTAATTAAACTCCATTGGTTTAATATTAATTCAGAAATTCACCCTTCTTGAACCAAAAATTGGAATTAACCCACTCCACTCCTTAATTCCGACAGGATAAAACCGAACTTCGACTTTATTTCCTAAACCAACTTTCATCATATAACTCCAAATTATATTTACAGAACACGGACGTTACATACTTCACCGTAGACATTCACAGCTTCTCCGATTCAACCCACAATTTCGCAGCATAGTCCACAATACCTTCATCGTCGGGTCTCATCTCTGATCTTGATGCCAAGGACCTTCTAGACTCTTTCACGCACAATACCAAAATAAAGACAACCATATTGCTATCGGTACTCTTTCTCACCCCCAGACTTATTCTTTTCTTATCATCTCTTTTTTTGTTACTTTCTTTTTTTTTTCCTTAACTCAAAGGTGTAGTGAATAATGGGGTCATGGGAAATTTTCCTATCCTTCACTTCCACCTCTGCGTGATCATCTCAATCTCAAGTAAAATAATGGGGTCGTGGGAAATTTTCATACCCCTTTACTCAAGAGAGAATCATTTCATCTTTTCTGCTTTTTATTTGGAATAAAGGAGAGAAGTACCACTTTGTTGTTTTACAGAAGTTGTCTTGTCCGGTATGAATGATGAGTCAAGCCCAAAAACATCTGTCACATTAATGAGGTAAAAATAACTGACAGAAATTGGCTCGGTGTTAGTGGATTTCTGCTGGAAATATGGGCGTCTCAGATCCACTATTAAGCCTTTGGTTTTTCCATTAGTCTCAGATGCCAAACAAGCTTGAATCAAATGGTCACTTAAGTTCTTGAAAATGTGGTGGATTCCTCAAAAAATCATAGTTTTATGGACTGGGTTTTGACTCAATAAAACAGACGCAACTGACTGACTCCTAAGAAAAAAAACTATGGTGTTAGTAACTACCTCTCCCAGACTTGAACAACATTGTCCCCAGTGGCGCCAAACCAGAAGTTGGCTAGAAAATAAAAGAAAAAATTGAAAGAAAACAAAAAACTTACCAGTGGGTTACCTCCCACTAAACGCTTATTTTCAGTCTTTAGCTTAACTATGCCGAAGATCAGGCATCTGGTGGATCCGAGAGTGCCAATGAATGCCTCTCAGAAAGTTGTCACCTCATCCAGGGTGGAGTATAAATACGCGGTGGATGAGAACGACCATGGAATTGAGGAACATCAGCAGGGCGGGATGTTAGTCTGCGTGTGACACTTATTTTCCCTGCAAAATCATCAAAAGAAGAAACAAGCGCTCAACGATAATCTTTTGGCTTGGTTAACTATGAAACAGTCTGTGTACCTTTAAAAGTCTTATTGATGAGATCAGATGGTTCGGGTCCAGAAGATGAATACCTTTGCTTTTCCGGGGGTGAATGAAGTGTGGGATTTGGAGCCACTACAAGAAAGCAGCCGGAAAACCGACGGAATTTCCGACGGACCCGTGTCCGTCGAAAAATTCCGACGGTAAAACGACGGATTTCCGACGAAATTGCATTTTTTTAAGTCGTCGGAAATCCGTCAGAAATTCCGACGGATTTCCGACTGACTTCTGACCGTCGGAAATCCGTCGGATATCTGTCAGAACATTCCGACGGCTTTCCGACGGATAAAACCACCGGCCGTTTCTGATGGATTTCCGACGGAATAGTCGGCGATCGTCGGAAATCCGTCGGAAAATATAAACGTTAAAAGAGCCGTTGGTATCGCAGGTTACCGTTGTATGGTGCCGTTACATTCTGACGGAATTCCGACGGAATTCCGACGGATTTCCGACGGAAGCGAGTTTATAAATATGTTTCCACACTCTTCATTTCATTTTACTCCAATTCCATCTCTCTCTCTATTTTCTTATGATATTCATGCGATTATAAACAAAAAAAGTGGAAAGATATGTCTAGATATTTTCGATCATGGATGGACGAACCAATGATGGATTCGGAGACGAACCTCTTAAACGAGGAATATGCACGAGGCATAGTCGAGTTCATGAAATTGGCTGGAAATCAACCGCGTGTACTTAAATCAGGTAAGTTGAAATGTCCATGTTCAATTTGTAGAAATTCTCGTAATGTTGCGGTAGAGATAGTTTGGCATCACTTGTATACCAATGGATTTACGCCGGGTTATAAGATTTGGTATCTACATGGGGAAACAAATTATGATCATGGTAGTAGTAGTAGTGGACCAACAGTCTCTGAATTTGTAGGAGATAGAACGGAAGTAGATGTAGGTGTAGGCACCGTTGAGATGGTAAATGATGCGTTTAGAGAGAATGTACAGTATGGCAGTGAAGACAGAGATAGGTTTGAAGAACCTAATTTAGAAGCAGGAAGATTTTTTGGTATGTTAGACGCATCAAAGCAGCCACTTTATAAGGGGTGTAGAGAAGGTCATTCGCCTTTATCATCTGCCACTAGATTGATGACGATTAAGACGGACCACAATTTGTCAGAGGAGTGTGTTGATGCGATAACAGACTGAGCGAAAGATTTATTGCCTGAAGATAATCTTTTACCCGCATCGTACTACGAGGTACAGAAACTTGTAGCTGGTCTTGGTTTGCCGTATAAGGTGATAGATGTGTGCATCGACAATTGTATGCTATATTGGAGAGAAGATGAAAACTGTAACAGCTGTCGATTTTGTCGTAAACCGCGGTATCAGGAAACGAGTGGTCGAGTTCCAATTCCATATAAACGTATGTGGTATTTACCAATAACAGATAGATTGAAGAGGTTATATAATTCTCAGCGTACGGCAGAGCCAATGAGATGGCATGGAGAGCATCGTCAAGATGGAGATATTACACATCCTTCAGACGCAGAGGCGTGGAAACATTTTCAGTCTACCTATCTGGATTTTGCGTACGAGCGCCGGAATGTGTACCTCGGGTTATGCACAGATGGTTTTAACCCATTTGGGAAGCATGAAAGGAAGTATTCGTTGTGGCCTGTAATTGTAACTCCTTACAATTTGCCTCCATCTCTGTGTATGCGTCGAGAGTTTTTGTTTCTCTCCATTCTTGTTCCTGGCCCAGATCATCCGAAGAGATCACTCGATGTATTCCTCCAGCCATTGATTTATGAGTTACAAATGCTATGGGAGCATGGTGCTGAAGCCTACGATGTTTCATGCCAACAAAATTTTAACATGCGTGCGGTTCTTATGTGGACCATAAGCGATTTTCCAGCATATGGTATGTTATCTGGATGGACAACTCATGGGAGATTATCATGCCCGTATTGCCAAGACAACACTGATGCATTCCAACTTAGGAACGGAAGAAAGAGTTGTTGGTTTGATTGTCATAGAAGGTTTCTACCGAGTGATCATCCGTATCGTCGGTCTAGAACATTGTTTACGAAGTCTAAGAAAGTGTTTGATGCGCCACCTCCTGAGATAGACGGATATACTTTATTAGAACAATTGAGAGATTTTTGTGCTGATAGGACTCCTGACTGTGGGGGTAATGGACATGAAGTTGTGTACGGTGCCGGTGAAGTTCATAACTGGCACAAGAAGAGTATTTTTTGGGATCTGCCTTACTGGAAGACCCATTTATTGCGGCACAATCTAGATGTGATGCACGTTGAGAAAAACTTCTTTGAGAACATCATGAACACTGTCTTAAACGTCAAAGGGAAGACGAAAGACAATATCAAATCTAGATTAGACTTGGCCGATATTTGCGATAGGGCTTTTCTTGAAGTTCAGTCGGATGGTAAATACATATTTCCTCTGTACGGGTTGCAAGGAGATAAAAAAGGGAATTTTTTTATTGGATTCGCGATGATGTCAAATTCACTGATGGATACGCATCAAATCTGCGTAATTGCATAGATTATGGAGAAGGAAAATTTACAGGAATGAAGAGTCATGATTGTCATGTTGTGATGCAGCGGCTTCTTCCTTTCGCTTTTGCCCATCTTCTTGATCCAGATGTCTACCAAGCAATTGCAGGAGTTGGTTCTTTCTTTCGAGATTTATGCACAAGAACACTTACTGTTGATGGAATCCGAAACTTAGAGGTCAATATCCCCGTGATCCTTTGTAACCTTGAAAAGATATTTCCGCCATCTTTCTTTGATGTGATGGAACATCTTCCTATCCACCTCCCACGAGAAGTTGCACTAGGAGGCCCAGTTCAATACCGTTGGATGTATCATTTTGAGCGGTATATGTTTCATCTGAAGAAAAAGGTTAAAAATTTAAGTAAAGTAGAGGGATCTATTGTCGCACAGAGCCTCAACGAAGAAGCGTCACAGTTTGCTGAATATTACTTCCCATCCGAAGTTCATACAAAGAGTAGACGTCATGGTCGCCATGATGATCGTAATGAGAGAGCGATTTATCCCATCGTAGTTCCTGAGTTGTTTTCCCAAGTTGGTCGAGTGAGTGGAAAAAGCAAGACACGCACATTATCACAACAAGAGTTTAAACACTTGCATACGTATATCCTAACAAATTGTGAGGAAATTGCGGAATATGAAAGGTAAAAAACTTTATTTATGACAATGTATATATATATTCGAATATATTATATTTAATTTATTAACTTTCATACAAATGTGGTTTTCGTACAGGATTTACATGGCATTAATACGCGGGTGGTTTGTGGATAAGTCAGAAGAAGAGCTTCAACAGCATAAGGAGGAAGATTTTATGACTTTGTTTAGGGAATTTTACGTAAGATTTAACAAAACCCTATTATTTTCAAATAAGTGTCAATGTCATTTATGTTAATTGCGGTTAATTTTTTTCCTAGGTTCCTGAAGGAATAAAGAGCGGAGCCACATTTCCCACATGGTTAATGGAATTTGTTAGTGGTCCAATCTACCGTGCAAAGTCTTATCCTAGGTATTGCAGTCGGGGATATGGGTTTAGGATTCATGACGAAAGAAGGACAAGACCATCTGCAGATTATGGTGTTTCTGTGAAGTCTGGTAATGATGTTTACTACGGCATTCTTCAGGAAATATTGGAAGTTAAGTACCCAGGAATGTTAGACTTGAGGTGCATTGTTTTTAAGTGTGATTGGTATGATCCAGTACTTGGTCGTGGTGTTGTCATGGACCAATTTGGTGTTACTTCTGTTAACACAAATTGGAGACTACAACATTATGATCCATTCATTCTAGCGTCACAAGCAGATCAGGTTTGGTTCAATTAAATGTTATGTTTTTACTAATTTTTATGTTTATTTCGGCGCTTACTTACGAAAATTTCTGTATTTCTTTATAGGTGTGCTACATTCGTTACCCTCGCATAACACGGCGGTCAGATCCTTGGGTCACAGTTACTGCAATAAGCCCTAGAGGAAGAATTTATGGAGTTTCTCAACACGATGCCATGCAACCAAGCATAAGTACTCCAATGGATCCAGTTGCGGCCTCTACTGGTGTCGATCTTGTGGTTGATTTCACACAAATCGGTATAGTTCATTCCGAGTCAGAAGAAGAACAAGGAGAATTTTATGACGATACAGACTCAATTACATCTGAAGGATCAACATCATCAGAGGAAGACGAACAAGGAGAATAACAAGGAGAATAAAAAAGTATCTTGCAAAAATCATAAATTTGTACAATGAACTACGGTGTGGCTTGATCCCGATATGGGTACGTAGGCAGCTCTGATCGACCGCAGCTATTTAACAAAAATAATTTATTCATTATTAACAATATTCAAATCCAAAATAAATGTTATAAAATAAATATGTATTAATTTAAAAACATGTTTTAAATAATATAATGTGAATATTTAAATCCAAAAATGTCAATATATAGTATAATCCTTTGTTGTTTTAAATCCTATAATGTGAATATATATATCTCTTTTGATGTTTAACTAATTACTAAACATGGTTCAATGGTTTAAAGTGTATAAACTATCCTAGAGGGCTGCAGTTCGACCCTCAGGAGTTTCAAAATAAATAAACTTTTTTCCGACGGATTTCCGACGGAATTCGTGAGGATCCGTCGGAAATCCGTCGGAAATATCGACGGAATGAAGATATTTGCAATGCCGCGTGTTAATAAACCAATGTCGCGTGTTAATAAATGTTAGTAAATTCCGACGGATTTCCGACGGAATAGCCGTCGGAAATCCGTCGGAATACGCGGATAAATAAACCAGATCGTCTTCTTCGCGATTCAGTCGAGAAAATCAAAAAAAATTTCAAGAAACCATCGATTCTTCAAACCTTCGATTCTTCAAAGATTTACACCAAATCTTCTGCCAATGGCTGGGTCTCAAAGAAACATGTAAGTTTTTAATGTTTATTAAGAGTATGATTTGTTAGATTTGTGGATTTAAGATTTTGAAATTTAGATCTAAGGAATTTGGTTACAGATTTTGTTAATATGTTTTAGATTAGGAATTTGGATTATGATTTTGGGTTATTTGGTTATAAATTTGGATTTTCTATATTAGGTTTTGAAATTTGGATTTTTAGATGTAGATTTAGGATTTTTTTATTTTTAATTTTTGGTTTTTGAATTGAAATTGAAATAGAAATTGATTTTACAAATTGATTTTTTGATTTAGGATTTTTATAATTTTTATTTTTATACTTTGTAATTGATTACACAAGTTTTAAATTATTTTTTAAAATTTATAATTTATATATTGAAAATAATTAATATATTTATAGTTGTGAACATATTCATAATTATTTTAGACAATTAATAATAAATATATATTCTTATGATTTAAAAAAAAAAAACTGAATTTTAATTTTTTTTTAATGATTTTCGAATTTTTTTGTGTATTTTAAAAAAATGATTTTCAGAAATTGATTTAAATTATAAGTTATGAACAATGATTTATGAAATATATGTTGCTTTTATAAATTTATATCTACTTTTTTTAATTTTATAATGATTCCGCTTTGTTATAAATTTTTATGTAGGGATTATGCAGCATACGTCGAGTCTACGAGCGGACTGCGTCGTCACAGTAGGAGTAGAGCTGCGAGGAGTTCTCCTACGCCGTCCACACATATTCCGGATACACAGATTCCGGAAACTCATTCACCGGCACCATCCGCAACTGCTCCGACACAGATGAGTGTCGAGGACTTCATGGCTCTTCCGGGACGAGAAAGACTTCCACGTCTTCATCCAGATTGTCGAGGAAGAGACATTTGGTAAATGTTTTATTTATTTATTTATTTAATTTATAAATCTACTTTTTTTTATAACTAATTAGAGTTTTATTAATAAAATTATTTTGTAGGTTTGACGATTCGCACACTGGGATCTCAAAGTCAATCAACAAAATGTGCCAAGGAATGCTTCAGCATCCATATCCAACATACACCTCAATGCCGATCCAAGAGAAGGACATGTAGTTTCGCCAATTTGCGGTAATGTATTTATTTTGTTTATAATTAAAATTGAATTTAAATTATTTAAATTATTTAAATTGTTTAAATTCATCTTATTTTTAATTCGCAGCAATAATTCAGGTGGGACAGTCACTTAACCGCTACGGTTAGACGCGAATTCGATAAAAAATACGCACGGGCGTATTCATGGAAGATAAACGAGTGGAAAGATAAGTGGAAGCAGAATGATGTGCCAAGGGACTTGGCTTCGAACCCGGATCTATTTAACGGGTTCATCGCTTACTGGAATGAAGAGGCTACCAAAGAATCCGCCGCAAAACATTCTGCATCCCGGAACAGCACTCGCAAAGGAAAGGGCAAAGCGACGCACAATCTAGGTGCGAAAAGCAAGGAGACGAAGGCAAAAGAACTAGTAAGTTTTTTTTTTATCCCTTCAATTTTCATTCATACTAAAATGAATCATTAATTTTTTTTAAGTTTAAGATTCACAAATTTTACTCAATTACTTTATTTTGCATGCAGTTTCGGGAAGATGGTGTCGAACCGTCTAATTTGAGATTGCTCCAAGCTGTCCACACCGGCAAGGATGGTGTAATCCACGATCAGGTCACTCTGGATATCGTCGAGAACGTCAATAGGATGCGTGAAGAGTTCCTACTTTCTCAACCAATCATTGAAGGAACCCCTCCCCTCACCGAAGTTCCTTTGGAGAAGAAAAACGAGTTCGTATTTGAGGTAAGTAAAATTTTTATTTTTATTCAAGTTTTAATTCATTTTCAATTTTTAGTCAACTTTTTTATTGCTTCCGCAGGCTATTCCGAGGTCTAAAGGCCGGTATTATGGTCTTCCCGACGATACTTCATCCTCCATTACGTCACGCTATTACGGAGGTTCTCACGGCCCACATTTAGAAGCTGAAGTGGATGAACTCAAGACTACGGTGCAACGCCTCACAGAGGAAAACCAAGCGATGGCGGCTAGGATGGAAGCATTCATGGCTCAATACCCACCACCACCACCTTAGATCTTGTTTATGTTTTTTTAAATTATTTGTTAGAAACCACTTTATGTTTAATATTTTTTGTTGTTTTAATTTTTATTTCGAATAATTTAATATTAAAGTTTTATGTTTTTTTCTATTTTAAAAAACAATTAGAATTTTATTATTTTTCAAGTATGTGAATTTTTAAATTATTATAAATATTAATTAAATACCGGTTCTTAAGTGACAATCGATATTTTGATTAATATATTCTAAACTTATCATTCAAACCAATATGAATATAACATAATACAAAAACAATTCAATTGAATCGGTTAAAAAAAAAAGCCATGAAACCCCAAACTGTCGGAAATCCGTCGGAGATTTCCGACGGTTTGCCACAATAAACCTCAAACAACTAATTATATTATAAGATTATTAGATATAACACAATTTAAACTTAGTATTTAGGTTAAATTATTGTTTTCAAGATTTTGGGATGATTTACACTTAAGTTCTACATAATGAAATGTATACTTTAACTTACATATTTATTAGTTCCTAAGTATAAATCTTAATTTTGATAAATTCTTATAAACGAGGTGAATATTGTAAACTTATCATTGAAATCATTAATAAACCACACTACAAACACATTTCAATTGAAACGAATCGAAAAAAACTCACGAAACCACAAACTGTCGGAAATCCGTCGGAAATTTCCGACGGATTTCCGACGGGTTTAGGGAAACACGTGTTGGTTTTTAAGGTTTGTCTGACAAAAGGAATAACATATATTTTTCTAAAGTCCGTCGGAAATCCGTCAGAAATTTCCGACGGATTTCCGACGGACAGTGAAATTTTGGCAAAATCAAACGTTTTCGTGTCCCGCGTTAGTTGAATTTTACGAAATAATTTCAAAACTTCCGACGGATTTCCGACGGATATGCCGTCGGAAAATTCTGTTTATAAGCTTCGTCTTCTCCGCGAGCTCACACGAAAAATCAGAGCAAATTCTTCAAATTTTATAAATTTTAGGTTTTCAAAGTTAGATTTAGGTTTGGAATGTTAGATTTAGGTTTGGAATGTTAGATTTAGGTTTTTAATGTTAGTTTTAAGTTATAAATGTTAGTTTTAAGTTTGGAATGTTAGTTTTAAGTTTTGGAATGTTAGATTTAGTTTTTGTGATGTTAGATATGGGTTTTGAATCTTAGTTTTAGGTTTGGAATCTTATATTTAGATTTTAGAATGTTTGATTTAGGTTTTCAAAGTTAGATTTTAAGTTTGGTTAGTATATATATATATATTGAATGAATTTTAAGAAATTTGTGAATTTAGAGTTTTTGAATGTTATAGATTTAGGTTTTGAATGTTAGTTTTAGGATAAAAATGTTATATTTTAGATTTTGCAATGTTAGATTTAAGGTTTTCAATGTTAGATTTAGGTTTATAATGTTAGTTTTAGGATAAAATTGTTAGATTTATATTTTGGAATGTTAGATTTAGGTTTTCAATTAACATATTTAGGTTTGGAATTTTAGTTTTAGGATAATAATGTTATATTAAGATTTTCGAATGTTAGATTTAAGTTTTGAATGTTAGATTTAAGTTTGGAATTTTAGTTTTAGGATAATAATGTTAGATTTAGGTTTTGTAATTAGATTTAGGTTTGAAATGTTTCTTTTAGGTTTCTATAATGTTTAGTTTTAGGTTTGGAATGTTAGATTTAGATTTTGGTTTTTAATGTTAGTTTAAGGTTTATAATGTTAGTTTTAGGATAAAATTGTTAGATTTATATTTTGGAATGTTAGATTTAGGTTTTCAATTAACATATTTAGGTTTGGAATTTTAGTTTTAGGATAATAATGTTATATTAAGATTTTCGAATGTTAGATTTAAGTTTTGAATGTTAGATTTAGGTTTAGAATTTTAGTTTTCGGATAATAATGTTAGATTTAGGTTTTGTAATTAGATTTAGGTTTGAAATGTTTCTTTTAGGTTTCTAATGTTTAGTTTTAGGTTTGGAATGTTAGATTTAGATTTTGGTTTTTAATGTTAGTTTAAGGTTTATAATGTTAGTTTTAGGATAAAATTGTTAGATTTATATTTTGGAATGTTAGATTTAGGTTTTCAATTAACATATTTAGGTTTGGAATTTTAGTGATAGGATAATAATGTTATATTAAGTTTTCGAATGTTAGATTTAAGTTTTGAATGTTAGATTTAAGTTTGAAATTTTAGTTTTAGGATAATAATGTTAGATTTAGGTTTTGTAATTAGATTTAGGTTTGAAATGTTTCTTTTAGGTTTCTATAATGTTTAGTTTTAGGTTTGGAATGTTAGATTTAGATTTTGGTTTTTAATGTTAGTTTAAGGTTTATAATGTTAGTTTTAAGATAAAATTGTTAGATTTATATTTTGGAATGTTAGATTTAGGTTTTCAATTAACATATTTAGGTTTGGAATTTTAGTGATAGGATAATAATGTTATATTAAGATTTTCGAATGTTAGATTTAAGTTTTGAATGTTAGATTTAAGTTTGGATTTTTAGTTTTAGGATAATAATGTTAGATTTAGGTTTTGTAATTAGATTTAGGTTTGAAATGTTTCTTTTAGGTTTCTGTAATGTTTAGTTTTAGGTTTGGAAAGCTAGATTTAGATTTTGATTTTTAATGTTTGTTTAAGGTTTGAAATCTTATCTTTAGATTTTCAATTGTTAGATTTAAACTTTAATTTGTATATTTTATATAGGATATTTGTAAATTTATATATTTTTTTTTTCAATATTTGAGAATTAATTTTTTAATTTTTGAATTTTTTATTATATAAAATATGAATTTTGTAATTGTTTTAAATTATTATTATTAATATTTACTTCATTGATTTTTAAATATTTATTAAATTATTTTGGATTTTAAATAATTTTTTTTTTGAATTAATATTCGGAATATATAATTATCTATTAAATAATTTTTTTTTATTATAATTTAGCCAATCCGTCGGAAATCCGTCGGAATATAAGCCGTCGGAAATCCGTCGGACATAATCCGACGGATTTCCGACGGCTTATATTCCGACGGATTTCCGACGGCTTATATTCCGACGGATTTCCGACGGCATGACGAAACGAGTAAACCGACGGATTTCCAACGGCTTGACGGAACCGGCAAACCGACGGATTCCCGACGGCTTGCCGGAACACGTAAACCGATGGATTCCCGACGGTTTGCCGGAACACGTAAACCGACGGATTTCCGACGGCTTGCCGGAAACGGACAACCGACGGATTTCCGACATATTTCTTATTCATATTTTTCGTCGGAAATCCGACGGAAATACCGACGGCTTTCCGACGGATTTTCCATTTCCGACGAGATAGAAGCGACGAACGAATCCGTCGGGATTGGCCAATTCCGACGGATTCCCGACGGATTTGGCCGTCAGTTTCGCGCCAGTTTTCTTGTAGTGAGCTGGTTGTTTGAAAATGGCTCTCGGACTTGCAACATTGATACCATCCCAAAAACCAGCTGGTTAAGAAAATTCTGGGCCAACCCGTGGTGGGTATCGACCGACACCAATGGTGGTATCACTCGACACTGAGCCTGTAGCTCGAATTTCTGCACTTTTTCTGCAATTCAGCTATGCAATCCATGTTTCCATCATAAAAACGTCTTCCTCCAGCAACCTGTCAGTGATTAGAACCTCGTCTTGGAGTCTAGTACGGAAGAGATGATCACAACTCCATTCCTCAAGCTCAGAAGCTTTCTTATTCACTTGCTCACTAGGACCCAACTCCTTGACATAACCAACTGTAATGTCTGTGGAGGTCTCTATAGAGAATGTCTGGTCATCAATTGTGGGTATCCTTCTTAGCTTGTCCATGTCAAAGTTCATGACCATATCACCCACATTCAAGCCTATCCTACTGTCCCTCACATCAATCATGGCACCAGCTGTAGCCAAGAAAGGTCTTCCCAGAATAGGAGGATCCTTAGGTACTTCCTTATACATCAACACCACAAAGTCTGTGGGAATCAAGCAGTCGCCAACTTTCACTAGAACATCTTCTAAGACACCTTCTGGAATCCTTTTGGATCGATCAGCCAAGATAAGAGAGATCCTTGTCGGCTTGAAAACAGTCATCCCAAGGCGAACAGCAACACAGTGAGGCATCAAACTAACACTCGAACCCAGATCACAAAGAGAGTTAGAAAATCTACCTGTGGAGATGGAGCAATCGAGCTCAAAACTTCCTGGATCAGGTAGGTTCTCTGGAATCCTACTCTTAACCATGGCACTAACTGGTGCAGAGACAATCACTTCCTTCTGCTTTCCTTTCCTCTGAAGTTGGGTCCCATTCAATAGAATTGCGCTAATGTCCTTCGTAAGCAAAGCTCCTTCCTCATGAGTCACACCAATAATAACCATTCTCTTAACATATATCTTGAGTGGATGTGAAAGCTTGACTGCATCAACTAGAGGTAGCTCAATCATCACTTTATCCATCATTGCTTTGCATTTGGCTTCCTCCATTTCATGTTTAGACTTCCTAGGTTGTGGAAAGGGAACCTTAGGCTTATATACCCTTTCTCTTGAAGTTTGCAGCTTCTTAGAAGTTGGTGTCTCAGGTGATAACTGGTGTCGAACGACACTGGAGTCTGATCCTCAAAATCTGCTTCAATTGCTTCTAACTCCACAGATTCATCTCTGTTTTCCACCAAAAGGGCATTGCAGGCATGGTTGGGGTTGTTCTCAGTCCTTCCAGGAAGGAATCCTTCTTTTCTTATGACAGACTCAACATTCTGTGCAACCTGAACATCCAGCATCTTGACGTGAGTACTCAAAGCTGCTAACTTCCCATGCAAGTCTGTGTAAAAAGCATCAATCTTCCCATTAAAATTAATTGTGATCCTCTGCTGACCCTCCAGTATCTGCTCAATCATATATTTCATCTCACTCTGCTCTGTTGGTGCTGGAGGTGTCGGGTAAGATGAAAAACCATAGTTCCTTGTGAAGTTGCTCTTCTGTGTAGTACCATATCTCTGATCATGATATCCAGCTCCATTGACAAAGTTGACATCCTTTTCCTCACAGTCTTGATCATGCTCAAATGTCTCAACCTCTGCAGCAAAGTGAACTGACTTTTTGTTCGTCAGAATGCTATGGACCGAATCCAGCTTTGTCTTCAACTCATCGATCTGCTTCCCATCTATGCCTCTAGCCTGTTTCTGTTGCTCGAAATCAGCATTCTTGGTGCTATTGCTAGACGCCAAGTTCTCAATCAGCTCATAGGCTTCTTCAGGGGACCTTATGTTGAAATTCCCATTCCTCGCAGAATCAAGAGCCATCTGATACCTCCAGTCCACTCTTCTGAAGAAGATACCCAACAACTGAACTTGAGAGAAACCATGATGCGGACAATCTCTCTGATAAGCTCTAAAACGTACCCATGCAGCTTTGAATGCCTCAGAAGGCCTCTGCGTAAACTGAGAGATGTTGTTCCTCAAATCCTCTGATTGTGCATCATCATAGAAGTTTTTCAGGAATGTCTTCTTTGTGTCCTCCCAACTAGTTAGAGATCTTGTCGGTAACTGCTTCAGCCAGTAAGCTGCTTCACCAATAAGAGAATGTGGGAAGAGTTTACAGAATAGATAGTCATAGCTGACTCCATTGATCTTCATGCTAGTAACCAAGTCCTCGAACCTCTCAATATGATCCATAGGGTGCTCATGAGGCAATCCGGAGAAGGGATGCTGACCTACTAGAGAATAATAGGATGCTTCAGCTCGAATTTGTTCCTCTCAATGGTCGGGAGACGAATTGCAGACCTGTTAGCATAGAACTCATCAGACCTGTTGTAATCTCCAAGCGTCATTACCCTCACAACATGCATATGTCTCGTCTCTATAGCAACCTCACGTACAGCCGCTGGCGCTTGGTGTCGATCGACACCGACGGGTGGGTGTCGGTCGACACCCTCAACCTCGGCGATCACATTGCCCTCAGCATCGAGCTTCTGACCCTGCTTGTTGTGAATATGACCCTTTTGGTCTCTAAGAACTCCAGCTTCATCTGGTCGTAGTATCACAGGACCAACCATTGTAAATGGCTTCTTTGCTTTTCTGATCGTTCATTCTAACTTTGCAAGCTCCTAATTCGATAGAAGTAAAAGCTCGTTATTATGTATATAAGTATATTCTATTATTTCCTTGATATACATATGATTATAAATAAGATTGCCAGATATTAAATATAAAATCTGTATCAAAAATCATAAATGTTTTTTGAAAATATTAGAAAGGAAATTTGAAGTTGTTTTTTTACCATATTTATCTTTTTCCAAAAACTATAATTAAACTAAATATTGAAAGCATAAACTAATTAATTGATCTTGGAATTAAAAGTGCATTAAATATATTATTTGAATTCAAATATATGTAAATCAAACTATATCAAAATACATATTTAAAAATATATTCTCGGAAACAACTAGTCTTTTGGGATATCACTATATTATTACGCATGTTCACTATATCTTAACGTGAATTTCAGTGGAGAAAATTTCAGTGGAGAAATTTGACAGTCTTGATAAATTGCATCCTTACCGGAGAAATTGGCATATTCATGTCAAATGTTTACAGTTGTGGATTGAATCACATCCAGTTAATGATAAATTCATTGAACTAATCCTAGGAGATAATGAGGTAAGAAAAGTAGTTCCTACTATAATTTTGAGTTTAAATATGATCTTTTTTCTAACATATTCTCTTATTATTTTGTAATAGGGCGCCAAGATTCATGCCACTATTCCTTCAGAAGAAACAATTTTCTTCAAAGATCATCTTAAAGAAGGCATTATCTATGTCATCCACAAATTTTGAGTTAAAGAGATAAAAGGAGAAAAAAAGAAACCTACTTTATTACTGAACTAGATTAGGACCCGTCCGATGGACGGATTTTCTAAATTTTTAAAATAAATTAAATTTAGTTAAAATCACTAAATTAATTATTTGTTGTTAATTAAATATTATAAATTTTTTTAAAGAAAGGAGTAGAAAGAATATTTATGTAGAGAAAATAGCTATTTATATAAATTTATTTTTACGTAAAAATATTATTTAAATTTCTATATTACAATTTTATTATTAATATATTAAAAATTTAGACATCGTTAAGTAGGTTTTGGTTCCATCTTTTTATTTATTGTGTGAGATAGATCTTGAGAAAATATCATGAACTAAAAAAACGAACCGAACCGAACCGAATCCGATCCGAAAAGAGGTACCAAACCTAAGTCCAAACTGACAAAAACCCAAATGGATCCTAAATTTCTATATCTGAAGAACTGAACCGAGAACAAAATGGATACCTGAAATACTCGAAATACAACTATATACCCAAAAATGTTAATAATAATACATAAACTTGATATTACCCAATTACCATATAATTACAAACCCCAAAAATATCAATTTATTTTGGACCAAAATAACCAACTATCCAAATAACCAAAATATTTGAAAGTTCTTAGTTGTATTTGTGGGAATTCAATCAAAATTTATTCAAATTTAATCAATTTCTAATTAATTTGTTTCCTATATTTCGTGTAATCGAAACTGACTCAAACCCAGATGGAAGCGAGCCGAACCAAACGAAGAATTAATAAATATCCGAATAGATCATAGGTTTCTAAACCCAATAGACCTGAACCAAACCCCAAACGCCCAACCCTAGTGTGAGATCTAGAAAACTGGATTCAATGACCGGCGGCTATGCTCTTGCTCATATAAGGTGTGACGTTCTTCATGCAATATCTTTGTTGTCTCTCTGATGTCCTCTTATTTAGATCTTATCTAGGTTCCAAACAAAATATTATTGTCCTCTCGCACATTCACTCGCTAAAAACCTTCACCATTCCTTGGCTCCTGACATTTTTAAAAAACATCCTCTAGCTCAACTTTTTCCTCATCATCTCTCGATTTTATTCTTATCTCGGACTTTATACCTGAAGATATTTTCTTAGCGAAAGCCCCACCGCCTTGCTCCCTCCTATGGATTCAGATTAGTCTATCAGACTTTGCACCACATAAGTAACTCTCTCTGAGTGAATTTTTGCCTCTTTTTTATTTAATCCCTTTGGAAGAGAACAACTATGACATTTTCTTTGCGAGAGATCATTTGCACAATTTTCATTCTCTATGAAGAAAACATATTCTTCAATTTTCATGTCTAATAGATGTATTGTTTTTTCTTTTTGTGAACCGAGAATATTATGAATTTTTTAACCAATTTATTATTTTGTACCAATTATATGTAACTTCTATTGACAAATTAGAAAAAAATTTACTCTTAAATTTATTTAACACCTAAACAATTAAAATAGTAAATTATGTTGGATTATAAAAAAATTCAATTTGCTCGTTCAAATAAGTAGGAGCAGATTGAAAAAAGGTATTAGGGTTTAAATAATCAAAAAATTAATTTGAAAATAAAAATTTTAATTTTATTGAAGTACTAAGATTTTAATTATTTTAGAAAACAACAGAAATTAAAAAGCATATACATTTTATTATTTAATATTTTTGTTGGTTTTCCTTTTAGATTATGGAAAACAAAAATAATACAATTTTTTTTCTACGTGTGAAAATTTTATCGATAAACCGATACATGTCGTGATCAAATAACTAAAAGCGTGTTAAAGTTTTTTTTATTGAAATTTAAATAATTATAAAAATTTAAAAAAAAAAAACTAAATAAGGAAGGAAAATTTAAATTTTATAAAATTTTAAATTTTAAAGTTAATTCTAAATATATATTTTATTATTTAAAAAAACATTCGTTGGGTTTAATCAAAACATCTATTTTATTATGTGATTCTGATCATCCTTTTTTTAGTTCAAATAATAAAAAAAACGTGTGATAATAAAAAAATATTAGAGTTTAAACAATATAAAAATCCAAAAATCTAAAAAACAATATAAAAATCCAAAAATCTAAATTTTAAACGAAAATTCTAATTTTATTGAGATAATAAAATTTAATATATATTAGAAAAATAAAAAGTAAAAATTTATCTATTTAATTTTTGCTGTTTTTCCTTTTCTATTAAGGAAACAAAAAATAACATAATACTTTTTATATGTGTCAAAATCTCATCGATCTATCAACACGTGTCATCATCTCGTTAATTATAATTTTGGCACGTGTCGAATTCTCGTGAGTCCAACCCAACTTTATATAATAAGATAAGATAGCATATTAGAGAGAAAATTGAGGTCATTGTAATAATTAGATGTTGTAGTAACTGTTTTAAATATTAATAAAATTTAAAAAGTTGTTTAGAGGGGAAACGTGGCACTTTCTTAGAGCTTGAGTTTAAAGAGAACCTTATTTTATTAGAAAATACTAGGTGAATTTCCACGTATACACGCGGGTTTTTGATAATGATTTTTCTTAAATTTAATCTAAGCTCTTATTAAAATTTTCTCATAAAAAAGTGTGATATACACATGAATATCTTTCCAATGTTTAGTTGCATGCTATGGTTGACGAATCTTTGTTTATTCGTTGAGGATGGTTTGATTTTGCATTTGTATTACTTGGCTGACATCGATATCCTTTGAGAAGAAGCATCTGAGGTTGCAGCAATTTCCTATTTATGAGTTATAAATAGTCAAATAGATAAGAGGGAGAAATCTTTCATCAAAACTATGCACAACTGAGATAAATTTTAATATTATGTGGATTAAAATTCAGATTTCTCAGAAAGGAGCCATTGTATGAAATATATCTCTGATATTTCTTTTGATAGTAACTTCATTCGTATATTATAGTCCGCTCCCTTCTTAGATGGCTTCTTTTAAAGTTTACTTTCGATGAGCAGTGTAAATTAAAAATTCAAGCCTAAATCTATAGCCACCTAAAATTAGAGAAACAGAGATTTGAAATTTTCTCAATTCTCAAACTTATTTACCTTCTTTGGAACTTGGACTACTTCTCGAAACCGACTCACGGTCTTTTATAACTCAACTCCATTGGTCTTTTCATCACAAATGAAACATTTTTACTAAATAGAGATTGAAACAACCAACTACTCCATGTCTCTGTAATAATAAATTGAGAAAATAATATATACAGTTTTAATGTGAAGTTAACTTTGTAATCTAAAATGAGACCCAAGATTAGTTTGCTGATGAAAAAAAATGTATGTGAACAATAACCACAAATGCAGATCTCATTCTGAGATGAATGTAATTTACCTAAGCAATATATATTGTCATATGTCTCACAAAAATACGACTTTGCATAAACTGAGATGGTTATAGAATGAAATCCAATTACCAAGTCTCAAACGGATGGAGAAAGTCTCAGCTTGCCTCATGTATTTTCATGACGGAAGTGATCACCAAGCAGAATATCTAATCCATTATTCTCCCGGCTTCTAGAAACTTGCAGTCACACTTTAATTGGCTGATCATTATAAGTCGCTCCGTTTCAAATTAATTGTCGTTTTAAGAGTTAAATTTTGTTTTAAATTAGTTGTCATTTTAGGTTTTCAATTCAAATGTTTGATAGAATTTTCCATTTCTGTCCATGTTGTTTCAATGTTTGACCAATAAATTAAACCAAATAAACATTAATTAAGGGTAAAAGAGAAAAATTAATTGTTTTCTTAATCTACGTGAAACAACCTATAACGACAACTAATATGAAACGGAGGGAGTACTAATGAGCATCATAAAAGTGTTAAGTGTTGAACCTTAAAAGCTCAGTAGGGTTTCAATCGGTTTATTTATTAATAATCTCTCTTTGATCAATGATTACAGAGGAATTAGGGTTTTCAATCTCAAGAGAATACAATAATAGCTCGAACGCTTAGAATTAGGTTTTCTCTCTCGATTGCTGGATGTCTTTTGATTGAGGCGAGACCCCTTATTTATATAGGTTTGAAGTCGGTTTGATGGTGACTGGGCCGACTTCATGGGCCCTTCCTTCTTTCCTTTTCTGTAGGTCGGCTTTGGCAACTTCCTTTTCCGTGTTTAACTCCAATTAGCCGACCTAGTCAGTCAAATGCTAATGGGCCAGGTCGACTGGGCTTGGAGAACTTAATCGGGTGAGATTCGAGTCGGGTTATTGGTCGGGTGCTAAACCCGGTACCAACAGTAGGTCCTCCCCCCAGTTCGTTTGGGTAAGAAGTAGACAGACGAAGTAAATAAAGTGACCTGATTTGAATCGAGACCGGCTAAGTGCCGAAGCATAGCGATGCTTGCTTTGTTAAAAGGCCGACTTGTTTATGGATGTTCAAGCTCGACTTGTCGTAAGGAGAGAGATTCGTAAAAGACCGGCTAAGTACCGGAAGATAGCTACGTTTGTCTTGTTCGAAGACCGACTTGTTAATGAATGTTTGGAGCTCGACTTGTTGTAAGGAGAGAGAATCATGGAAAGGATAAGTCAAACTAGCGATGGCTTCCTCGAGAAGCTGATGACGTCATCAGAAGATTTCCAGAATCTTCGCAAGATATTTTAATGCTCATTTTTTATTCCTTTCCGTTTATCAAGAGAAAGGTGAAACGGCGCCTAGGTTTAAAGGCGCGAAGCCGAAGAGTCGCGTAGGCCGAAAACCGAAGCGTCGCCTTTCCTTTATAAATACCGGGTCCGGACCGCGGATTCACCATTCTTCATCCAGACGAAAAAGGTAGATCTCTTTTCTCTCTGATCTTGAGTTCTCATTTTCGCGTTTTTCTTTACTTATTTTCCGGTAAGCTCCGCCGAGTACCGTGTCACATTCCGGCGTGATTCTCGAATTTCAGCGAGTTCTTCAGTGATTAGAGATCCGCTTTAGTACTTGAAGAATGGCTCCGAAGAAAAGCATTTCTATTCCTCATTTGCGAGACGAAAGTGATTCCGATACTGATGATAATCAGCCTTTTATAAACCGGAGACTTAAACTCTGCAGGCGACGTATGGAAGCTCAGTCTTCCCAGATCAACAGTGAAAAAGATCCGGCTGTTCCCGTCATAGCTGTGGAAGACGACGAATGGTCTGAGGAGAACTCTCCCAATTTTTCTGGTAGGCGGTCTGAAAACGCTGAGATTGTAGAGGTAGAAAGAGAAGAAGAAGATGCTGAGGACGAGGAAGATGACACCGAAGAGGTGGAGACAAATGAGAGTCCTGCTCCGAATTTGTCGAGGCGGGCAAGCAGGCAGAATAAACAATAGAGGGGTAAGAGACAAAGGGGGCCTCGGAGGCCGAAAATGAAGAGAGGGCCTGAGTACTTTGCCTGTGAAAATGACAGCGACATTATGCCGAGCTGGAGCGATGCCAACTCAATCCAAGCTATGAGATCCTGGTGTGATTTCTCTGATGAGGTCGAGATTATCATCCCGACCTTGGACCAGCGTCCGTGGCACTGTCCTAAAGGATACGTGTGTCTGTATGAATCCTTTTTCCTCGAAGGGTGTCTCTGGCTGCCACTTCCCGAGCTATTGGTTTTGTATTGCCGTAAGAGAGGGCTGGCCTTGTCAAAGCTGACTGCCAAGTCGATATGCCATCTAGTCGGCCTATTGGTACTTGCGACCGAAGCTAATGTCGGGATCAGCATTCAGTTTCTGGAAGAAGTGTGCCAAGTAAAGAGGGTCAAAGGAGCCCTGTTTTATGTCTCGATGAAGCCGAAATTTAACTTGATCACCCACGAAAGGGGTGACAACCTGAAAGGATGGCAGAGGCATTACTTTTATATGAAAGTAGACGACATGTCTTCCTCCCTTCCACCCAATTTGTTCTATAGGAGATGGGTCAGCGGATATGGTAGATTTCAGTTCGGCTTGATTACTGTGATTTCGACGTGTTTCTAACCGTTTCTCTTTTTTCCTTTTTTTGCGTAGCTATTCACGAAACACTTCGGGCTCAGCCTAAAGATTTCGTCGAGAAGATAGAGGCGATTAAGAGATTGGGTATTCAGAAGTGGCCAGAGATTCAACAGTCGAGGATTGCTTCTGCTCGAGCTAAACTTTTATCAGGTATAACTATACCTTAGTTTTTTTTTTTTTTTTTTTTTTTTGCGAAGTGTTTATACCGGTCTGATCTTTATTTGTTTTTCTTGTTTTCAGAGAAGTGGAAATTGTCTCCGGACCGTGTTGATCCCATTGCTGACGAGGAATAGATTATGGCTCCGCCCAATTTGGACGATGGTCCGAGCTTTGCAGGCGAGCTTAAGAAGAAGAAAACTTCAGCGGCCAAGGATAAACAGGCCGCCTCTGTTCAAACGAAAGCTACTGATAAGAAGGAGCAGACTGCGTCAAAGGGCAAGAACGTCGCCTCTTCAGTGGTGAAGTTGACCAACAAAGATAAAGCTGGAGAAAAACAAACGGTTCTTACTCCCAAAGTGATCAAGCCGTCCGCCTCTTCTGCTCCGGCTACCGGTTTGGAAAAGACGAGCATAATCGACCTGATTCAAGACCAGGTCGAGGATTCACGGAACCCAAAGAAGAGGACGACTCCCGAGGCTTCCAAGGATGCTCCTCCTGCGAAGAAGGCCAAGAGCACAACTGTTTTTGCCGGCCTCAGTGAGATCCACTTGAATCCCAAAGCGTGTGGTGACCTGTTCCGGGCTATGGGGGGATCTTCTCATCCTATGCCGCCTTCAGGGCAGATGGAGAATGAAGAACACTACCAAGAGTGGTGTCAGCTAATGGTGAAGGTAATGCCCTTAACGACTTTATTTTTGGTGTGCTGTTTCTCGTGATGGCGTTCTGAACTTTGTTTGTTGTTTATAGGCGGGCCGGGTAATGAATAGCTTCTATGAGAAGTTAAACTTCAAGGCCACTCGAGCTGAAAAGGCGCTCTTAGAGACGTCAACAATAGAGACCGCCCTTGCGAATGCTCGAATCTCGTTCAATCAGGAGCGTGAGCGGGTTAGAGAGCTCGAAGCCAAACTGGAGCAAGTGACGGTTGAACGCAGGGAGTCCTTGATAAAATGTACCAGGATAGAGACGGAGAACGAGTCTCTTAAGGGCGAGCTTGAGGTTCTGAAGAAGGAAAAAGCTGAAGCTGTGAAAAAAATGGAAGAGGAGCGTGAACGGCTTAGGACGTCCAGGGCGGCTTGTGTTGCGAAAGAGCGCCGTATTAAGGACGAGATTGTCAAGGGCTGTCAGAGCATTTTTGACAAGGTGAAGGCGTTCCTCGTCGACATGAAGAAAGCTGCCGATGCGAAATCTCTGTACCGGCAAGCTAGAGGTACTCGCGAGGCGCTAGAGATGCTCAAGGAAGAAGGCGAAGCGATCCCTGATGCCAGGATTGCTGAATTTGCCGGTTATGAAGAGCAATATAATCTTCAGATGAACATTACCGAGCTTGATGAGGGTGATCTCAATGTTCAGAAGGTAATTAGCGGATTACCGCTTGCTGATCAAGCCAACGTGTTCCCCTATAATTTGAACGATGGCTTGACTAATGACGAAGTCAATTTGAGCATTCCTCCGTCACAACTGCCGACACCTGAAGATTCGTCTGCTCCAAAGGCGGTTTAATTATTGTGTTTATGTTTTGTTTTTTTTTTTTTTTTTTCTGGCTGGAGGCAGTCTGTACTCAGATATTTGTATTATCATTGCCCGGAGGGGTTTTTACTCATGCTTTAAGTATCTATGTCGATCTCTTGTATTTACGCATCGCTTGTGTTCACTATCGCGAAAAGATTCGAACTGATAGCTGGTCTTCCCGTGTGAGTAAATGACTAAGTGTTTGAGTCGAACTAGGTTGACTAACTGAAGGAGTTTTGATGTTTCTCTGAGAAAATGAAGAAGGTGGAAATTTTGTGCAGTGGTGGATCGGCTTATTATGCGAATCTAGGTTGGCTTATTTAGCGATCGTATTCTTCGTTTGGTAAATCCGGTCCAGCGCAGAACGTCTTCTGCCTTACCCGGACTAGACTTACCTGGTGGCAAACTCAAAACTTGGCTGGTGGCAAGTTCGTTTGGCTTACTGCGTTCCAAGTGTTTTGGTAGAAAAGGTGCGGGACTGGCCCCGGCTTTAGGTTTTTTGGACGCAACTTTAGAAGAAGTCGACTTTCTTTCTAAGAGGTCGACTTATACTCTTACCTAGAAAATGTCCAAGTCAGGCCCTGATTGTGCAAGATGTGCTCGACTTAATTTGTCTCAGGAGACTTGGAGCGGTAATACGGGAACTGGGCCCGGCTTTTAGGTTACAGAAGCGAGTTGCGACCTCGACTTATACTTCCCTCTTTTAGATGTCTAAAGTCTGGCCCCGATTGTGCGGTTGTCGACTTATTTGTCTCGGGCGACTTGATTATTTTTGGGACTGGGCCCGATTTTGTCTAGATAATGTTCCGAGAGGATCGAATACCTGGCCAAGGCATCGAGCGTCATGAACAACTACAGATGAAGTCGACAGATAGAACTTGGGCGTTTTACCGAATAGAATAAGATGTGTTTGTGTCGAAATAACAGAGAGGCGTAGCTCGATCTTTATTGTGGAAGAATTTTATTGAGTATTATAGATGTGCCTCGTAAGAGACTGCCTACGTACCCGTAAAAGGGATCAAGCCAAACGTAGTTCTTTACAATGTGTCGGTCTCTTTTTTTTTTTTTTTTTTTCTTTTTTTTTTTTTTTTTTTTTTTTGGGGACTGGACCCGTGACCGGGCTGCCTACATAACCGTTGAGGCGGGATCAAGTCAAAACGTAGTTCACTGATCGCCTTCACTGATCGGACATCGTCGTGAGTTTGTAGACGTCGGGTCTTATGATTTCGGAGATTTGATATGGACCTTCCCACTTGGCTCCTATTTTTTTTTTGCATTCCCTTGTGTTTGCGTAAACTTTCCTGAGGACGAGGCCGCCTTGATCGAAAAAACGATTTCTGACCTTTTTGTTGTAATACCTAGCTGCTGCTTGTTGATAGTTTTGAATGCGGAGCAAAGCTTCGTCGTGCATTTCCTCTATGTCATCGAGATTGTCGAGCAGCATCTCTGTGTTGAGGTCGGTATTTTCTTGGAGCTTAGATCGTCGTAAAGTGTAGATGTTTGCTTCAGCCGGAGCAAGTGCTTCAATGCCGTGGGCGAGGGAAAACCGGGATCGATTTGTAGGTCGCCTAGGTGTAGTCCGATGAGACCAGAGGACTCCATCTAATTCATCCGCCCATTTGCCTTTCTTAACTCCTAATCGTTTCTTAAGGCCGTCCAGAATCGTCTTGTTAGTTGCTTCAGCTTGACCATTCCCTTGTGGATATCTTGGCGTTGACTTGTTGAGCCAGATTCTCCACTTTTCGCAAAACCCTTCGACCTTCGAAGATGTTAAGTTTGTGCCGTTGTCGGTGACAATCTCGTATGGAAATCCATGTCGGCATATGATGTACTTCTACAAGAAGTGGACAACGTCTTCTCCTTCGATCTTCGAGTATGCAGCTGCTTCGACCCATTTAGTGAAGTAATCCGTTAGAACGAGTATAAACTTTTTACCTCGAGATTTTGGTAGAGGGTCAACAATGTCCCTTGCCCATCGCATAAACGGATAAGGTGCATTGCTAGAAGTTAGCAGCTCGGTTGGTGTATTGATCAAGTGAGCATGCCTTTGACACTTTTCGCAGGTCGTTGCGTATCTTTCGCAGTCGGCTACCATGGTTGGCCAGTAGTGTCCGTGCTTTCTGATTTTAAGCGCTAGAGTTCGTCCTCTGGAATGGTTTCCTCCGGCGCCTTCGTGTGTTTCTGTCATGATTCGCTCTGTTTCTGTGCCGTGCATACAGATGAGTAATAGACCGGAAGCATTCCAACGATATAGATCGCCATCAATGATCATATAACGTGCTGCTCTAGCTTTGAGTAGTCGAGCTTCCCATTTGTCCTCTGGTTCTACTCCATCTTGAATGTACGACTTGATAGGAAGCCTCCAATCGGATAGAATTGGTGTATCGATAGGATCGGCTTCCGATGTTTCATCTTCAAGCAAGTTGGTTTCTTCGTGGATGGCGCAGATGCCGCGAGGAAGCTCGATGCTTGGCTCATCGAGAGAGTCGATTGGGATGGTTCTTCTGTAAGGATTCGGATTGGTGGCGAGAGCGGCTAATGCATCGGCTGATTTGTTCTCCGATCGGTCAATTTTGGTGAGTTCGAAGGTGGCGAACTCCTTTGCGAGTTTCTGTACGAGTCGATAATACTTGTCCATTCGCTCATCCTTGGTTTCATAATCGCCGCTGTACTGACTTGTGACGAGCTGAGAGTCGCAGTGCGCCTTTATATGTTGGACCCCGACTACTTTTGCCAAGCGGAGGCCGGCTATGAGTGCTTCATATTCAGCTTCATTATTGGTCGACTGAAAGTTAAGACGCAGTGTTTGTTCAAGTACTTCACCGGTGGGAGATTTGAGTAGGATTCCGACTCCAGATCCGTTCTGTGTGGCTGAACCGTCCGTGTGCAGTTCCCATGTTTGCTCGAGCTCATTGTTTTCGATGACGTCGGGTGGGAGCTCGACTAAGAAGTCTGCCAATACCTGCGATTTATGAGCCTTGCGTGGTTGATACTTGATATCATATTCGCTGAGTTCAATTGCCCACTTTGTTAGGCGTCCTGACTGGGTTGGTGAGTGCAAGACAGTGCGGATGTTGATGTCGGATAAGACGATGATAGGGTGACTCTGGAAATATGGTCGAAGCTTTCATGCCGAGATAATGATCGCGAATCCGATTTTTTCTGAGGCCGAATATCGTGTCTCCGCTGCTTCTAGCGCCTTGCTGACATAAAAATGGGCCTTTGTTCGCCTCTTTCGTCTTTGACGAGTACGCCACTAACTGCTGATTCTGAGATGGCGATGTAGAGATAAAGAGTCTCCCCTTGATCTGGTTTAGCTAGCACCGGAGGTGTTGAGAGATATTCCTTCAGCTCTGAAAAGGCGGCCTCGCACTTGTCGTCCCAATCGAAAGTTTTGTTGCTGCGCAAGAGTTGGTAGAACGGTAGGCAACGATCAGTCGATCTGGCGATGAACCGATTTAATGCTGCGATCCTTCCGGAGAGGCGTTGTACCTCTCGCTTGTTCCGTGGTGACGGTAGCTCGAGTACTGCAGAGATCTGCTTGGGTTGGCCTCGATTCCCCGTTTGGTGACGATGTACCCTAAAAATTCGCCTGAGGTTACTCCGAATGTACATTTAGCCGAATTGAGCTTCATTCCATATTTGTCCAAAATCTCGAAACAGGTTTTCAGGTGGCTGACATGATCTTCCGCCCTTGCCGACTTAACTAACATGTCGTCTATGTATACTTCTATTGTCTTGCCGAGCTGTTCTGCGAACATCTTGTTGACGAGGCGCTGATAAGTGGCACCTGCGTTCTTGAGGCCGAAAGGCATGACTTTGTAGCAGTACGTGCCTCGATCTGTGATAAATGCCATCTTTTTGCGATCGTCGGAATGCATTCGGATCTGGTTGTAGCCGGAGAAGGCGTCCATGAAGGACAAAAGTTCGTTCCCCGGTGTTGCTTCGACTAGCCGGTCTATATGAGGAAGTGGGAAGCACTCCTTTTGGCATGCCTTGTTAATATCTGTGAAGTCGACGCAGACTCTCCACTTGCCGTTCTTTTTCTTTACCACTACAGGGATTGCCAGCCACTCTGGGTACTTGACCTCGCAGATCGATCCTGCCTTTAGTAATTTGTCGACTTCGTCGTTTACCGCGTTGGCACGTTCTACACCAAGTTTTCGGCGCTTCTGTTGAATTGGTTTAAATGTCGGATCGACATTGAGCTCATGTGACGTGACTTTGGGGTCGACTCCTACCATATCATCGATTGTCCAAGCGAAAGTGGACACGTGCTTCCCGAGGAATGATTCCAAGCGTTGTCTAATGTCGAGCCGGAGCTGACTGCCGATGCCGACCTGCTGGTCTGGGTGCACGGGATTGATTTTTACCATGTCGACCAATTCTCTGCTTGACTTCGGAGGACGAGGCTTGATTACATCGGGGCTGCTCTTTTCGTCGACGATGGAATTTATAGTGGTCGATTTGATGCACATCTTTTTCTCGGAGATAAAGCACGATCTGGCGGTTAGCTGGCTTCCTCGTATAGTGAATATGGCTCCGCCGGATGGGAAGCGTAGGCATTGGTGGTAGCTCGACGCAACTGCTCCCATTGCATGTAACCATGGAGTGCCGATGATGGCGTTGTAAACGGCGGGTTCGTCGACGACCACAAATTTTACGAACTTTGCTGAGTTGCCGGCGTAGACTGGGAGTTTGATGGTTCCAAGAGAAGTTATCTGTCGATTATCAAATGCGGTGAGCGTCCGAGTTACCTTTTTGATCTGAGATTTGTGGATATCCATTTTGTCCAATGTCTGCTTGTAAATGAGATCGACTGAGCTGCCGGTGTCGACGAGGATTTTTGTGACGTTGCAAGCGTCGATTTCCAAAGAGATGACAAGAGGATCGTTGTGCGGCATGTCCAGTCCGACTAGATCAGTTGACGAGAATATGATGGGTAGGTCGATTCCTATCCTGTTCTCCACGGCGACTTGTTGGTATTTGACTGAGTTTTCAGCTTTCCGTTTATGCTCCTTGAGAGATCGTACAGAATCCTTGCAGTCAGTGAGTCCGCCCATGATGACTGTAACTGTGCGTCTTTTAGTTTGCCCCGTTTCGTCGTGTTGGAGGTCGTCTCTATCTCTTTTGGGCGCCTCGTCGCGCTGATTGTCGTCATGTTCATGTTGAGCTTGCTGTTCTTCGCGGTAGGTGGGCCTGTCATTGTCGGGTCGATTGTTATAAGTCGGTCTCCGCTGATTATTGGATCGTGGGCCGTTGTATGGTCGGGATGACCGGTTATCTCTGTTATCTTGTCGATAACGTCGGTGTACGGCATCTGGGACCTCCCCTTTACGGTACTTGCTGAGCAGGAAATCCTGGAGTGTCCGACATTCGGCGGTTGAATGTCCCCAGCGTTCGTGGTACTCACAATAGGTAGCGGATGCTTCAGACCGGGAGTACGAGTCTTGTCGTCGTGATCCTTCGTACCGGCTAGTATCTTTCCGAGGTGACTCTGGTCGAATGTATTTGTTCCATGGCAGGGATGGTCCTGCTTCGTCGGTTATCTGGTAGGCAATACCCGGTCTTCGACCTCTGTCATCGCGGTGGTTGTCATAGTGTTGTCTTGGCTCGCGGTAAGTTTCTTTTGGCTTTTCTTTTAGAGCTGCAGAGGTTTTCGGGGCATGTTTCTTTTTCAAAGATTCGTGCTCCTCTTCCATCTTGATGTAGATGGTGGCGCGGTGGAGGGCATCTTCTAGAGTTTGAGGCTTCTGTGACGAGAGAGTTTCACGGAAACGGCATTCGTACCACAACCCTTTCCGGAGTGCTTCGATAGAGGCGGAGTCTTCCATGGTAACCTGGGAGGCGACGTCCTTGAATCGATCGATGTAATGCCGCAAACTTTCCCCTTTTTCCTGACCCATGTTCCAGAGGTTGGCTGTTGATTCTTGATGGAGGATAAGGCATTGGTACTTCTTCATAAATGCCTGGGAGAGTTCGTTGAACGAATCAATGGAGCGTGGTTTGAGCTTGGCGAACCACTTTAGAGCTGCCCCACTGAGGCTTTCAATAAATAACTGGCATAAGATTGCATCTCTGTCTTCTTTGGAGATTCGGAGTCGTCCGGTGGCTATGGTGAAGGCGGTCATGTGACTGGATGAGTCTGTAGTTCCCGGTGTAGTACCATTCTAAGTGGTGAGTTTGAGTTTTCCGATGTCCCGCATGTCGACTTCAGAGATTCGGGCTGTAAACGGAGTCTGCTGAGACTTCTCGATGATCTGATCGATATCTAGTGCAGAACTCGTGGCCTGGTGGACCTGTGATTTGATGTTTTTGATCGCACTAGCCAGTTCGGTTTCTCGGTGATGAGCGGAGGCGAGTTGTCGGTAGAGATCTTGCGGTTTCAGGATTGGAGATACTTCTCGGTTGAATTCGCTGAGGAGATTGCGCTGAATCGGCAAAGGCTGGGTGGTGATGCTTGGACGGTTGTTTCCTCCGGCGGTTTGATCGCCGGAATTGAGTGGTCGGCCTGTTGTATCTGGTGCAGGCATCGTGGCGTGTTTCTCGCGTAAGTAACGGATGAGGAGATTGAGGTCGGACGTCTGTAAGAGCTGACCGATCTGTTCTAGTAAATTCGTGGTGTTGGTGATTGGTATGTCGTGGAGTTATCTTGTGGTGGCCTGAGGGGCGCGCGGGTTGACTCCGTCATGCTCGTTGTCGGTCTCTTGATTCTGAGGAGGAATCCCAGAAGACCCTGGTGCAGACGCAGGTGGGGGAATTATACCCGCTGGGGCAGGAGGAGGGTCTTGCCCATCGGGAGGTGGAGGCGGGTTTCGTCCTTCGGGAAGCAGAGGAAGGATTTGTCCGTCGAGAGGAGGTAGTCCGGCCATTGATCAAGAAAAGGAAACCGAAAAAACAGAGGATTTTATCGAACTCCCCACAGACGGCGCCAACTGTTGAACCTTAAAAGCTCAGTAGGGTTTCAATCGGTTTCTTTATTAATAATCTCTCTTTGATCAATAATTACAGAGGAATTAGGGTTTTCAATCTCAAGAGAATACAATAATAGCTCGAACGCTTAGGATTAGGTCTTCTCTCTCGATTGCTGGATGCCTTTTGATTGAGGCGAGACCTCTTATTTATATAGGTTTGAAGTCGGTTTGATGGTAATTGGGCCAACTTCATGGGTCCTTCCTTCTTTCCTTTCTGTAGGTCGGCTTTGGCGACTTCCTTTTCCGTGTTTAACTCCAATTAGCCGACCTAGTCGGTCAAATGCTAATGGGCCAGGTCGACTGGGCTTGGAGAACTTAATCGGGTGAGATTCGAGTCGGGTTATTGGTCGGGTGCTAAACCCGGTACCAATATTAAGCATGCTGGAGATTTACCAACTGGCATAAACAAAAATCTTAGAAGCATAGAATGATAGCTTATTAGTAATTTCTTGTACCAGTTTCTTTGATAAGCCTTCACCCACCTAAGGGATACAAATTCTCAAATCATTAACTAAAGATTGAAGCAATAGAAAACAATAGGTGCATCAAACCAAAATGTTCGATGGGCCTATTGTTACCTTAGAAGCTCTTGTTCTTTCTCTGGGTCAGCATGAACTTCAGCCTCTTGCTTATCAATTTCAGAAAAAAACGATATACAACTTCTTTTAAGTTCAGAAAAGTCAAGTACCTGCCACTGCAAATTCCATTTATTCACTAACAAGATAATTTTATTATCTCTGTATATACAATGGCAACAAATTAAAGCTCTAACAAACCATCTTTGCTCAACGACTCATGTGACATCAAAGAGATTCCAAAATCAATGACCACAACCAATATGTGTTTTAATCTAAGCATGCTCCTAAACTCCTTACCAGGTTGACATAGTGTACACATAACACGTGCATGTTAAGAATTTTAGTTCCGCCAAAAACTGTTTTGATTCCTCCATGTCCATCATCTTGATCACAGCTTTGTAAAAGTGAAATAATACACACCAAATCATTACAATGTTCCATGTATAGCTTAGAAGAAATATGTGTATTATATTTTCAAAATATACTTACTTGATCATCTCGCAATTTATGTAGTTCCTCAAAAGTTAACTCTTTTCCTGTTTCTTCTTCCTCATTCCCCATTCAAAAACAGATTGTTGAAAATTAAAAATAATTTAACAAACAAGAATTTCACGAGTTTCATCAAATATTCTAAAGCTACTAACCTCATCTGAAGAAGACGCAGATGAATTTGAGAGATCTTCATCTACTTCATTAACTTGAAAAATTATCCTACTCGAAGTCGCTCTAAACTTACCAGCTCCCTTCAAGTTAACACTTTGATCCTAAACGATATAAAGCATCGTTTATTAGCAGTAACACATACAAATTCAGATTACACAAAAGATAGAGATTATCGCTTACTGAAACCGTCGAACTTTGTTGGTCTAGTGTAGTTGAACAGCCCATAAGAGATAAAAGCTCCATGCCTCCATCAAATTAATGTGAACCCTAACGTCCGAAGGGCATTCGTTGTTTTTCTATAAAAACAAATTATTTTAGGGGTTTTTTTTTTTAGTGTTGATGTGTCATGGAGATGACATGTCATGTTCTTGTGAGATTTACTGAGTCTTTATATAATAGATAGATAGAAGATAGATAGGTTGCTTGGTGTTTTAAAAATAAATTATTTATTCTATACTACGCATGTCAAGCGGGTAAACCCGCGACCCGCAATCCGTTCCGCAGCCGGTTATAGTAATTTTTGACCCGCATCGACCCGTAATCTGCGACCCGCCATATAAAAAGCATTACCCGCATCCGCTCCGCTTAATTTTACGGGTACCTGCGAGTAACCCACACATATTTAAAATATAATAGAAAATTTATTTTAAAATTTTTTTAGTAAAATTAATATTTATTAATATATTTTTGTATTAAAAAAAAACTTAAATTCGTAACTTAACAAAAAATAAAACAATAATTTAGATAAAAATATATTTTATTATATTTTTAAGTTTTAACTATTAAAATTAATAAAATAATAATAATTAATTAATTATATTTTTATTTTTTTGAAAGGCGGGTATTCGCAAACCCGCTTTAGAAAATTTGATGACCCGCATCCGCCCTACTAAAAAATATGCTAACGTGACAAAATAAAAGATTTTTCTGAAAAGCTGATGTGGAGGCCCCGAGGAGCCCTAAAAACTTCATTTTATTAGTAAGAGATAACTACCATCATGGTCTGTGCATAATAATTATTAAAAAAATCAAATAAAAGTTGCATGTTAAATTATTTAAACTTAAAATATAATTTAACATTAATTTAAGAAAAATAAAATGATTAAATTAAATATATGTGCTCATAATTTAATAAATAAATTTTTATTTGCTGACTTTACTTTGTAATTAAAAAAAAATCATTTAAAATAGTAAGTACTCTAAAAAACTACCTAAATCGCAAATTAAAACTTGAAAACTATTTTCTTTCCAAACGTTTTATTATTACACTCTAAGACTTACCCTACAACAAAGAAAAGTAGAATTTGGAATTTCCAATCTACTTATACAGCTGATAGAGAATGATCAGCCAGCTCCTCTACTATACTTTCTAGACATATTACACAAAAACATGTTGATCTACAACAGGAAATACTAGTGTTTATGCTTTCTGAATTATATTATCTACCGTTAAGCAAATTGGTCCATTTAAATGTTATTAGGTATAGAATAGTTAATAAACTACTAACTTAAATCTTACTATAGTAATAAACTATTTATATTATTAGATATAGAATAGTTAATTATTATGTAGCAAAACATAAAAAAATAAAGAATAGTTAATAGTTATATCTTATTAGATATAGAATAGTTAATTACTATAGAGCAAAACATAATAATAATATAACATTGAATCATTTGTTATATTTTTCTTATGTTTTACTTACACTTTGCTTATGTTTTACTTAAGTTTTCTTTATATTTTATTTTATTTTTACTTTTTCAATTTGCTATTTATATATTTTTTTTAAATTAATCATATACAACATAAATGTAAATTATGTTGATGAAATTAGTTGGAAATTTTTCAATTTGATATAATCTTTTTCTTAGCTTTATGGTATATATCGTTGCATTTTAAAATTACATAGCTATGAATCTTAAGTTAATTAAGTTCAATTTAATTACTAGGTATCAAACAATGAAAATTTGTTTTTATTATATATATGTATATATAATTGATTAAGAGATGATGATTTTTTTTATTGAGATGATGATGTCTAATCTATGGAGAAACTTCATTCATGTATTATATATAAGATTAAAATATTTATATTTTATGGTTGAAAATAAGAATGATAAAGAATCTAAATTTTAATTAGGTTGAAACTTTAGATTTAAAATTATTAAGACTTTTCTCGTTTTTTTACTAGTTTAAATAGCCGAACGATGCGCGGGATTTCAGTTTCAAAATATCATACAAATCTAATAGAACATGTATGTTAGAAAGATTATATAATATCATTTTATTATAAAAAAGTAGATTATTATTATTTATATAATAACTACAAATACATATTTAGAAATTATAAATGCTCTAAATAAAATTTATGTTATTTGTTTTAAATTAAAATATACTCTAAACTTATATACATCAATTCCCTTTCTTTATTTTTCATATACTTTTAGCTAAATAATTTTTTTTTGTCAAATAATCCAAATATTTTTAAGAACTTATGTTAGTAAACTTTTAGTTATGTTAGACTTTTCAGTTGGAAGAAAAATGTACTTCTATTTCTATCTTTGATAATTTTGATTTAAGATTTAAAAAAAAAATATTAAACTATTAACTTTTATTTTATTTTTAGTTGTATATTTTAGAATTATTTATTTATAGCTCTTCTTTTTATTTAGTCTATATTATTTATGTTTTTCATATACTTATACATATCACTTTAAATCATACATATAAAAGCTGAGTGTGCTCTCCATCTATTGACACGTCATCAATTTAGGGAGTGACACCTGTCCTCTTTTTCTAAAAATATTCCTCATTTTTTTAAAATGTTTAATTTCCCCCAAACCCGTCTCACCCCTTCGACTTCATAAGGATGCGACGCATGTCTTTAAAAAAAAAACTTTTAAGAAAAAAAAAAAGCGACATCTCGACAACCTTTCATCTTCAACCTGTTTCAACTCTGATCTGAAGAAATCTATGTGTTTAAAATCCAAAACGTATGCTTGGAACATTCAATCAGTCGCACCCGAAGTCGTTTCCTCTATATATCAATTTCTAAAAAATCTGTTCATTTAGGGTTTTAAATTTGAGATGAAAAGGGAGACGACGTCGACAATAGCAAATTTGATGTTCATATTACAAGAATAGCTTCTGGAAAATCACAATTCCAATGGTAAGCTCGAAGTTTAAATATATCACAATATAGAGTCTCACTTTACAAATTAAATTGAATATGAAGCCGTCTATCCCTCTGTGTTTGAATTGATTCAGGTTCGCCGTCGGTGAGCAGAGGATCTATCGGCGGGGTGAGGCCCATGATTGTGTAATTGTCATTACGAAGACCTATGATGGAAACCACGTCCAAATATCAGCCCAAAGTGAAGTGAAGGAGCTCATAATTTGACGTCCGCGAAATCGGCCTTCAGCTTCCAAGTAAGCCTCCATCTCTTATACCTAATAGCCAAATTGCTTTCGTATTTCTTTGATTCACATTCACCAAGTGTATAATCACATTTTAAAAAGGGACAACTTTTAAATAATCAAGAGTCTAAATAATGTGTAGGATCAAGGATGGATTTCCGTATCTAAAGGATTGGATAATTAATTCACTCGCAAGCTTGTGGAGGAGGATGAGTTGCAAATTGAGATTTGATTTCCAGATATTTTGCATAGAAGAAAATGGAGATATGATTTCCTGGGTTTCTGATGGGCTCTGGTTAAGGGAAGATTTTGAATCTATTGATGTTAATTCTAATGGAGCCTGAAATGCTTGATGGTAAGATCTGACACATGAAGAGAAGGAGGGGTAGGAGGAAGATGATGAAGAGGCAAATGCGGACGTGGAGGAATCTGCGAAAAAGGTACATATTAGTGAAACCTTCTGCTACAATAGAAAGCCATAACATCACCTTATTTCCAGAGGATTACGTTGTCACTTTTTGTTCTTGAGCTTTTAATGATGACTGGAGCTTCGCTGTTTCCCTTTATTTTCATTAGTACGATATGCAACTTGTTGGATTCTCAAAACCAAATCTGGCTCATGTGTTTGAAATTAATTGTTGGTTTGCTCCAGATCTCATGACTGCACTCTGTTTTCCTCTTCTAAAGGGTAAAAGGTTCTCTGTTAACTCCCTATTCCTCCTGTATTAATCTTGCACCTCTGGTAGATTTTTAGATATTATAAATCTGTAATTGAAACTTCTAAAAATGGCTAATATCCTGCTCGCCTATTTCAGGTGAGTTTAGTTTCAACTTCTGCTTTTTGGTCAAGCTTTTTAGCAAACCTACTATTATTCAGGTTTTAGTCGATTGATTTGTCTTCTTAAGTTTCAGCTTATGATATTGGTATGTTTGGTACGATGAAAGAAAAAAACTGATTAGTCCTTGATCAATGGAGTTTCCAAAGATGGTGAGGGGATTATGATAAGCTTTTGACTTTATGGAAATGGAGTAGGCAACAAACTCTGCTGCAATCACTGTTATGCATTGGGATCTGATGTAAGTACACTTGTTAACCAGAACTTAGATGATTTATACAAGATATATTTGTGCGCTTACTAAAGAATTTTGAGTCTCTTTTCTACAGATGATTCTATATGCCAATTTTCAGGAGTAAACACTTGAAAACCTTTGTTATTTGCTCTCTTGACGATGATTTTTTCTCAGAGTTGAGATCTGTCAAAAAGAAAAAATTTGGATATGATTGTGAAGGTGTTAACTGAGAAGGCAGAGCTTGCCCAGGTGAGAAGCGAGCGTTTTCTCATGTACACTTGTATTCTTGATTATGGTCTCTTTCGGTTTTCTTGGTAACCAAAGTTAAATTTCATTCACTGTATGATGATCAGCTTTGTGTTTGTACCAGAAAGGGTTTTATCGAAAAGGATTGAACTACTCTTAAGCGAACTGAGTTTGTTTTTGCCACATGTAGACTAAAGGCAAGAAGAAGAAGAAGCACAAGTGAACTTTTGATTGATTTCCAAAGCTAAATTCGTTGGATAAAAAGCCAGAAGTTTGTTAGGTATATTCATAACTATTTCCTTAAAACTCTTTTCATGTCTGGAAAGGAAAACATATTGTCGTTCATTTTATTATCGTGGTTGAAGGTCCACTGTAAGAATATTCCATATGGAAAAACAATGGAGATAACTTTTTTATGTCTTCAGTCAAATACAAATACTTTACTCATTTTTCTTTGTTTTGTTTTATTTTCAACAGGGTTCAGGGGTATGGTGGCATGTATGGCTTAAGGATTGGTCAAATGACGAAAATATAGGATTTCAGATCTTGTGATGATGAGGAAGTCACTCATGTTATAGATAGGTGAATGATGATATGTTCCACTTGTTTTTACTACATAAGAGGTAGTGTGTTTTTACTTTTTACATAGCATATTTTCAGGGTATTTTGAACTACAGCATATTTTCAGGGTATTTTGAACTACTGGAACAATATAATTTACTTTTTGAAAATTTCTATGTTCGTTTATTGCAAGTGTCTTCTATCCCAAACTTACTCGGAGAGTGTTACACATCTTAATTCTTACTAAATTATATTTCAAAGAAAATATCAAGTAAATTTAATTCTGGTTTATTTATCTTTTTACACTGCAGTTGAATAATTTGCTGGTCACATGCTTACTTTAAATGCCTCATGATTCATAAGTCAAAATTTTAGCAAGTGATGTTTGTAAAAAACTGAAAAATATAGTCATGAAATGGTTCTATGGATTTTGATTTTGATTAATTTTTCAATTTTCTTTCGTACAACACATTATGAAATTTAATAGCGATGGAAATTCCTACAACAGCTTCTCACCTGTTATCTCTCCCCCAATGTCAACATAGCTAAAATATGAAGTTTGTCAAAAGCATTTTACAGTTGGCCAAAGTGATCAGGTATACAACTTCACATCCATAGAAATAGCGCACACATTTTTCTCCTATTGCATGGAAATAAAGATACAAGGCTCCAATAGAAATGATGACTGACTCCTCTTTTTTTTGTTTTTTGTCACACAATGATGACAAACTCCATTCCCAAGATTAAAGCTCTCAAATTTTAATAAAATAAAAACCGTAAAGGATTGCCAGGTAGAACAATTAAAAAAGATGTAGGCCATGTTCGTTTTTGCATCTGCATCCAGCATCTACATCCAGCATTTTCATCCAGCATCTGGATTCAGTATCTGTATGCTGCATCAGATGATGTACGTTTATGTATCTCATTTTTGCATCTAAATATTGCATCTGGATGCAAGTTTGTTCGTTTTTTAGTTTGTAATAGCATCCAGATACAACTAATTAAAAATGACTAAAAAGGACATGTTTTTATATTTATATATATTAAATAATTTAAATTAATTATGCAATTTAAGAATTACAAAATTATTGTTTTCATAAAATAATTTTTTTATTACGTTTTCTAAAAACGCAAAAATGTGTTTCCGCATTTTTGGCGGGAAAACGTATTTCCACATTTTTGGCGAAAAATATGTTTCCGCGTTTTTGGCGGGAAAAACGTGTTTCCGCGTGTTTGGCGGAAAAATATGTTTCCGCGGATTTGGGGGAAAATGTGTTTTCACGTTTTTGGCGGGAAAACATATTTCCGTATTTATGGAGGGAAATCGTATTTTCGAGTTTTTGGCGAAAAAACGTGTTTTTGCATTTTTGGCGGGAAAACGGTATTTCGCGTTTTGGCGAGAAAACGGTATTTTACGTTTTTGGCGGAAAAATATGGTTCCGTGTTTTTGGCGAGAAAACGGTATTTCGCATTTTTTGCGGTAAAACGGTATTTCACGTTTTTGACGGGAAAACGGTATTTTGCGTTTTTAGCGGGAAAACGGTATTTCACGTTTTTGGCGGGAAAACGGTATTTCGCGTTTTTGGCGTGAAAACGGTATTTCGCGTTTTTGGCGGAAAAACGTGTTTCCACGTGGTTGGCAGGAAAATGTGTGTTTTACGTTTTTGGCGGAAAATGTACTTCCGTGTTTTTGGCGGAAAAACGTGTTTCTCCTTTTTTGGCCAAAAATATGGTTTTATGTTTTTTTTAGCGGAAAAAACCCGAATTCATGTTTACATAAAAATATTGTTTTATATTTTTAATTATTTTTAGGGTAGAAACAAATTTTTCGATTTTTATAAAATATGAATTTTTTATATATATTTTTATTAGAGTAAAAATATTTTTAATAAAAATTATCAATATGAATGATGAAATATTGTTTAATAAAATGGTTTTGTTAGAATTCAAGAGCATTTTGGACTTTCGGATTTTGAGATGCAGATGCGGCATCTGGAAGCTCATTTGTTCAGCATCTCAAATATCTAGATATTTGAGATATGCATCTCATTTCAGCATTTGGATGCAAAATTAAAAGTAACAAAACGAACAATATCTTGCATCTGCATCCAGATGTTGCATCCAGATGCAAAAACGAACAGGCCCGTAGTGTGATAACAAAATGCATGCATGGTGGAGGTAAGGGCATTAGGCAGATTAATCAAGAGAAGAGAAATAAATGGTAGGTTGTATATTGTCGTATGTAATCATGTTGTGCTTACTGAGCTAAAAAATCA
Source organism: Barbarea vulgaris (assembly GCA_963667165.1). Taxonomy (NCBI): domain Eukaryota; kingdom Viridiplantae; phylum Streptophyta; class Magnoliopsida; order Brassicales; family Brassicaceae; genus Barbarea; species Barbarea vulgaris. The sequence continues at coordinate 20,378,900 of OY763892.1, forward strand.
TGGATCGAGATGTGTCATCGATTAACCATAAATTAAGTTGTTAATTGGTTTATCCTGATTATAATGAGAAGTTGTATGACATTACTTTCACAGAATTTACACGCTTATCTATTTACTAAGATTAATAGAAAAAGACGACACAACATTTAGATCGGATCTAGGAAAAAAAAAAAAGCGTCATAGCGGGATAGAATTGAAGAAATTACAAATCTTTTCGTTAGCTTGATGATATCAGATATATTTTTAAGTATGTTATATTAAACTTATATCACACACAGTCAATTTATTTGTGGATTCCATAGCAAAAATTAAATAAAAAAAATTGCATAAGAGTTTACTTTCGGTCGAATCAAATTTTCATGACTGTTTAGAAAAATCAACAAATTTCTTACAAAATAAAAATCAATGATTTCATGTATGTGCTTATAGACGTAAAAGTAACTTTTTCTAAAACTTAAAGTAAACATATTTGGACCAATATATGTTGGGTTTATAGTAGGGTAATTATAAAATCTAACATCAGACAAATCCAAAATTAATTCTCTCACCAACATTCTCTCTCCTGCAACTATTCATGTACGGTTACTATTGAAAATTTCCATTATTATAACCATATGCAAAATTAACAGTTAAGTATTTGTTTAATGATCAAAAGTGTTAGACTGTTATCGGCTATTAACGGAATTTAAATTGTTAACATGATAAGTAATATGATATCATCTAACATACATAGTAATGTATTTATCCGACAAATAATGGATAAAGTGTTATCAATAATGTATGTGTTAAATAAATACTACCATTCCAATTATAAGCGATAAGCCGATAACATTCTAAATATTTTTGATAGTTAAATAAATACTTACCCATTAACATTGTGATAAGGGCAGTTTTGTCTGAAAATTTGATTTAATGTAAGAGAACTAATTAAACAAAAACCAATGTCAACACATGAATTTTTCAATCGTCTGATGCTATAGATTTCATTAACCCTTTATAGTATATTAACTAAGAAACATTTTACTTTTTTTTAAAAAATACTGAAACAGTGTCTCTCTTCTACAAAAATGTTTACAAGGAAAAATACATTTTAGTCAACCTATGTGTAAAAATTGGTTTATTACTAAAATCTTAAAGAAATTGGATATATTATATTAAATTTTTGAAAAGGGGGGAAAATGTAAAAAACCCGCGTATATGTGAAGTTAAGAATTTCAAGGCAAACTCGACTCCAATATAGATATCAAAATTTACCCACATAAATTCGGTCAATATAATAATATTGTTCTTATATTATTTTAATCTTGTTATAAAATATAAGATATATGTATATACAAAATCCCACATATATATACAATTCGGTATATATTTATTTAGAAAAAGTTTATTGACAGAAAAGTATTCTATATGCTTTTCTAAAATATATAACATCTAAAAGTTCAAATATTAAATAAAATTTAAAACTAAAATATGATGGAAAAAAATCCGCGCGTATGCGCGGGTATTAACCTAGTAAATATATAAAACTAAAATAAGTGTTTAAATGAATTTTATTTTAAAATTAATTATTTGTAGGGTCCACATTAGTGCTATGTGGACACTGTAGATAGAGAGAACTCCCTAATTATTTATAGCAGGGGTTATTCCGCGCTACGCGTGTGGCGGATATTTAAATTTGATTTATATTATTAAGGTAGTCAATGCGTATGTGAAGAGAAGATTTTTTTTTTTACATATATTCATTATCTTTATTTCCAAGCAGAGCACACCCATCTGTTAGAAACTTAAATGGGTCTCTTAACAATTAACTAATAATATTTTTATTATAATTTAATTATTTAATTTAAGTTTAATTACTTAAAATATTTAAACCAATTAGCATAAAACAGGTGGACAGAGTCTCTTACGAAAGTCTTTCGTTTGAGAGACGTTCCTCTCCTCTCTCCTCTCTCCTCTTCTTTTTAATTTTTTTTTATTATTTTAATAGAGACACTCGATGTTAATGGCCTTAATGACAAGTATGTTGGAGCTCTTAACTATAGTTTGCATCAAGAAGTACATAAAAATATTATTCTCTAATTATTTTCAGAAATTAAACTAAAAGTTGCTTTTGATATAAAAATGGTTTTTTGGTTTTGAATAAAGTTTACAATCAATTCAAGAAAGAAAAAAAACAGCGTAATGACAATATGCTTGTATTTGTTGTTGTTGTGCATCTTAAGTAACGTACGTACCAAGAAAGGCATGTCAAAGAGTTATTAGGCGAATATTACAAGGATCCAGTTTCCAATTTTCAAAAGTTAATTCTTCTCTGTATCAAATGCAAAGGTAACGCTGGTATTATTAGGCCATAATTTTCATGATTATGTGTTTTTTGTTTAATTATAGTTTTCTTGCTGCTTCTTTTGTCAGGTGTATTGGAAAATTGTACCTCATGAGTGCATTCAGAAGAAGACATTTGGATATAATCATGCAGGTCTGTAAAGAAACCTAGTTTGTATTTAAAGGTTTTCTTGTTATTGATCTTTGATCGATGACCTCTATTATATACAATATTCCTTAACTTCCAAACAGATTTGGAAGATTTACATTCTAATGATATCTACGAAATATATCTACAAGATACGGATGATATTATGTAATACACCCCCCAAGTTGGAGCGTGGAGATCGCAACGACCAACTTTGAAAGAAAAACCGCAAATTCTCGTCATCCTAGAGCCTTAGTAAATAAATATGTGTGCTAACTGTCAGTGTGTATACACATGATGAGTAGCAATGTTACCTCTTACAATCTCATCGCGAATAAAATGACAATCATTCTAGTACGTTAATGAAACACTGGATTAGCCGCCAAGTATATAGCTGCCTTGTTGTCACAATATAAAGTAATAGGAGAAGTAATAGGAATACCAAATAAATGCATGCGCCATTTGAGCCAAATGAATTCTTGCACCATTTCCGACATGGCACTTTCGGAAGATCGTGAAACAACTTATTGCTTACGTGTTTTCCAAACAATTGGAGAGCCGCCTAATTGGACAACCCATCCTGTAAGGGACTGACAGGAAGTGGGACAATCTGACCAATCTGAATCGCACCAAGCAACAAGAGATAAATCTGTATTAGCTTGTAAGAGAATGCCTTGACCCGGGTTACTCTGTAAGTATCGGAAATAGTTTAAGTATTTTAGTATTTTCGGATTAATTTAACTAATTTGATGATTTTTTATGAGTTGTAGAATTAATTTGAAACTACGTTGAGTCCGCGCTACACGCGAGTGTGTTATTAACTTTTTAATAATATTCTTCTCTTTTAAAGTTATAAATGTTGTTGTTTATCTTTATTATTTGTAATTAAATTAAATTAAATTACTTTTAAAAAATATTTTTTTAAAAGTAGTGTGTCAGGTACAAATAAATATGTCATATTTATGATTGTTTACACTTATACCATGTTTGATAGCGTAGCTTGCGTAGGTAAGAATTTTTTTGTGTTTTTTCTAAAATTCAGTTTGTAATGTAAATATATGTTAATGGTAATGTATAATTTAGCCGTAGATGTATTCCAATAATTTATTGTTTATTTATATCAATTTTTTTTCTTTTCGCATATTACTAAACATTTTTTGAAATTTTTGAAATTTTGTGTCTAAGTACTATTCACCGTCTTCTCTTTAATAATATTTGGAAAATAATAATGTAAGAATTGAAATATTAGTTTTAACCAACATTTTTAATTTATACTTATAAATATGGATATTATTGTAATTTTGTATCATTGAATACAAAAATGTATTTATAGGGAAAATGACTAAAACAAAGTGTATTACTACATTTTCAACTATAATATTTATGTATCTTCAACTCTTCACATTCGTTCACACCAAATGTTCAAGAAAGCGTTAGGCGTTAAGCGGGCGGCAATGGTGGAGGCATGTAGAGGTTAATGGGGTTAGTTGCCCCCTATAAATTTGATAAAATATAGTTAAAAATTGGTTTTGACCCCTATAAAAATGCTAAAATTACATTTTGACCCCATATTTTTTTTATAACTATCTTCAAGATAAAAATGGAACCCTATAAAAATAATTGCTACCTCCGCCACTGGCGGGCAGTGCCCATCAGCCTAGGACCTAGAACACTTAATCGGGGCCTAGGCGATTTAAACGGTTTTAGAATAAAACTATATATATATTAAATAAAATTATATAATTCAGTAACTTCAAATTTCAAATGAAATAAAAAATGAATTTATAAGTCATCCTTTTTTTAGAAACACGAAGAATTCTATTTTTTATTTTTAAAATCTCAATATGGTGAATAAGAGATTCTCAAATTTTAAATACATCTTTTATGATTTTAAGCTTTATTTATCAAAATGACACATTTAAAAATATATATATATATTTAAACTTGGATAGATATTAAATCCGCCTAGTGATCGCCTAACCCGTCTAATGACTGGTTAATTACCGTATAATCTTCCAAATCTAACCGTCCTCCTAATGTTACCAATTTTAGAAAATCTAAGCGGTCTAGAACGCCTCACATATAAAAAAAAATATAATCTACTGCACACAAAGAGAACCTCACAACTTAATTTCCAAAAATTTTAAAGAAGAAATTTGTATAACATTGACCTGAAAGTTACCTATAAGTTTGAGACGTTACCATCCTTTTTTGAATGTAGATTGTTGAAAATCTCTCCTATGTAGTTTGGATGTCGATTTTTGGTTTGATATACTTATACCAAACAATTAACTTGCTTATTTTCCATTTATGCAGGTATTACTACAACAAGGAAAAAATAATGGAAAGGTAACAAAAAATATTCAAGCCTATCACATCAACACATGAGCATTCCCTTAATATATGTATATAGACCTAAAGCTTCTCAAGTTCTTCAGCCAACGGACTTCTCCCAAGACTTGTTCCTCGTATTCCGATCGGGGCAAAGGGAGATAGGTTAGAAGAGCTTGAAGCTCTTGGAGATAGTTGGGCTTGCTCAAGAAACTAACTTGAAGCTCTGGACTCTGGTGATGGGTAATCCCCTCGTGCAACTGATTCTATGCCCTGCACCTGTAATCCATCTCGAAAGTAACCTCTCAGCTTAGTGGTAAGATTTTATTCCTTTGTGTGAATCTGTCCGTTTCATCATTTTCTCCTTCAGCACATGCATGTCTTTTATGCTGCCTCGTATCCTCATGTTCTTCTTCATCATCCTGCTCATCCTCAATCATGTCGTCTCTTTGTTGGGAATATCCGGGTTTGAGAGTTTTGAATGGAACCATGTTAATGTTTGTAGCTCAGGATGATTACTGGCTTTAGCATTTGGACTTTCACCAGTCTCGGCGTCCACAAAGTCACATGGTTCTTCTTCGGTCTCTCTAATTCTTTAAGGCATCCTCTTGACATTAGCAAGAGCTTCTCCATCTACTTCATCTGGACTCTTCTACCGAATTTGAAAACAAAAATCTCTGTAATTGCATGAATCATATACTAAACACAAAGCAGAAAAAAAAAAAAGTGTGCTATGTTCATGACATGAAACTCAGACCATAATAGATTTACCTTTACATTGTTCTCTCTAAGAACAACATGAACACCTGAAGATTCTCTTTTGTTGGAAGATAATGTCCACTGTGAGGTGCCTGAAAACTTACATATTTTTAAGTTCTAACAAAGACTCAACGAACAACAGCCAAGGAATAATTATTTCTTTCACTTTAAGAATATCATCGTCAACCACAATTCTTCTAGCAGATAATGTAGCTGCCCCAGCTAGAAAAATTGAGTATTAGCAAACAAACTCCAGACTCTGCATCAAAAAGAAAGCTTCCATCTGAATCAGAGTCTTCGACAACTCCAGCAACAAAAGAAGAAAACGTTGTCGTCTCATTAAACGGATCAAAGGAAAAGAGAAAGTGGGCCAACCAAAATCAACTCTGAAGCCCACTTGGATCCAACGGTTTCCTTCCCCGCTTGAAGACAAGAACAGAACTGTAATGAAGCAGGGTCTGAGACGTACGGAAGATGTTTTTAATATCAAGTTGTCCAATCGATTTGAGACACTTGATTCCTCAAACTCTAGCTGATTGTGCCATCTGTCAATGAGACTCAGGGTTTTACCAGTCTTGTATAAATTAGAACATTGAGCAAAATGTAAAGCTTAAGAGAGAATGAATGAAAAACAAACGATGTTCATCTTCTTCACGTACCTTTAAAGCTCTTATCTTTCTTACATTGAGTGTTTAAAGTTACCCTTTTTATTCATTGCCGCATACAATATCTTAGACAAAGATCCACTTTTCATCTGGCGGACCTTCTTTCGTGTCGAGAAGTATCCCACTTTGCTTATAGATTAGTTTCCCATTCTCAGTTACCACTTCACATGCCTCCCTTTCATTCTGTTCATAAGAAAAAATAAAACATTACCAAAATGATGTCTAACAAGCATGTCAATTACATCGCAAGAGTATTTCTTTTTCCAAAGAACAATTTTTGCTGAAAAGAATGTACTGAGTTCATCAATATTGGTCTACCAAGCACATAAACAAGAGGGTAAAACTCACTGGACCAAGATACTTGATGGTTTTGTTGGTAAAGTTTTGATCTTGGACATTTTTTCATGGTTCAATTCTTTTCCTTGTCCTATGTCAAGCCTACATGTCCAAAGTTGGAAGTTAGCTAGTAAAAATCGAATGTACTCATGACATTGTCGGACTTTTGTTTGTGTAATAGCAATTTTACAGACTGTGGCCATAGCAATGTCGAGGATCAATCAGTTAAGCTAGAAATTAAGATCAAATGGCTTTAACACAAAACTTATAGCCACAGAAATAGACAAATTGTAGAAGAATATTCTTACTGCTTTAAGCCAGTGCTGCAAAGCCAATTTCCTAGCTTTCTCGTCTTCGATAAGCCTTTACCCACCTAAGGGATACAAATTCTCATAACTTCAAGTAAAGATTGGAGCAAATGTAAACAACAGGTGCATCAAACCAAACTGTTCGATGGGCCTAATGTTACTGATAGAACCTGAATTGGTCTATCATAGTAAATGAGAAATAAAATGAGAAATAGAAGATGAAGATAGAGATTAGAGAGAAAGTATTAAGAGAGAGATTAATTGTTGATCTTCATAAGATAAAGAAACCCTAAGTGGGATCCAACGCTTAATTACATAACCTATTGTATCTGATATTTAAACGACAACGTCCTGAGACATTTAGATAACATTGAGACCTTCCTTCTCAGACAGAGTCTTCACCTAGCTTCTCTCCTAATCGATCCTTAACCACTTTTTAACCTCGGTTTCTTTTCCCTGTTATGAGCATTTGATCCCATCTTCTTCTGTAACCTATCAGTTACCTTCACATATCTTGTTCTTGCTCTAGACCAGCGTGAAAGTGCAGTCTCTTGCTTCTCAATTTCAAAAAACGATATAGAACTTCCTTTGAGTTCAGCAAAGTCAAGAACCTTCTACCTGCAAAGTCCATTTAGTCACCAAACAAATAATTTTATTATCTTTGTATATACAATGTCAACAAATTAAAGCTCTAGTGACCCATCTTTTCTCTACGACTCATGTGACATCAAAGGAATACCAAAATAAATGAGCAGAAATGATATTAAAGGATGTGTTTTACTCTAAGCAGACTCCTAAACTCAAAATCGAGATTTTACCTGATGACTAAAGACTGAAAAGAGCTTGAGCTTGCCCATTTATGAGAATATTAATTATCGGTTAAAAACGCGGGTGCGATAAGTTTAGGGTGTTATTGGTTTTGTGATTTCTTTAAGAGTTATAACTTTTAAAGAGTTTATTATTATTCAATCTTGAATTATAAAGACTCTAATAAAGTCATGTATGTGTTATTGGTCCATGTTTGTAAACATTTATTTATATTCATTAAAAGTCATGTGTTATTAGATTGATGATTTTAAAAATTTATTCAAAGTCATGAGTTATTGGATTAAGAAATATAACTAACATTCAAATTATACTAAAGTTTAGTGATATTGGTTGATGACTTTAAAAAAAAATTGTTCTTATAAAAAACTTTTAAAAACTTTCTAAGATGATATTCTAAGAAACTCTTTGAGAATCCATGAAAACTTTTTTTAAACTCTCTAAAATTTTCATAAACTCTACCGTCATTATAATCATCATAATTTTAAATTAATCATAATCGAATAACGCACCCTAACATTCAGAAATATATTCTCAAAAATTTAATGATATTTTTTTCTTCAGAAATTAATTACTTTTTATTTTTGAGTAAAAACCTTATAAATTTGGTATTTGTTATTTAAAACAACAACTTTTATTTTCTTATTGTACTAAATAATTGCAAGTCTTAAAAAATAGTTGTACCATTAAATATATGATAATTTTCTTTTCTTTTCTTCCAACTTTTAGTCATTTAAAAATACTTACATATTAATTACATGTTAAAATAGAATTAACTTTAATTTTATCATTATCCAATCTCTATTCATATTTTATTTTGTGTACTATCTTGTATCCTTTTTTTGTTTATAATTAGATTTTTATGAATTATTGTGTTTATTCATTGAAAATATTATTATATAAAGCTTGATTGCACTCACAAGAAATCCACACATGTTAAAACTTTAATTAACGAGATTATGACAAATATCGCCCGATTGATGAGATTTTTACATGTGTAAAAAATATCATGTTTATTTTTTTCATTAATAGAAAAGAAAATTCGGGGAAAAAATAAATAATAAAAAACATAACTTTTTACTTTCTATTTAACCTTTTATTATCACAATAAAATTTGAACTTTCTTTATCAAATTTAGATTTTTATATTGTTTTAACGATAGAATTTTTTTTGTGTCACACATTTCTAACTATATGAAATAAAGAAAAATTATCAGGATCATATAATAAGATAGATATTTAGACTAGAACCAGTGAAAATAAATAAATAACAAAATAGATATTTAGACTTTAAATTTTAAGTTTTAAAATTTAAAATTTAATATAATTTAAATTTTCCTTCTCATATTTATAGTTTTAGGTTTATTTTATTTTATTTAAACTACAGTAAAAAAAATTAGCACACTTCTAATTATTTGATTACGGCACGTGTTGGATGATCAATAAAATTCTGACACGTATAAATAAATTTTATTATTTTGTTTTTTTAATCGAAAAGGAAAACCGAAGAAAAAATTTAATGATAAATTTTATATACTCTTTTTAATTTCTATTTTTATAAAATATGTTAAATCTTATTACTTTAATAAATTTAAACTTTCATTTTCAATTTTAGTTTTTTATTATTTAAATCCCATTAATTTTTTTAACACGTTTTTAATTATTTGAAAGAACAAAATTGATTTTTTTATAATCCAAAATAATTTAGTATTCTAATTAGTTATGTGCTAAATAAAATTTAGAGAAAATTTTTGTCTAATTTGTGAACAGAAGTTACATGTAATTGGTTAGAAAATGCAAAATATTCTCGGTTACAAAACGAATAAACAACATCTCTTTGGACATGAAAATTGAAGGAAATATTTTCTCCCTAGAAAAGAAAAATGTGTAAATGATCTCTCGCAAAAGGAAAGAAGAAAGAAGAAAGAATTGTTCTTTTCTAAAAAAAAAAAAAAGACGACAATCCACTCTGAGATAGTTACTTATGCAGAGTCAATTCTCATAGAATAATTTGGATCCAGAGGGGAGAGCAAGGCTGTGGGGCTTCTGCTAGCGATTAAAGATGATGGTGGATGAGAATCCGATGACCGGAAAGAACGGAAGCCGCAAGAACCATATATATTCACGTATAAAACCCGAGATAGGAATAAAATTGAGATATAGTGAGGAAAGAGTTGAGCTAGAGGATGTTGTTGGAAAACGTCAGGAGCCAAGGAATGGTTAAAGTTTTCGGGGAGTGAAGGTGCGAGAAAAAAATGATATTCTATTGGAAACCGAGATAAGATCTGAACAAGAGGACATCAGAGAGACAACAAAGATCTTGCTAGAAGAACGCCTCGCCTAGATATGAGTGAGAACATAATCGCTGGTCATTGGATTAATTTTCTAGATCTCACACTAGAGCTGGGCGTTCGGTTTTGGTTCAGGTCTATCGGGTTTAGAAGCCTATGATCCATTTGAGTAGTTATAATTTTTGGTTCGGTTTTGGTTTCATCTGGGTTTGAGTTAGTTTCAGATACACGAAATATCAGAAAAATGAGTAAAAAAAATTGGTTAAATTTGAAAAAAAGTTGATTGAATTTTAACAAATATAACTAAGAACTTTCACATATTTTGATTATGTTGGGTATTTTGGTTGTTTCGGTCTATAAATAATTGATATTTTTAAGTGTATAATTATATGGTAATTGGGTTATATCAAGTTTATATATCTTATTATATAAACTTAGGTTGCACTCACGAGAGTTTGATACGTGTCCAAATTATAATTAACGAGATCGTGACACGTGTCAGCTATATCTTCAGATCTTTGACATGTTTCAAAATTATTAATATCTTAACAAAATTAAATAAAAAAAATTTAAATACCTTTTACAATTTGCAAAAGTAAATCTTATATATATTTGTTTTTATAATTAACTTTTTCCCAATTATAAGGTATAAAAATAAATAGATTTTCTCATTCATTAACATAATTTAATAAAATAATTAGGAAAAATACTTTTTACTATTAGCAAAAGAAAGTTTAATAGACGAATTTTAAACAATATTAATGGAAGAATCTAGAATTTTTACTAGTTAAAATTAGGAATAAGTTAATTTGCTATTGATTTGGTTAACCTTTTATTAATTTGGAAAAGGTTAGACTTTTTTCATATATCATTTTTTGAAAATTGTAATACAATTAATACTTATCTTATTATATGTCTAAATACTATTTAATTCATCATTCTCTTCTCAAAAAATTTGGAAATCAATTATACGAAGAGAATAATTATTGAAGAGAAGTGTTTAGATAACGTGTACTCTAATATCATTAATGAGACCATAACAGGTGTTGGTCGAGCGATTAGATTATGACACATGTAAAAAAGTGTGTTATTTTTTGTTTTCTTTAAATTAAAAGGAAAACTAATAAAAAATAATGTATATGCATATATTACATCATTTAGATAGAAACCGAATAAAAAATTAGAGACTGAAAACAAATTTATTTTATTTTTTATAGAGATGAATTTTTTCCCATTTTTTGCTATTAGTTTTTATTTTACGGATTATAAAATATTTCCTATAAATCCGCATATATGCGGGTCCTTATCTAGTTATTAATATACTTGGGTATGTAGTTGTATTTCAAGTATTTATTTGGTTCTTGGTTCACTTTTTTGGATATAGGAGTCTACGACCCATTTGGGTTTTTGTCAGTTTGGATTTAGGTTTAGTATCCTATTTCGGGTCGGATTCGGTTCGGTTTTTCGGTTCCTGGTATTTTCTCAAGACCTATCTCACACGGTGATCGAAAAAAGCAAACAACAAGATTGAACCTAAAGCTACTTGACTTGATATAAGTTTTTAATATGTTAATTACAAAACTATAATATAGAAAGTTAAACTAATTTATTCATGTGAAAAAAACAAATGTAAATATTTGTTCTTAATGAAAAATTTAAGATATTTTATTAACAACAAGTATTTAATTTATTAATTTTACCTAAATTTAATCTATTTTCAAATTTTAGAAATCCGTCACATAGACGGTCCTAAGCTTATAATAATATAAGACATGTAAATTAATTTTAATTTTAATATTTTTTAAAAATATATATATATATATATATATATATATATATATATATGTGGATCACAATAAGTAAAAAAATGATGACATGAATGCTTAGGTGGATAACCTGACAAATTATGAACCGTATAGAATGTCATTTGCCATATATTATTGTTCTAGGAAATTAGGAATATAATCAACATAAAAAAAATTTCCAAAAATAATAATTATGAAAATTAAATTTTCTTAATGTTTTTTAGATTGACTAGATTTACTTACTTTAATTGAGAGAGGGAACGAGACTCTTCAGTTGGCTCTTCAGAAACCATAAAACCCTAATCAAAGATTCTTTATGATCATCACGAAATGGCCACCGTCAACCACAACTCCGACAGCTTCATCTTCTCCACACCTCTCTCCTCACGTGGTTCAACCAAACACGACGCCATCTCCGTCGAAGACTACGACCGTGATCGTCACCACCATCTCAGGTTCAACTCTTCTCATCAAACCACAATCAAATCCGAATCTCCATTAGTCTACATAGATCTTGATCAATACAATGACGAAGACGACGATCTCAGAATCCTTTGTTTCACACCAATCACTCAATCCCTAGAAAAGGGTCAGTCCTCGTCCTCGTCCTCAAGAGGCTCTTTCGAATGTGAGATATGTGTTGAACGAAAACCAAAGATTGAGTCTTTTCGTATCAATGGATGTTCTCACTCTTACTGTAATGATTGTGTTTCGAAATACATAGCCGCTAAGTTACAAGACAACATTCTCTCAATCAAATGCCCTGTTTCTGCTTGCACCGGTCAGCTCGAACCATACCAATGCCGTCAAATCTTACCGGTAGAGGTGTTCGATCGTTGGGGTGATGCTCTTTGTGAAGCATTGGTTATGTGTTCAAAGAGATTCTATTGTCCGTATAAGGATTGTTCTGCTTTGCTTTTCTTAGAAGAGTGTGAAGAGAAGATTAAGGAATCTGAGTGTCCTCATTGTAATAGAATGGTTTGTGTACAGTGTGGGACTCAGTGGCATCCTGAGATAACATGTGAGGAGTTTCAGAATCTCGCCGAGAACGAAAGAGAAAGAGATGATATTTTGCTTAAGAAGATGGCAGAGAGTAACAAATGGAGAAGATGTCCTTCTTGCAAATTCTACATTGAGAAATCTCAGGGTTGTTTATACATGAAGTGCAGGTATGTATCTTCTTTGTCTTAAATGATACAAAATCTTTAACTTTACACTTATGCTTGTGTGATTACTGATTATGCAGATGTGGATTGGCTTTTTGCTACAATTGTGGAACACCATCCAAAGACCATTCTCATTATTGTTATAGTTGTAGGCGTTGATCTTAGCGTTTCTTGTCGTTTATGTGTTATAACTTATAAGGATATGGATTTTTATTTGGTCTTTGGATTAATTATGTTATGTGAAACAAGTTTTGTTTAAGTAAGTCTTGAATCAACTATAATGTAACCTTATTTCTTATGGTGAATGATGTAACTTAATTTTCTCCTTGGATGTGTACATATATCTTTTTTAAGATTTTATGCATTTATCAACATATCTAGTGTCTTTTAAGGTTATTCGGGTTCTTATATCGTATCTTCGATCAATCCAGCAAAGAATGAAAGCATTTGGATCCTAAAAAAGTACTTATAATACGCTTCCTTTCAAAAATATTTTTTGAGTACAAATCGATATAAGTTTGATACAACACATTCTCTTAGCACACTATGTTCTAGTATCCGATTTTCAAAGTAAAATTTCCGTGGATGCAAATATTAGTTCCTCTTTGAACAGCTTTTGATTACTTTCTCTTCAAGGAAAATGTTGTCATCAAGCATCATAAAGACCCATCTTAACAGGTGAACCAGTGGCATTGATCCAATCTCCTTGTAAGAAGGGTCCAACAGTATAGTTCAAAGCTTCCTCTCTGTTTATGACCTTAAATCCAGGCCATTTAATCCTTGAAGTTGTATCAGCACTTGGTCCTTTGTTCTTGTACTCTGCGTAATACAGCGTGTCTATCGCGAAATCTGTATCTTGCCACCTTAACCATCCAGCTGGGTCGATGACATCCTCGATTGTAGATTCCATTACTATGGTTCTAGAGTAAATCTTCCACGGCCGCCCGAGGTAACTCTTGTAATCTGCCTTTACAGGCCTAAGGTCTTCGTTTGCAGCGATTTTACAATTTTGGACCACAAATCCTGATGTCTGAAACTTATCAACACGTCCTTGAGCAGCTATTGTGTTCTTTTGTCCTGATAAGCCCTTTCTGATGAAAATGTTACAGTTCTGGAAGACAGCGGCCGCATCTCCGAAAATGAAGTCGACTGTTCCGATTATCACACAGCTTCTGTAGTACTGACGGTGCGTGTAAGCGTACAATGTGTCTTGGTAGCCTTCAAATCGGCAGTTTAGGAAAATCGATCGATCGGATTGGACACGTATTGCAACTGCTTGATGTTCCTGTGGCCCAGCCGTGTTCCTGAACCCCATTGACTGTGCCATGAACCCTTCTCCTTGTGCAACTATTAAGGAAACCAATCACTTAGCAAAGTTTTATTAACATGTGTTCTATGATACTTTTAAGATGGCCAAAAAAATTGTAACCAAAAAAACCTAACCAAACCAAATCGTATTTAGTGTTTCGGTTCGGTTTCGGTTTTGGTTAAAAACCCGTTTGGTAATTATTTTGGTTTCCGTTTAATTTCGGTTTAAAACCGTAAAACCGTTCAGTTTTTTGGTTTTAAAATTTTAATTTTTATATATTTTTAGGTAATTAAGGTTAGCTAGATTTAAAGATATTGAAAAGATATCATAGAAATGATTTCAAAACAAAATTAAAAAGGGAAAGATTAAAAAAATCCTATGAAGATAAATATCTTATATAAAGATTTTGTGTTTTTGACTGCCTCATGAACCCTTCTCCTTGTGCAACTATTTAAGGAAACCAATCACTTAGCAAAGTTTTATTAAAATGTGTTCTATGATACTTTTAATAGATGTCAAGATTTGTAGGATTTAAACCTTAAAATTAATTGACAAATCCATTTTACGTAATAGTTGCTAAGTATAATGTATCATGTCTCTTGTATACTAGATTTATTTACAAACGGATTTACGTAATAATAATGTATTATGTCTCTTGTATACTTAGATTTGGTTTCATTGATTACGTATAAGAAAATTTGTAGGGTTTTTACCGAATGTTGCCGTGAGAAAAGTGCGGATTTTCTTAGCGTAGCTTTTGTTTCCGGTCACAATCGTCTTCTGTGATCCATCTCCGACCATAGTAAGGTTCGCCTTAAACTTATCAACAGTCACATATTCTTCATAAACGCCTTGTTTGATGTAAATTATGTACCTATAGGATATAAAATACAAAACTTAGTTTAAATAAACCAAAGACAAAGGTAACGTAATAATCACGTTATGGAACGTTTAGGTTTTACCAACCTTCCTTCATATTTCTCAGGCATTGCTTTAAGAGCATCATTAATGGTTGTGAAATTTCCACTGCCATCTTTAGCCACAGTTGCGTTAGGCTTTAAAGCCTTAACATCAACAGCTCTTAACATTCTTCTATCCGCGTTGCTTATCCAAGACGGGGTTTGATCACGAAGATGCCGTGCTATGACCTCAGTAAATGGAGATAGATTCGAGTCAAATGATTTGATCATCGCGAGGGAGTTGCTAGTAAGAATCTGAGAAGAATTAACGTTCTTCTTTACTTCAGATTTTAGGGGTCCTTCCTCAAACCCGTCAAGGCATGTCTCTTGATAAGTCATGACCGCACTTAACCAATTGTCCAAGTCTGGAACTTTTTTTGCAAAATTGTTGACTTCTGTGCCATTAACCATGTTCATTGACGCCAAGATTTCCTCTTTTGCGTCTTCCACAAGCAACTTGCATTGCGCAATCGCATCTTTAGCATCTTGGTTCTCAGTCTTGAGACTCAAAACCTTCTCTAAAACTCGGTCGAGATCTTCATTGACAGCTTCAATAGCAGACTTTAAAAAGGTTGTTGGATTGGCCAAAGCAATACCTTTCTCTGTTCTGTTCTTGAGCGTTTTCTCGCAGGTTTGCGTGTAAAGCGTTGCACTGCAAAGAGTTTCTATGATCTTATCAGCCTGACCAGGTTTCACTGATTGCTCCGCGGAAACAGGCGCTTTCTGGCTCGGAGGGTTCTGGCTCGGAGGGGCCTGGCTCGGAGGAGTCTGGCTCTTCTTCCCACTATCCTTAGCGGTTTTTTCGTTATTGTTGTTGTTCTTAGCTTGTTGTTCATTCTTCTTCTCATAAGCAACATAAGCAAAAGCTCCTCCAATAATGGCTGCAACAACCATAAGCAAAGAGACCGTTCCGACAATGATCCTCTTCCTGAATTTACGTTTCCTATCGGCGTTAACGCGTTCTTGGATCTTGTCGAAATCCTGAAACGCCATACCGAAGCTACTATTATTTTTCTGAGATTTTTTTTTTTTATTTGGGAGAGAAAGAAATAAATCTCCTCTGCCTTAGAAGGCGACCAAGGCAGGGAGGTTAAAAGGGAAAAGATCAATCCTCTTTTAAGTTTTATTTTTGGCTCTCTTTAATTTGTCTTTCTCTCCCCTGTCTTTAATCCTTGGTTTTAGTTTTATTTGTTAGTGTCTTGTTGCAATGTCTACAAATGAACAAATCTGCTCTGGACAGGAGATTTTTGTGGGCTGATGTCAATTTTTTTTCAAGTTGAAAAAAAGAAAGATATTTCACGCCTTTCTATATTTGGCATTCTTTTTTAGAATCAAAACTCAAATGATTTAGCAGCTAAGAATTGGATTCTTTGTCTTGGTTCTTTCTTAACCTTTTAGGGCTTCAAATCAATTAGGTATTGACTTCATCTGTAGAGGCAACAACAATGGTGTTAGGTAGATGTATGCAAACAAATATATAATGATACAAACTTAGACAGACGAGATGCTAATTTATAATCACGTGATGATGACTATTTCAAAGACACATTCATGACTAGACGTACACATATTTTATTGGGATATATATCATCTCATATCCCATTTGAAAATAGGTGTCACGGGAATTAGGATTCTATCTAATAAATGGAAAAAAAAGTTAATAACCAAATATTTTATTTTTGTTTTATTTTTATTTTTCTTAATCAGGAGGTTTCGGACCGAGACCCATAATCCTCCATGGCCGAGGGAAGGCCATGTGAATGCCCCCGGCCAAATGGAAATGATTAATGTTTTTACGCTTGAGGGAAATCGATCTCTGGCCTAGACCAACATGGCGACTTCCTCTCTGTGTATATATATATATAACCAAATATATTTGTATATTTTAGTTCTATCAGCAAAACTTGGACGGATTTCACAGATTATTAGACGAGTCAGTTAGCATTATTACGTGTAATAGTTTAGGCTTTTTCTAATGATGTTTGGAGCCGATCCTACTCTAGTACCGATGTCTCCACATGAAGTTTATCTTGATCAAGTTCGACTCCAAGGCAAACAGGAACCAAGCAAGAAAGCCAATCATTTTGCTATGGCTGGGATAAGTAAAAGAAGCAAACCTTGGGCTGAACCGAACTATTTTGGACTTAATGATGATTTTACTTGTTCATTTAACTTTACACCGGTGCCACCGAGTGAGCTTGAAACTTTGCAGGTTATAGGTGATGGACCGAGACAGGATCACTTCCACCACTACAGTATGTCTCTAAGGCCAGACAAAGCTCCACTATCCGACCAAGACAAGGCATCCCCAAAAGAACAAAATGAAGTCTTCAAGGAGTGTCCATCCGATTTCAGTGCCAAATACTTTGCTTATAATGGTGAGAAGATTCTATATATATTTCAAGTCAAGGTAGATGATACGATTCTGGGAGGAGAATCACGCCCCAATCACACACCGGGAAGCTAAGATGACAAGTTTAGACTCCAGGCTTGAGCAGCAAGTGGTTCTGGAGTTGATGGGATGATAGACGCCACGAGAGGATGCGGAAGGCCTTTTGATAAGTCTGGTTTGAACAATCTAATCACTAGAATTATTCTCAAGTATTCTAGTTCGAATTACTCAAAAAAGAAAACAAGGATCTATCAGAGAAAAGAGATTTTGATTAAAAAGATAGATGAGTAAAATACTAGAGTCTCAGAGACATATAAAGAAGAGAAGACGAAGAGGAGAAGAGAAGAGAGAGAGAAGAGCGTGTTTACGAGACATGTCTCGGTAAACAACAACTCGAAAGAAAGCAGAAACTTAAATGTAGAGTTTGAAATTAAAATCAGAGAATAAGAGGATATGGGCCACGCCTAAAATGTCTTGATAGTGGGCCTAAGTGTGGATCGGACTAGAGGTGGCATAGATAACGCATGAACCACAAGCCTCGTTAAAAACCTTATCTCAGAAAACCACTTGGGAAAAACCAGAGATGAAGGAAAAGAGTGCAAGTGGATCATACGGCCATGCTCTAGCCATCTCGAGTGTGTATCTTAACCGGTGTGGCCTTGACACAACCACTAATACCCGAGTGATCCTCTTGAGTCTTTGCCGGATGTAGCAAGACTCCATTATCGTAGTGTAACTTCTTGATCCGTAACAATTCTTGACTCCTAAAGCTGCTTTCCTAGCTCCTTTTGCTCTTGGCTCGAACACCACTCCTTGTGCATCACCATCTCCAAGTCCTTGTGTCTTGATGCTTCCTAGGATTGTATCAGACCCCTCCTGTTGAAAAGGATTTGTCCTCAAATCCACTTGACCTGCCACAAACAACATTAAGTTAGAAGCATCAAAAGGGTAAAAAAACAATGACTTATCTTGGTAATGAAAAGAAAGGGAAAGAGTAGTGTCGGGAATTCTCAAGAGAGATTCAGCTTCATGGTGGCATCCTTTGAGAACATTGGGGAGAACTCCCAGCATCTCCATCAGAAGAAATATCTTGAAAACGTTCAGATCCTTTGACATAACGACTCCAATTCCAGTCCTTGCAAAGAAATTTGGCGTGAGAACTTCCAGATCCGGTGGCTCCTCCTTTGTACCTGCAATGTTTTCAACAGCTTTGGCAAAGAGCAAGTGTGTTATCACAGTCATGGAAGTACCATAAACAAATAAACACTTCTTAGCTTGATTCAAAACATTATCCTTGTCAAGTTCTTCTTTTTCATGCATCTTAGTACAAGAATTCTGTTCCGAATATTCTTTGAATAATCCTAACTTTTTCTCAATGATTTCTGGATAAAATAAACTCATATTCACAGCCCTTAAATCATGAGAAACAAGTTGAGATGAAGAGATACTTACCTGAACAAGGTCCTTGGTGTATTTGGTGCTTGTAAGTATCACAACAAATAAAAATAGTGTTAGACCCGGGGGTTCTTCTTGGATCAGGGCATTGTTGGTGACCATATCATACTCTCTAGAGGTGTCTAAAAACTCTCCTGGTCGCCAATGATAGGTTAAGAATGATCCAGATGATGAAAGATCCATTTTAGGCTCCACGGGAAACTTTTGAAGTGATGTGATCCAAAACTCGAACGGTACAGGTCTTGAACGTTCTAGATAGTCTCCAGGTCTCCAAATGTGGCTTTGAGAGGCATCTTGATGAAGACAACGGATGGTTTTTCCAGTGGGTAGCTTTGCTTGCAATTCAATGTCTTCGAAAACTTGTTCACGATGATCTCTTTCTTTATTCCTATCATGACAAGAAGAAAACTCCATGTTAGTTAGTAGAAAATCAACAACAGGACGAGGTTGTACTTTCATCGATTTAGAGCCATTAGAAATAATTCTAAGGCCCATGAAAAATCCTTGTTGAGCCGAAATACTCCTGGCTTGAACTGGTTGCATCTCCTTAAGAAAGTTGTCATCACTTTGCTCTCCTTTTTCTTTAGCTTTATCTTGAATTCCATCACCATAGATCATCGCCACATTGTAGTTGTAGGAGTGATTAGGCTGTAGCTTCTTCGGTTCAGTACCTATAGACACATCCTGCAAAAATTTAAGTTCACTCGGTGGCACCGGTGGAGGGTTAGAAGCACAAGTAAATTTATTCAAAGAGGTAAATAAGTTTGAATCAAAAGTTTCATCCTCTTTCTCTTTACCAGACATGGCCAAGTAATTAGCTTGCTTACCTTGTTCTTGCTTACCTTTGAGTTTGGTTTTGTCAAGATATACTTCATCTGGTGGCAATGGTACAAGACTAATGTTCTTTTCTTGAAAAGGTTTTGACACTGAAGTGGTACAATCTGCACCAAGAGAAAGCGAGTTAGCTCTCATTCGTTTTTGAGAGTCTAGATAATTACCTCTGGTATACACTGGTGGCAAAACTTCTGGTGGTTTCTCATTAGTCTCAACACTGTGACATGCTGTAGGTAAGTTATTGTGGGCCAGAACTGCATCAGTTTGAGTAAACCCTCCTAATGCTCGTGTTGTTGCTTCTTTAGGTGATTCTTGGCTTGGAGCTTGTTGTAGTAGTTCTGGTGGTGCTTGTGGAGCATACTTATTCCTTAGTAGTTCCTTAAGTTCTCTCCAGGTCGTGATAGTCGGCTTGTTGTAATACCAGCGTTCATAAACTTCATCCAACAACCATTTGTAAGCATCTCCAATGAGTCGGCCAATGGCATAATCTAACATCTTCTCTTTCAGAATGTGATTGTAGTAGAACCAATCCTCCATGTTTTGTTCCCACTCTAAGTAGTTTTCTTTTCCTGAAAATTTCCAAAGTCGAAGCTCATTAGTTGGTTGAAAATCAAAACAAAAAAACAGATTTGGGAGCGTGAGAGGTTTTATGCGGGCTGCGCCAAGTTGATCTCGTTGTATTGTCTGGCGGCTTGGGATTAAGATCTTGTTCCCTCATTTTTCGTGCTCTGCTCTGCTCTTGTTGAAGTCCATGACGAAGTATTTGACGAAGTGCAGCCATGTTATTATCCATTACTTGCTCCATGTTTGCTGTCATCGCTTCAACGAGTTGCTTGTTGCGGTTGCTGAGTGTCTCCTCATCATGATCGGCCATCTCTGCCTGCAAATCAACAAAAAAAGTAACCAGTAGAGAGTCCTTTTGAAGATCGAATTGACCCTAAATCATAAGAACACGAAAATGACTCTTGGTATCCTATTTTCTCTGAAGAACCCTAAACGCGACTGTAGAAGTCGATCGGTCACAAACAAATATCAAAACACTTCAGAAAATTCCCAAACTAATTTTAAAAAATACTAGACTCATCCTAGGTTCGTTTTCAATTGATTTTACAATTTTTGCACGAGCCAATATTTAACTAAAATTCTAACAAATTGGGACGAAAATCACTTAACTTCTCGATGTGGCTCTGATACCACTTGATACGATTCTGGGAGGAGAATCACGCCCCAATCACACACCGGAAAGATAAGATGACAAGTTTAGACTCCAGGCTTGAGCAGCAAGTGGTTCTGGAGTTGATGGGATGATAAACGCCACGAGAGAATGCGGAAGGCCTCTTGATAAGTCTGGTTTGAACAATCTAATCACTAGAATTGTTCTCAAGTATTCTAGTTCGAATCACTCGAAAAAGAAAACAAGGATCTATCAGAGAAAAGAGATTTTGATTAAAAAGATAGATGAGTAAAACACTAGAGTCTCATAGACATATAAAGAAGAGAAGACGAAGAGGAGAAGAGAAGAGAGAGAGAAGAGAATGTTTACGAGACATGCCTCGGTAAACAACAACTCGAAAGAAAGCAGAAACTTAAATGTAGAGTTTGAAATTAAAATCAGAGAATAAGAGGATATGGGCCACGCCTAAAATGTCTTGATAGTGGGCCTAAGTGTGGATCGGACTAGAGGTGGCATAGATGACGCATGAGCCACAAGCCTCGTTAAAAACCTTATCTCGGAAAACCACTTGGGAAAAACCAGAGATGAAGGAAAAGTGTGCAAGTGGATCATACGGCCATGCTCTAGCCATCTCGAGTGTGTATCTTAACCGGTGTGGCCTTGACACAACC
This sequence comes from Barbarea vulgaris, assembly GCA_963667165.1. Classification (NCBI taxonomy): domain Eukaryota; kingdom Viridiplantae; phylum Streptophyta; class Magnoliopsida; order Brassicales; family Brassicaceae; genus Barbarea; species Barbarea vulgaris. The sequence continues at coordinate 20,400,649 of OY763892.1, forward strand.
ACTAATACCCGAGTGATCCTCTTGAGTCTTTGCCGGATGTAGCAAGACTCCATTATCGTAGTGTAACTTCTTGATCCGTAACAATTCTTGACTCCTAAAGCTGCTTTCCTAGCTCCTTTTGCTCTTGGCTCGAACACCACTCCTTGTGCATCACCATCTCCAAGTCCTTGTGTCTTGATGCTTCCTAGGATTGTATCAGAAGGGAACCAGACCAGTGCAACCATCCAAGTCTAGTCCGCGGACATTCCAGACTTAACAGGATTCCTTAAACTCTTTAAAATAGTTTCTAATGGCTTTAAATCGATGATAGTACAACCCGGTCCTGTTGTAGATTTCCTATCTTCTAATCAGGGTTTTACTTACTACTGTGATATGACAGGATCAAAGGACAGAGCTAAGGCTTGCAAGGAACAGATGTTTGAAATGAAGAACAGAAACTCAACTAATGAAACCACACGTCACCGAACCTTTGTTCTAGACTACTTCCGTGATACAAAGCTTGGAATCAAGGAAGATCTTTGGAAAGTGTTCAGCGCTTCTGGAAACCATGAATAGATTACATATCCTCCCATCACCGGCAGCCTTTATGTCGAACCTTTTCCTAAGCTTCCTCCTTATCTTTCTCTTATTTTTAAATATTGTTATGGTTTTATCAATTTTCAATCCTTTTGGAAATCTATCTTGGCGTTGTTCTTGGCAGGTATTCCGGATTTGAGGACAAATCCTTTTCAACTGGGGGAGCATGATGCGAAAATGGATAGCAACCAGGATGAACAGCCGATGGCCGAAGAGATGCTGAAACCGGTTGAGGAAATGTTTGGACCGGTCGAGAAGGAAGCTCCGGATGAGCCACTTGGAGCTAGGACGCGTTCTTGGTCGGCCACGGAAGTACTAAACGTACCAGCTGGATCTATGACTCGTTCTAGGACTAAGGAGCTGAACAATATTGTTGGAGCCTTGCTACGTCAAGCTATGGTTCAAAGGGGTCACTCGGACCCAAGTGATACCGCGGCCACCTTGGTCATGGTTCATGTCCGGGATGATTAGTGTCAAGCCCTATGGCTCACCTACACTCTTTTTCCCTTATCTTTGGTTTTTCCCAAGTGGTTTTCCAAAGGGAGGTTTTTAATGAGGTTCGTGGTCCATAGGTTCTATTGTGCTTGGCATTAGTCCAACCTAGTCCGGCCGTCTCGAGAGCTTAGGCGCGGCCCGTCTATCTTTTGTCTTTCTTTCTTATTTCTGTTTAGTTTATTTAAATTTTGAACTTATGTCTGAGAGAATTATGTATGCGTGTGAGTTTGTTTGTGTGTTGGTCGTTGGTAAGTTCCAAGGCATGTCTTGGAACTCGCCGAGACTTTATTGCTCCGCTTCTCCTCTCTTCTCCTCTTCGTCTCCTTTCTTCTTTATATGTCTATGAACTTCAAATGAATTATCTATCTATCTTTTTATCAAAAATCTTTTTTTCTTGATAGATCCTTGTTATCTTTTTCAAGTGATTCGATCTAGATTACTTGTGAACATTTCTAGTGATTAGAGTGTTCAAAACCGACTTATCAAGGGGTCTTTCACAACTTCTCGTGGCGTCACTCGTTCCATCAACTCCAGAACCGCTTGCTGCTCAAGCCTGGAGCCTTACCTTTGTCATCTTAGCTTCCCGGTGTGTGATTGGGGATTGATTCTTCATCCAGAATTGTATCAGATTGCTCCCTGGAGATCATAATCAGACTGAAAACTTATAGCAAACACCCCTTACAATCTTACGATGAGTACCGTATCTATGGGGAAACCAAAGCAAGGTAGGTACATTCAAATCCAGTGATCATATATAAGTCAAAACAAAATCACTGATGGAGCAAATGCTTTACATACATTAACACACACAATGACACACATTATATATTAGGTATTATATATATACATTGACCAACTTGAAAATACCAAATATGAAACCGGAAAAGAATGATTCTCTTACTCCGTTTCGGCTTCCATTCTCATTATGTTCCTTCACCAGTGAAAACATCGTACTTTTATAGCTGATTAAGTATAAGAGATATGACGAAGATTTTAAATTTTGGGGAGAAACATGCGTAGAATATAACTAAACCAAGTTGTAAAAATAACACAAATGCAACAAAGTGAAGAGCGACTTACATTTAATCAATGTAAATTCTGATGGATTCCATCTTGGTTTCATTCATGAAGCTTTTATGATTCTTGAATGATGAACTACTCCCATCTGCATATAGTTCAATGAAAGTTAGAAGATAAGCTTTGAGATGCAGATGCAGCATCTGAAACCTCATTTGTTCAGCATCTCAAATATCTAGATATTTGAGATGTGCATCTCATTTCAGCATCTGGATGCAAAACTAAAAGTAATAAAATGAACAACATCTTGCATCTGCATCCAGATATTGCATCCAGATATTGCATTCAGATGCAAAAACGAACATGCCCTAAGTGAAAAAAACCTGTGGATTTTTTTCCCCCAAATGAAGTCCAATAAGATGATTGACTTCCCAGTCTATTTGCTTAGGAAATAGTCCTACAGCAAGCCGTCCTTGCTTCCCAGTAGTAATCATTTAGAATTTTGAATGAATTTTTGAGAACATAGGAGCTTTGATGTGACTTGTTTTCACTTCTTTGTATTATTTTCACACCAAAGTTAGAAAGATAGAAAGATAGAATGACAATCTATACCCCAAGTTTAGAGTAAGAAAAAGTTTATAGAAAACCAAAAGATATAAAAGACACAATCACTATTTTGTTTTTGCGGCGTGGAAGTGTGACGTACATAAATCTAAAGGACCCAAGCTTTCTCCTTAGTGATGAATAATTTCCCTCTCTGTTATTGTTTCTTGCAGCTGACGATTATCTGGTAATAGCAAATTCAGTGACCATAAATGTAATGAGAGAATATGCAAACTGCCTGCAACCAAATTATTTCAAGAGTAACTTATTATGACATAACATCTATGGGAGTAAATGAAAGATACTCTTTGTCTCGTTATTTTTTGTACCAGAAATTTGTCCCAAAGAGTGAAAGCATTCATGAGAGGACGGATACCACATGCACACATAACAATGATGAATTCACATTTAAATGCTTAAATGTATATAGAAACATACCTAAGAGAGAGCTCTAATGGGGGACTTATGGTACTTTCATCATCAGTTTCTTCATTTTATGATTCTACATGCCAAAGAATTTAATGAATTTTGAATTTGTTAGCCATATAAAATCTTACAAAGCACAATAAGGGATAAAAAAAAAAAAGTCACGAGGAACGGTTTGAAGTCAAACCAAGCATGTTTTGTGTATGATTGCAGAAATATGCAGGGAAAAAAAAATCATCATTGTTTAAACTGACCGGTGAACCAAAGCCATAAGCTCCCAGAGATCGCCAAATTTATACTTAAATTTTCTTATTCCCATGTTGTTGACACAAACGGGTAAAGATCAGTGACACAGTTCTGCAAACATTAGCCGGTCCAAAAACAAACAAAATTAGCATTATTATTTGAAGATCAGATTAAGCCTATAATGTCAAATCATGAACAATTGAACTCTTTACTAACCCCTATATAATTAGACAATTCGAAGCAGTAATGCAACAACATGAACTTCATACTTACACCAACTTGAACCATTCTTTAAATCATGACTATTGAATAAGCTCTAACCGCTTAATTACACGTTTACAAATCTGAATAATATACGGCCATCATTAAGAATAACACAAAATAAAGTTTTGTGATATTTTTAGCACATATTTTCATTTAATACACATATAGCATTTTTATTAGAGGGTAATCATAACCTCACATTTTTAAGGTTTAGGATTTAGGGTTTAGGGTTTAGAAAACTCTAAACCCTAAATTGTAACTCCTACCCCCTAAAATTATACCCTAAATTCTAATATAGTTAACCCAAACTAAAAAATTAAATTATGAATTTCATAAAATGCTATTTTTGTCCTAAATAAAAATGTGTGCTATTTGTGGAACAAAAACTTGTTTTTTTGTTCCGATGTTATTTGAGAGAGTTTCTCTTAAGGATATTCAACTTACTTTTGGATTAGTTTGGTAAATATATCAATAATACATCTCTTTACCACACTAAATACAGCGTACAGAAATTGGAAATTCGATCACCACTTCTTCTTCCTTTAGTCTATTGGGGTATCGATCTCTTTCTATGGGGTTTTCCTCTATTTTCTGCTTCGTCTCTCATAAATAAGTGCCTTCACCATTTAGAAACTTGACCTTCCACCAACGTTTTTAACCTTGTGATTCTTAAACGGGTCTCCTCCATTGGAATCATCTGGGTGGAGACGTGGAAATGCTTCTAGTGAATCCATTTTCTTCATGGAAAAAATGAGTGAATGTAATTAGGGGAAGCGTTGGGAAAAAAAAGTAATTAGGGGAAGCTATCAAGTTATATTGGTTTAATCTGGTATAATAACATGTATTTGTGATTTACATTTGGTTTACATCGGTTCATATTAGTAATGGGCCTAACTCACACCCAAAAGCTAGCTCAAAAGTGGAGGGTTGCCACATACTATATATATTGCCCAAGGAAATTCTCCACTACCGATGTGGGATAATTCTAATACACCACGCTCAGGACTGGACATCTGAAGCGTAAAGTTTGTAGGACTGGACATCCACGGGTGATCCACAATCGGAGTTGGGCCTTGGCTCTGATACCATATTAGTAATGGGCCTAACTCACACATAAAAGCTAGCTCAAGAGTGGAGGGTTGTCACATACTATATATTGCCCAAGGAAATTCTCCACTACCGATGTGGGATAATTCTTATAGTTCAGTAATTGTATATAGCAATCGATTGTAACAACATATTCAGATTGAGAAATATAGAAAATCATTTCACACTTTCTTTGTTCATGAGTTCTAATAGAAGCCAACCTAATTTCTTTCATTGGATTGAATAGTTTCTTGTGTTAGAGGGGATGTCAGCTAAAACTGAGAATTTAATACATGTTGGGGGAAGGAAGGGAGAAGAAACGCTACGACTTGGTTTTGGGACTGGCTTTCTCACGTGTCAAAATGCGACGTAGCTTACACAATTTGATGACATGGCAACATGAGAGAGCTTCATAAAAAAAATGAGGTGGATTTCGAGAAGCCTCAAAACTCTTCATAATACTCTTAATTAAGTTTGATTAAGTTTATCAAAAAAAAAAACTCTTAATTAAGTTTAAAGAAAGTATTTTTTTTTTTTAAACACCAAAAATCTACTATTTAGTAGCTGACTGAATTTTTCTAATTTAGTTGTAATTTTAAAGAATGTGGGATGAAAAATCAGTTTACTTGTTAGTTTTTACGTGTTCGTCATTCAATGTATAATTTTGTAAACGGTATGTACTCGGTAGAATAACGTTTTCAAAATGTGAAAACGAGAAAAAACTGCATACTGGTTCGGGCCCATAATTTATTTGCAAACATATTTGGAATGAAATTTTTTTACTTGTCATGCCAAATTTTTTGTTTTGACGTAACTTGTCATGTCATTTAGAGAAGACTTTCTCATTTTCATTTCTGTTAGAAAGCAGCTCCATTACACGTTTCTAGAAACGTCTCTTACTATTAAAAAAATTAAAAAAAAATTGAAAAAAAGGAAAGAGAAACAGAGTCGTCTCCTAGAGAGACTTTCTCATCATTTTGAGAGACTCTAAAAACATGTGTATATATATATATATGATTGGTCTAAACTTTTTATTCTTTAAAATTTATTTATATAATAAACAAATTTATAAAAATATTAGTATTATCGTATCTCAATCGATGAACATGCTCTTAATATCTTCTAACAATTTCTTGCATTTCATTTATTTCCATCTCCTTTTACTCCATGTGTGTGTATCTTTTTATTGGATTTTAGATATATTAGATTAGGATGATTTGATAAATTTAGTTGTGATGCTTAGGATTGATCCATGTTACCCTTCATATTAGATGTGTCCATTGTTAGCTTAAGCCTAATGACCTTGGTCTAAATGTTATGATATTTTTATGTATTATTTAAACCTTTTCTAAACATTTTATCATAGATATATTACTTTAACATTTTCTAATATTTCCATCTGAGGTAAAATAATGTTTGGATCTGTCTAGGTAGGCCTGAGATTTTAAACCGAACCGAACTGAAATTTTGGCTGTTCGGTTTGGTTTCGGTTATTAGCTCTTAACTGATCGGAAGTTTTTTTAAAAAAAAATTGGTTAACCGAGAATTTCGGTTCGGTTTTCGGTTAACCGATTTTTTTTTTGAAAAACCGGATTATACCATTATTAAACCGATTTTACCAAAACTAAACCAGTTTTTTAGTCAAAAACCAAACTAAACCAAAATAATTAAAAAAAAAACAAATTCCGAAAATAACCGAATAAATCAAAAAATTTGATTTTTTTTTTAAATATTCGGTTTTAAAATTCAAAATCAAAAATAACCAATAACCAAACTGAACCGATTATTCAAATTAAAACAAGATTTCGGCATCTCTCAAATATTCGTCGTATATTCTATGATATTTGTGAAGATATTATTTCGAAAATATATTTGAGCTATTCTATTAATTTTGAATTTAACCTTCCAAATTAATACAAGATTTTGCCGTCTCGTCATATATTTTTCGATATTTGCGAAGATATTATTTCAAAATTAAATTTGAGCTCATTTAAGACCACCTCCAATGGAGGATCTTAAGAGTGTCTTAGTTCAGGATCTTAGTCAAAAAAATAAAAAAATTAAATCAAAAATCATTTAATCTCTAAGAACGGAGTCTTAAATGAGATTCTTTAGAAAACTTAAGACACTCATATGTGTCAGATAATGGTTGGCTGTGGGAAATTTTGAGAAAACAAAAAAAATCAGAAATTATTTTTCATTTCTTCATTTCTTCGTCTCTCTCTCTTGTCTTCGAGTCGCCGATGGCAAAACCGAGAAGTTGATCTCGAATTGGGATTAAAGCGTCTCACTGTCTTCATTTCTTCGTCTCTCTCTGTTTTCGTTTGTAAATCGTTATGAAGTAGGATTATTTGAGGTTATAAATTAGGGTTTTCTGAATTGGAATTTGATGTTAGGACAATTTAGGGGATTTGATGGTAGAGCTCCGACGACGGAATCTTGTCGAGCTCATTGATTCTGGTACTATACAATTTCTTCTTGAGTAGGTCGATTAATTAATATAATACTTGTTCAGTAACAAAGTTTTTCCAGGGCAGGTGATGGTGATCTGTCTGATATTCTTGCAAGCATAGATGATCAAATCGAGAAGGCAAATGATGAAGCTATAAGCAGAAAAGAAATCTTGGACAAAGTTGATAAATGGAGGCACGCCAAGGAGGAAGAAAAATGGCTTGATGACTATGAAAAGGTGAATACCAAAACCTGTATAAAACTTTTCTTTTTTGAAGAGTCTTTGTGACCATTTTAGGTGATAAAAATATAGAGTTATCAAGGGTAAGGTTAATATGTCTTTTAACACGCATTTAAAAACATGGATTTGTATACAATCACTGTGTTGTTGGTTGGAGTTAACAAAACAAAGCTCTGTTCTTTTTGTGTAAACGGGAGCAGAAACGACTACAAGGTCAGCTTGCTACAGAGAAAGAAGATTGATGAAAGATTACTCAAAAGGGAGTGGTTTTAGGTTATAAGTTACATTACAAGATGATAACATGTTTCTATTTGGTTGGTTTTTACTTACATTGCTTATTAAGTTTACAGATGTTAGTTGCTCTGAATATAAAGTAGCTCATTTCACTCAAAGTTATTGATCTCCCCATACCATATTTACAAGCGGCTCTGCTTCAGGAAATGACGACCACAATTAATTTTGCTATTACAGCTTTAAAACGGAAATTATTTTGATTTCGCACTGAATGAGAAAGAAATTCTCACAAATGGTTTTTGTTAAAAATACAATCATAACGGCCATAGCCTAACCTGTAGCATTTGTAAGAACTGTAAAAGTTGACAGCGGTTTTGAAATGAGATTTGGCTTCTGTCACAATATAACACTTTCTCCCATTTAACACATAATAACACTTTATCTCATTTAACACATGATAACACACCAATTTATTTGTTCCAGTACACCAATTTACATACACTTAAACCAAATTTTATTAAAAAAAAAAAAAAAAAACTTAAGAATCTTCATTAAGGGTTCTACCATTAGACCAAGTATTTGTTAAGAACTGTCTTAACTTTAAAATCTCAAAAATTTTAAAGTGGTAAAACCCATCATAGCTGTGTTACCATTGGAGGTGCTCTAACCTTCCAAATTACAACAAGATTTTGCCGTCTCTCAAACCCTAAAAGCCTTTTGCTCTATCTCTCACTCTCTCTCTCTCTCTCTCTCTCTCTCTCTCTCAGATTCCGATCTCCGATGGCGAAAAAAACTCTCAATCCTCCAGAAGATCCACCAACGGCTTCTTCAAGCGAAGAAGATGAACTCGAAACTTCAGAAGAAGAAGTTTCTTCATCTGAAGATGACGAATCTAAAGTTCCAACCAAAAAAATCCCTTCCGATTCCGTTACAGTTACTGCTCCGGTCAAATCCTCCACCACCACCGTCTCCTCCGCCGCCGGAGAGAATCAAGGCTCCGATTCAGTCTCCGGATCGGAGACTGAAACTGATTCCGATTCCGAATCCGAAACAGAGCGTCCGAATTCTGGATCTGGGAAACCAATCGCCGTCACCGCCGTGAAGAAGAAGGAAGATCCACCGTCGTCGTCAGCTACTTTAGCTTTACCTTCGGTGAAATCAGCGATAAAACGGCCAGCTAATGAAGGAACAACTTCAAATTCGACGAAGAAAGCAAAGAAGTTAACTGTTTCAGGAGCTGTTTCAGTAGAAGAAGAGAGTATAAAGAAACCAGCTTTTCAAAGATTATGGACTGAAGAAGATGAAATCCTTTTGTTACAAGGAATGATCGATTTCAAAGGTGATACAGGGAAGTCATTTATTGAAGATACAAATGGGTTTTATGATTTCGTCAAGACATCGATTAGCTTTGAGGTAAGTAAGAGTCAGTTCATGGATAAGATTAGAAGTTTGAAGAAGAAGTTTATGGGTAAAGAAGTTAAGAATGGTGTAGAACCAAGTTTCTTGAAAGCTCATGATCGAAGAACTTATGAGTTGTCTAAGTTTATTTGGGGACCTGATGGTATTGTTATTGAATCTAATGGTGTTGCGAAAAAGACTCAGAGTAAGAGTAAGAGTAAGAGTAAGACTAAGAAGAAGCTTGATTCTGTTAAGGAAGAGTTGTTGTTTGATGGTGATGATGATGATGGTGGAGGTGATTTGAGGAAGTCTGATTGGTTTGAGAAGTCGTTTCTTGTTCCAACTATTGCGGGTTTCGGTGTTGGTGAGTTTTCTGTGAAAGAGAAATGGAGTTTGGTTTCGGTTGAGAACAAGAAGATGGTTGAAGAGAAGGTGAAGTTGCTGCAGGCTGAGGAATTCGAGTTTGTGTTGGAGAAGACTGGCTTTTTACATGAGGTTACATCTATGATCGTTGAAGCATTGAAAAACTAGTCATTAGATATAATAGATTTCTCGGGTTTTTTTTTAATCGAATTGTCCTTTGTTTTCGAATTTAGGATTTTCCCTTTAATCTTTCTATGAAACTTTCTGTTTTTATTTTTTTTTCTGGTGGTTTTTTATCTTTAGGAAACTTTATATTTTCGATTTCTGTTTTTGTCTTGGTTCTTTCTTTAACCTTTTAGGGCTTAAAATCAATTAGGTATTGACTTCATCAGTAGAGGCAACAACAATGGTGTTAGGTACGTAGATGTATGCAAACAAATATATAATGATACAAACTTAGACAGACGAGATGCTAATTTATAATCACGTGATGACTATTTCGAAGACACATTCATGACTAGACGTACACATGTTTTATTGGAATATCATCTCAAATCCCATTTGAAAATATATGTCACGGGAATTAGGATTCTATCTAATAAAATGGGAAAAAAAAAATTAAGAACCAAAACTTGGACGGATTTCACAGATTATTATTAGACGAGTCAATTAGCATTACGTGTAATTTAGTTTAAGCTTTTTCTAATGATGTTTGGAGCCGATCCTACGTACAAAGTGTAGGTTTTGTGAAAGCTTGATAATTCTATTAATCATAAAAGAGGTATTTATACACAGTACACATTAATTCCATATTTGACATATAGTTTTGATACACAAGACATTTTAGAATATTCACACGTGATTCTAACACGCCCTTCAAGATGGAATTCGGCCACGAATTATCGGATAATACCACATATTCTACTTGTGCTATTCGTATGCTATATATGTCATATGTGGCCTGACCACAGTTTTTTGTTACGGGACACACTCTTCAATAAATGGTCCATCGATCCCTTATTAGAATTGGGGTTAGATAACTCACACTTACCACTATAGACTTAGGGTACATCTTAGGGGTCATGAAGACATTCATAATGTTAGATTTATTCATATTTTCAATCTATGTTACGTTAATTTTATCTCTTTCATACGTGACATGAATGGATAAGATCAACAAAAGGCATACATCGTCTTTGAAAAGATAAAAAGCAAAAATTATATGAATACATGCTTTGAAAATAACCCTCTGAGCCGGATCAAGCAAACATATATCGAGCGAAGGAGGTCTGCGACACATGCATATCTCTCGACAAGGACACTTGAAGAAACCTTCCTAGTTGTGCAGTCATATGCTTCTCGCAGTACATAATCACTAAACATCTCAAGTATCTGGTGAGACCTTGTTGGACCCGGGCTTCGCCCCAATTTGGGCCCTGCTTCGGTCCGTTAAGAAATGGATGCGATCTGCTTCATTAACGGGCCAGAACAAGTGGAGGCCTCAAAGAAAGGAGAAGGTCAGCCCATTCGGAGTCCAGCAGGGCGCAGACGGCAGGTCATCAAATACTGAGTCAAAAGGAGATCGAGCAGTTAGAGGATAACTAGGAGGCTGTTCCCGGAATCTTGGAGAGCACGATATCAGGAGGAGGTTGGAGCAGAGGAGTTATAAAAGGGAGGCGAAGTCAATCGCGGGAGGGGGATCTTTTTCATCCGGAATTCACTTAGAACTTTATAATATTATTACGACCTCTCGCCGAGAGCTCCCACTTTGTATTTCTCATTCAATCTCCTCTTGTAAACTCCGATTATCCTCAATAAAATCCCTTTTGATTCATTCAACTACTACGATTACTTTGTCTCTTAGAGAATCTAGCCCTTAATTCTTTTCCTTTATCTTAAAATTCCTATTGCGAGTTTTAGCGCTCACAATTTGGCGCCGTCTGTGGGGAAAAGTTTATAGAACATCTCTATCTCCAGAGCAGTTTTCTTTCTCCTTGAGAAAATCGAAATGGATCCAGTTAGATCGGAAAACCTGACCATCAGCCCTAGGGCAGAAGCCCGCAACGAATCAGGGCAATCGGTTACGGCAACAGCCGCTAACCCGAATTCCGGAAGGACGATAACTATTTCGACAGTCCTTTCACGACCAACCGGTGCCGGAACTACAACCGCGCCGGCGGCTCCGTTAACTCAAAACGGACCACTGACGAGCGGGACGGTGACAACCAACCCCGTACCCACTAGCGTCGAGGTTCCATCAGTGTCGACTTCTCGATCTGATACAACCAGAACTATTTATGAAACATGCCTTAGGTCTGTTCCTATCACGTCGAACGGGAACCTGCTCGGTGAAAGCGGAGTTCCTACTGCCGCTAACCCTAGCGGAACGACAGTAACCAATTTGGTACCGCGACTAGTAGCAGCGAGGTTCTCTGCTACGGCAGCCGCTGCCGCCTCGAATCCTAACTCTGGCTCAGTACCTCCAGTTGCATCCTCCCGGAACCCGCCAGCAACCACCGGTTCGCTGCGTCAAAATCCTCCTCCGGGAGGAAGACCCACGGTTTGGATTCGTGAGGAAGCACAAAACGCTTCACAAACTACCAACCAACCGGGAATCGCCAGCTCGTCTACGAACGAACTGGCAGAAATCCGCGGGATGCTCGCATCCCTCATAGAGAAAGCCCACCTCCAGGAAAGTTCAAACAGAGCCCTCGCTCAGCGTGTTGAACAGCAGGAGAGGGATCTCATCTATCGTATTAACGAATCTGCTAGGCTGGACCGTCCATCGACCTCCACTAGGCCCCCAACGATCATTGGAGGCACGAGGTCGAACTCAAGTCCTCCGCCTCGAACTAGTCTCACTTTCTCGCCGATCGACACTCCGACTTCGGCAGGACAGTTCGTCACACCGACAAACGTCAGAACGCTACCGGTCTTCTCTTCGACCGTAGCAACGCCACCGATGCTCGAAAACCGGACATCGGCAGTAAACAGGATGTCGTCTGTAACAAGACTACCATCCCCTCCACCTTTAACAACCAGCCTCGATTCCGGCTGGATGTTTCATAATCAGAACCCTGGTTCAAGTGGTCCCAGTACAACCTACCGGAACCCTTTAGCTGGAACCGAATTTCCACAGGATAGTCGCCATCCCTCTAACGCTCCTGCTGCTTCTTCAGCGCACGGAACGGAAGAGTGATATCGACCTCCAGTTCGCGCAGTTATGCCACAACCAGATACCGCTCGCGCGGTCGACTTCGAGTCCTTTCGAGACTACACGTCTCGAAACGACGCCAACTTACGTCAGATGCGGTCCGAAAAACACACTGCTGTCAGCGCCGCACCTGACATCGATCGAGTAATCGAGGAGACGAGGCGCACTCCTTTTACCAACAGGATCGCATCAGCTCGTCTTCGCGACCTCTCGAAACTAAGGTTTCCAGAATATAGCGGGGGAACAGATCCCCGAGCCCATTTAAGATTGTTCGGTTTTGCAATAGCCCGAGCACATCTCGTCGACGAAGAAATTGAGCCCGGGTACTGTCGTACCTTTGCTGAGCATCTCGTCGGTCCCGCTCTAGAATGGTTCGCCAACCTAGAAGGGAACTCCATTGATAATTTTAACCAACTCGCAATTGCTTTCCTAAAACAATACGGAGTATTCATGGAAACTAAAGTAAATGAGGCTGATCTCTGGAAACTGTCCCAAGGACCTAACGATTCGCTGAGACAATACATAACTCAGTTTAAGGAAATTAAATCTCAGATCGCTAACCTTAAGGATGTAGTAGCCATATCGGCTCTCCAAAACGGACTGAGACTAGGTTCCCGATTCCATGAGGAAATGACGGTGCGACAGCCCACGTCAATCGATGACGCGCTGCACCGATCAAAATACTTCATTCAAATTTAAGAAGAGCTAGCAGCTGCAAGTGCGAAAGAAAAAGCGGCACAAACAGCTACCCAGAACCCGAGGAGACCTCCTAGAAAGGACCCTCAGAGTCAAGGACAGCATTCCTTCGGAATACAAAGTTCTGGCCAAAACAAAAACCCAAAATACGACCCTAAAAAGTATTGCAAAACGCATAAGAAAAAGGGTCACTCTACCGAGGAGTGCCGTAAACTCGGAAAGCTCCTAGCCGATAGGTTGGAAGCAGAACAAAACCCAGCTCAGCTCGTCGAGCGGAACAAAAATGATGACTCGGCCAAATGCGATGCAACGGGTAATAATGATAAAAGAGACAGAGTCTCGGAGGAGGGCGACGTGTCTCCTCCTCCCGCAACCAAAAAACGCGTCGTATGCATATTCAACGGCATGAATGCATGCGGGGGTACAGAGGAGTCGGTAACCACTCCTCCTCCAGCACCCAAGAAAGCACCTCGCTCCTTACTATGGGGCTGGTGTCGAAGCTCCAATGTTTTCCAGCCCACCAAAAGGGTAGATTTCATATTTGGAGGGTCCAAGTTTTGCACCAATTCTGTTAATTCAATCAAAGCCTACCAACGTAGAGCCGAAACGAACAACAGGATATGGGCACAGCCTGACGGACCAGATAATTCAATAACCTTCTGGGAGGGTGAAACTCAAAACCTCGACAAACCACACGATGACGCTCTCGTCATCAGACTCGACGTCGCGGGTTGCGAGCTCTCCCGCATCATGATCGATACTGGGAGCTCGGTAGATGTACTTTTCTACAGCGCTTTCAAAGAAATGGGATATAAAGATTCCGATTTAACGAGTGAGCAAACACCTCTCACCGGCTTTGCAGGGGAAACTACTTTCTCCCTCGGCACAATCAGACTCCCGGTGGAAGCCCGAGGAGTCCGAAAAACAACAGAATTCGTCGTCGTCGATCGACCCGCACCATTCAACGCCATCCTTGGCAGACCCTGGCTGCACAGTATGAAAGCGGTGCCTAGCACTTACCATCAATATTTAAAATTTCCCTCTGCGAGAGGAACCGTAACAGTCTACGGGAGCCAATCGGCCTCTCGGAGATGCTATAAGAACAGCCATGTTCAGGCTAGATCTTCCTCCAAATAGCAATTAATGCTAAACGAGGAACTCGTGGAGCGGGACATCAAAAGGCCGAACGACCCTTGTGTCCAAATGAGCCCCCGCAAAGAACTGGTGACTCAAGTCTGCATAGACGACGAGCACCCTGAAAAGTGCGTCGGCATAGGTGCAGACCTGGACCCTATAATTCGCACCGAATTGATAACATTCCTTAAGGGCAATGCTCACACATTCGCCTGGGATACCAAGGATATGAAAGGGATAGACTTAGAAGTCACATCCCACGAACTCAATGTCGATCCCACATACAAGCCTGTCAAGCAGAAACGCCGCAAACTCGGGCACGAACGCGCCAAGGCAGTACGGGACGAAGTCGACAGACTCTTGAAAGTCGGCTCGATTCGTGAAGTAAAATACCCCGATTGGTTAGCCAACCCGGTGGTCGTTAAAAAGAAAAATGGGAAGTGGAGAGTCTGTGTAGACTTTACAGACTTAAACAAAGCATGTCCAAAAGACAGCTACCCCCTCCCGCACATCGATAGACTAGTTGAGGCAACCGCCGGACACCAGCTCTTGTCCTTCATGGATGCTTTCTCTGGGTACAATCAAATCCGTATGAACCCGGAGGACCAAGAAAAAACCGCCTTTATAACAGAACAAGGAACATACTGTTATAAAGTAATGCCCTTCGGCCTGAAAAACGCCGGGGCAACATATCAGCGTCTGGTAAACAAAATGTTCGCCAGGCTGTTGGGCAGAACAATGGAAGTATACATTGACGATATGCTGGTCAAGTCGGCAAGACAAGAAGACCACGTAGCCCAACTCAGGGAATGTTTCACGATCCTAAACAGATTTGGGATGAAACTAAACCCGGCTAAATGCTCTTTCGGAGTCCCGTCAGGAGAATTCCTCGGATATCTGGTAACCGAAAGAGGCATAGAGGCCAATCCGAAACAAATAGCTACATTCCTCGATATGCCGTCACCCCGCACCACGCGAGAGGTTCAAAGGCTGACCGGGAAGATAGCAGCACTAAATCGTTTTATCTCTCGATCTACCGATAAATGTCTTCCCTTTTACAAACTCTTAAAGGGGAACAAAAAATTTGAATGGAACGAGAAGTGCGAACAAGCCTTCCAGGAACTCAAAGAGTACCTCACGAAACCTCCCGTACTAGCAAAACCAGTAGAAGGAGAACAATTGTTCTTATACATCGCTGTCTCAGCCGCTGCTGTAAGCGGAGTGCTAGTACGAGAGGAGCTCAACGAGCAAAAACCCATTTACTACGTCAGCAAGACTTTGCTAGATGCGGAAACAAGGTATCCCACCACCGAAAGGCTAGCTCTCGCGGTAGTAATGTCCGCCCGAAAGCTTAGACCATATTTTCAATCACACACAATTGTGGTAATGACCTCTCAACCAATTCGCACTATCTTGCATAATCCTAGTACATCTGGTCGATTAGCAAAATGGGCCATTGAGTTGAGCGAGTACGACATCGAATATCGTACGCGAACTTGCGCCAAAGCTCAAGTACTCGCCGACTTCGTTATCGAGCTGTCACCAGAATACCTCGACCACGATACACATTCCCGAAAGTGGTCCATGCACGTTGACGGAGCATCGTCCAAGCAAGGATCCGGAATCGGAATTCAGTTAACCTCCCCCACCGGAGAGATTATCGAACGATCATTCCGACTCAATTTCGAAGCCTCGAACAATGAGTCAGAATACGAGGCCCTAATCGCAGGCCTCCGGCTCGCCCTCGGCCTCGGAGCACGAGAGCTCAGCGCATTCAGCGACTCCCAACTCGTTACAAACCAATTTCTTGGGGAATACGAAGCAAGAGATGAACGCATGGAAGCTTACCTCAAGATAGTCCAAGAGCTAGCCGGGCAATTCGAAATTTTCGAGCTAACTCGAGTCCCTCGCGGAGAGAACACCTCCGCAGACGCGTTAGCCGCCCTCGCCTCGACTTCCAGTCCGACCGTTAAGCGAATCATACCAGTCGAAGGAATCGAGGAGCGAAGCATTAAAGTAGCACCTAAGACTGCTACAGTAAACGAGATCTCGGTCTCAGAAAATGAACAACCTCCCGGAGCCCAAGCGGAGCCTCCGAGAGACCGACCCGTCCCAATTGGGGATGATGAATCTCCGATTGAAACCTCGGAACCCACCATACCGGGGGAAGCCCCTGACACTACGGAAACACAGTCAGATTCCCCGGACGAACTCGATTGGAGAATTCCATTCATCGAATACATAAACAACGGCACAACGCCACCCGGTAAATGGGAAGCACGGAAGTTAAAAGCAAAAAGTGCTAGGTACTGTGTCATTCGAGGCTTGCTGTACAAAAGAAGCATCGGCGGCCCATACTTACTTTGTGCTTTCGGTCAGCAGATCCGCAATCTAATGACCGAAATTCACGAGGGTCACTGCGGCAGTCATTCCGCAGGACGAACTCTCGCGAGACAAGTAAAAAATCAAGGCTACTATTGGCCAACAATGCTCGCGGACTGCGAAGCCTATTCGGCAAAATGTGACAAATGCCAGAGGCACGCTCCCGTCATTAACCAACCCGCTCACGAATTATCATCGGTATCCGCTCCATACCCGTTCATGAAATGGTCTATGGACGTGATTGGTCCCTTCGAAAAGTCAGCCCGAAAAAACTACCGTTACCTCTTGGTCCTTACTGATTATTTCAGTAAATGGATCGAAGCAGAGCCGTTAGTCACAGTCAATGAGACCCACGTAAAGGATCTCATCTGGCGAGACATTATATGCCGGCATGGACTCCCTCACGAGATCGTGACCGACAACGGCGCGAACTTGACTTCCAAGAAATTTCGGGATTTTCTCGAAACATGGAACATTAAGCTGACAACCTCAACGCCCCGATACCCTCAAGGCAATGGGCAGCCTGAGGCCGCAAACAAAACGCTGCTTAGCAATATCAAAAAACGAGTAAGCTCAACCAAAAGCTTGTGGGAGGATGAGATCCAGGGCGTGCTCTGGGCCGTCAGAACAACTCCCCGGAAGGCCACAGGAGAAACACCTTTCTCTCTGGCTTACGGACTCGAGGCCGTCGTTCCCGCGGAAGTCTCTATTCCAGGACTTCGACGTACCCTATGTCCCGAGAACGAACAACTCAACAATGAAATGCTCGCAGACAACCTCGACTTCATAGACGAACGTCGGGATCAAGCGATGATACGAATCCAAAATTACCAGCAAGCTACCGCACGCTTTTACAACTCCAAGCTTCGTCCTCGGAAGTTTAGCGTTGGCGAACTGGTCCTAAGAAAAGTGTTCGAAAACACGAAAGAGTTAAACGCTGGAAAGTTGGGCACCAGATGGGAGGGTCCCTATCGGATCACATAAATAATCCGACCTGGCGTTTACAAACTCGAAAAATACGCAAACGGGATACCAGAATTAAGGCCATAGAATGTCATGAACTTAAAAAAGTATTATTACTAGAGGTATCATGAACAATCGAACTACGTTAAGGCTTGATCCCTCTACAGGGTACGTAGGCAGCTCAATCCCACGAGTGCAGCCACCTCTCGAAAACCTCTTCATCTCGTTTCAGCAAGGGTCGGCAACCACGAACAAGCGAAACTCGGACGCCTACCTGGGCCAGTAACCTTCGTTACATTGTTCTATTTGTCAAAAATGCGTATCTCCCTTTCATTAATTCAAAAGCCTTTTATTAACTCTTTCGTGTACAAGCACACAACTATAAAACGTCACGTTCACAGTGATATACGTACTTGCAAGCGTGATCTCGACGGGGGTTCACAAGCCAAATACTTTACAGTCTCTAAAAACGACTCAAACTTACCAAAAATCCTAACCACGGACTAAGTCATACTTACTTAAAAAACAGTTTTCCACCAGGCCGACTCAATGACCTCCCGCACGATGTCTTTGAAATGACCTCCCAGACGAACTCCCGAGAGCATTCTCTCGCGTCGAAGCCACTAAACAACGGTCCGAATGACAACAACGACGACACGCAAACTCAAAAGCACGCTCCCGGACAAAGTCCCGAAAGCAAGCTCCCGGACGAAGTCTCGAAAACAGGCTTCCGGACGAAGTCCCGACAACATGCTCGTACCAATCAAAAGCTACTCGCAAAAGTGTTTTTGTCTTCGAAATTCCTTATCCAGGAATAAAAAGAACGAGATCGTCGTAATATAAAAACAACAGAAGTCCTAATTCGGATTAAGGAAAAAGCCCCCTCGGGCAAGCAAAAGAAACATCCAAAAACAAAGTCTAAAAAGGATTAAAACCCTCCCGGGCAACCAAAGGCAAAAGTCTAAAAACGGATTAAAGCCCTCCCGGGCAAACTAGGTTCATACTAAAAGCAAGGTAAAAGGAGAGAAAGTCACGGTGCTTCAGCACCACCGGCTTCATCCTCAGCAGATTCATTGGACCCGAACTCGTTCAAACCTTTCGGAACTCCACTCTGCACGTCGACGTCCATAGGCGCTGAATCATTCGATACTTACGGCAGATCAAGCTTCGAAGTAGAAAAATCCGAAGTCACCGAGGTCTTGTATACCTCCTCAACTTCCGGACGAAGAGCTTCTAGCCTTTCCTTCTCCTTTAAAGCATCCTCGCCTCCTTCGGTAATATCTTTTAGGAGTTGGAGGTTCGAATCAAGTTCGCGGAGATCAGCTTCGTTGTTAGACTCCAGTTTCTTCTTCTCGAACTTGGCTTTGATGGCCTCGAGAACTTTGCCATAGGCAACAGCGATGTCACGACGCCCCTCACGAACCAAGCGGCGAGTTGACCTCTCGAAAGTGGTTTTCAGCTGCTCATTCTCCTCCGAGAGTCTGGACACCTGACCTGCCAACGCGACCATCTCCTCGTTCTTGGCCTCAGCCAGCCTCTCCAAAGCATGATGCTTGCGAACCCATTCAAGCCTCTCATCCTCAAGCCTACCCATTTGGGAAGTAAGCTCAGGAATCTCATGAGCAATGCGAGACTCGAGAGTCGCCACCAAAGACCGGGAGGACTGAAGGGCCGCCGAAAGATCTTCAAATCCTTTTCGGGCCTCCTCCAGCTCGCCTCGCTTAGGCACATCGGATAGCCTCTGCTCGTAATTAGCAGCAAGGCGGTTCGACGCCGCCGTCATCTGAAAACCATAACGAGAAAGTCAACAAAAAGAGTACAAAAAAAAACTCTCAAACTCATGACAGGAGAAATTACCTGCCCAATCGCCACGGCAAGGTCTACATAGGCCTCTCGCTCGGACAAGTTTCGGACAGCCGGAATCTGGCAACCCGCAGCTTTGAAATGACGAACTATCGTCGCCATGCCCAAGCGATCCTCAATCACCGGGAAATCACGGTTATGGCTAAACCTCCAGTGGTGACGTCCCAACGACGAGCCGTTTCCCGAATGAGACCAAGACCTTCCCTCGTTTTCACGACCTTGCTGGGGCATTCCCATAACTTCTTCCCTTTGCTGACTGTCAGGAGCTCGCGCCGACCTCCCATCAGAAAACTGGGGCGCGTCGAGCTCACCAACCGGAGGAGTGTCCTCGGAAGCATTCTCTCCCTCCGTCCTCGGCCTTTTGGACCCAGAGCCAGAGCGGTTAGAGATAATGGTCATGACGTCAGCAACACGAGTTTCGGAGGGGAGTGCCGCGGCTTGTGGCGCAACTGCCGAAGAGCCGGCGGCAGCCGGCTGTTGAGTCGGTGGCGCACCCTGTTGAAGAACAGAGGATAGAGCACGAGTTAAATCCCCAGAGCGGACTCTTTGGTTGTTTCCAGGAGCGGATCGGCGTTCACGTAGAGTCGGTCGTCGAGACATGCTAGCAACTGATTCGGTACTGTCAGAGGGTCTGGGATCTGCGGGCAGAAAAACAGATTCCGTGTTAACAAAGCCCTTCTAATAAAAGGCGCTAAAAAAAAAAAAAAAAAAAAAAAAAAAAAAAAAACTTGTACGAAACCTCCTTACCGGGACGATTCCAACCAGGAGGTGGGATTCCAGAAATGGGTTGCGGAGAGCAAGATCGTTGACGTCGAGAGGAAGATGCACGAGGAGCCGGCTGACGACGAGTAGGCTTTTGCTCTTGGGGTGAAGGCTGATCAGAACGTCGGACCTCTCGCCTCGGATAAAGTACTCCTCGGATTCTCTCGTAATTAAACTGATCCCAGGACGTATTTGCAGACTGCAGAAGAAGAGCCGTCTGTCGCAAAAGCGGAGCAAACAGAACGCGGTCAGGGGTAACTGCAAATAATGCAAACTGGGGTTAGAAGTCGATCAGCATAAAAATCGATTAACAAATAGAACTAAGATCCGGAACAGGATCTCGAATTTTCTGTCCTAACCGGCGACTCCTCGCCAAACCGTCGGTAGCCGCCCAAAGTCGAAATCACCAATCGACGCTGGCCCGACCCGGAAAAAGAAATATTTTTCCTGCCAGAAATTGTCACGCGCTGGAGGATCATAGATGATACGGCGGCCGGAGCGGGGCATCACATAGAAAGTACCCATATTGACAGCGGTTGAGTTGTGCTTGAATGAGTATAGCGACACCACAAGTTCCGGCGTCACAGTAACGCCAGTTTCTCTGGCTCTTACCAGGAGACCGATCATGTGCCGGATAAAACCCGGACCCATCTGCGGGAAGGCGAGCTCCAGCTGAGCAAGCGTGTCAAGGATCTCTCGCGGGATAGGGAACATAAGCCCGCAGTCCTCAAATAAAGAGGTGTAGGAGCAGCAAAGCCCCGCCGGAACTCGCTCCGGAGAGTGTGGTGCGCGTGCCTCGACGAGCTCGACGTCGTTTGGAATACCCGCGCGACGCCTGAAATCTGCGAAGTCCTCCGAGTGGATCCGCGAGGGTCGGTAAGGACCGAATAGCTCTTCAGCCATGACGCGGCAGTTAGGGCGAAGGAAAAGGGGTTTTCTTTCTCCTTTCTCTGTTTCTCTGTGTCTGATTTCGGGGTTGAGGAAATAAAAAAAAATATATAATAAAACAGACCTACGAAAGAAGAAGAGGGGCGAGAGTTTTTACCTTTTTGGAGAACACGCAGCAGTTATTGTCTCGTGTTAAGAAAACGTGGGGATTTATAGCCCATAATCATCACTACGTCGAAAACTCCGCGCTCTCTCTCTTACTTTTAATGTGGACCGCTCATCAACCTGCAAGACACGACACGTGTACGGCATGGAAGAACCATAATCCTGCGCGAAATCCCAACAGTCTTGGTGCATCCATCAGGTTGAGATTTGGCGTCATCTCGAAGAACAAATCTGTATTTACGAGATTTAATCGTTCAGCGAATCTGAGCCAAGTCCTCGGGAACAGAAGTTCAATTATACTCTCTCGAGTTCGCGCCCATCACTCAAGAGAGTGGGGGCTATTGTTGGACCCGGGCTTCGCCCCAATTTGGGCCCTGCTTCGGTCCGTTAAGAAATGGATGCGATCTGCTTCATTAACGGGCCAGAACAAGTGGAGGCCTCAAAGAAAGGAGAAGGTCAGCCCATTCGGAGTCCAGCAGGGCGCAGACGGCAGGTCATCAAATACAAAGTCAAAAGGAGATCGAGCAGTTAGAGGATAACTAGGAGGCTGTTCCCCGAATCTTGGAGAGCACGATATCAGGAGGAGGTTGGAGCAGAGGAATTATAAAAGGGAGGCGAAGTCAATCGCGGGAGGGGGATCTTTTTCATCCGGAATTCACTTAGAACTTTATAATATTATTACGACCTCTCGCCGAGAGCTCCCACTTTGTATTTCTCATTCAATCTCCTCTTGTAAACTCCGATTATCCTCAATAAAATCCCTTTTGATTCATTCAACTACTAAGATTACTTTGTCTCTTAGAGAATCTAGCCCTTAATTCTTTTCCTTTATCTTAAAATTCCTATTGCGAGTTTTAGCGCTCACAGACCTTCCCACTATACAGCCATCACAACACAACATTTTATACGGGCTTGTACTTATATTATGTGGTCAAGCTCCGCGGTTCACCACACATGGAGATCCCATGAATGCAAGAAAGGTTTGCAGTTAAGCTGACCCGTACGACGATCACGTTTGCCGGCCAAACCATGGTCCCTTCAATCTGAGCAAAATTGTCTCATTTAAACCGTATTTGATCCGGTTCTAAAACCTATGGGAGACATGACATTTTTATGCAAGTTTAAATTGGTTTTCTAAAATTACAGGACTTGACTGATATGTTTGATTAATGGCTGAATAGCTGAATTATGGGGTAGCGAAATCATTAGAACAATAATACTGTTAATTAAGCTTAATAAAAGTATTTTTCTTTTAAAGGCCAAAAATCTACTATTTAGTAGCTGACTGAATTTTGCTAATTTAGTTGTAATTTTAAAGAATGTGGGGTGAGAAATCAGTTTATTTGTTAGTTTTAACATGTTCATCATTCAATGTATGATTTTGTAGAATAACGTTTTCAAAATGGGAAAACGTGAAAACTGCATACCGTTGAGGCCCATAATTTACTTGTCATGCCAATTTTTTGTTTTGATGTAACTTTTCATGCCATTTAGAGAAGACTTTTCTCATTTTCACTTCTTTTAATATCTTCTAATTATTTCTTGCATTTAATTTATTTCCATATCTTTTTACTCCATGTGTGTGGGCCCATACGTTTTTTTGCCAGCATTATTATAATTGGGAAAATGAGTTATATGGTATTAAATGACATGACAACAGACAATTAGTGATTTGGTATTAATACTTTAAAATTAGTTCTCTCTCTTCCAAATAAAAATCTGAACTAAATTATCTCTATTACAATTTTATTGAAATAACTATTTTGTTAACAATCCAAATTTTTTGAAAGATACCAGCAACAATTTTAACAGATTTAATTATTTTGTTAATAAAATAAAAAAAATATTATATCATGTGACATAAAAATTCACATCTAAATTATTATTTAGCCTAATATAGAATATGCTGTGAATATAGTAATGTATTTATCCAGTGGCTGGTAGATAAAATTTCTACCGATAATTTATTTTTCACCATTATAACTATTTTTGTCATTATATCACAATATATATCATGTTAATAAAAAAATTAACCCTAAAAGTTTTATCCCTTAGCCGTTGAAGTTTACAACATATTTAATACCACATTAATTAATAACTTATATGATAATATATAAATATCACATGATATGATGTTATTTAACGTATTAACAAAATAATTACCACTAAAACTGGAGCTATTTTCTTCCGTATATTATGAGCATTAATAAAAAAATTATCAGGATAAAATTGTGATAGGGACAATATTGTCTAAATTTGAACCAAAAATTATGTACAGTAGCATAAAAAAAAAATATGTGAAAGGTTTAATTATCTGATTATTTGTTAACACTTTTTCATATAACCCATTATAATTAATACAAAGC
The DNA here is from genome assembly GCA_963667165.1 of Barbarea vulgaris. NCBI lineage: Eukaryota > Viridiplantae > Streptophyta > Magnoliopsida > Brassicales > Brassicaceae > Barbarea > Barbarea vulgaris. The sequence continues at coordinate 20,424,482 of OY763892.1, forward strand.
TTTAAGAAATAATTCAAACCATAATATTATTTAATATCTATAACTTTTTTTTATACATAATAAGTCTAGATTTTATTTCAAGACATCTATACACTTATTGTAAATAAAAGTGTTAAATCCCATTATCATAAGGGAACGAAGTACTGCCCAACCAACCATCACCGGTAATAAACTCCGTTGCCGTGAAGTTAAACGCATCTTCATAACCCATTATATGATAACCCGACCAGTTGACCCGTTGACCCGTTTCAGAACCCGGTCCGTTATTGTTATACTCACCATAATAAAGTGTGTTTAGTCCTTTTTCACCTTCCCATTTGCTCCAACCAGAACCATCAATAAACTCATCAATAAAAGATTCCAATACAACCGTTCTTGAATACTCTCTCCAAGGACGTCCCAAGTAGCTCTTCACTTTATTTGAGCTATTAAATAGTTCCTCCGATGCAAGAATGGAGCAGTTCTGTAGCGAAATCCCGGTATCTTCTTCAGGACTGTCCCGTGAATGAGCCGTAACTACAGTGAATTGTCCTGGCATAGGCAACTTTGATACGATGTTGCAACCTTGGAAGACCACAGCCGCGTTACCAAAGATATAATCAATGGTTCCATATATATCGCATTCGCGGTAGAATTGTCGAAATGAATGGGTGTAAAGTGTGTCCTGATAACCATCAAGGACACATCGGTATAAGGCTACGAAATCAGCGTTTACACGTAACGCAACGGCTTGGTGCTTCTCTGGTCCTGCTGTGTTCGTTATCATTATATCCCTTGCCAAGAAACCTTCTCCCGAAACCGCTGTTACAAAGCAAAGTTTGAGAACAATTAATCTTGATTTTGTGAGCCAACAAATTTAGTTGTCAAGACCTACACTAAGTTGCTATATATGAGGATCCAAAACCTACACTAAGTTTCTAATCTCTTAACTAATCACATCTTTAATTAGCCTTATGATTAGTGAAAAAGAAAAGAATTCTAGCTACAACACTTTAAAAGCATTTACAAAATATAATACTACATTTGTTTTATAACATTTAATATAAGATTTAGATAAAAAGTGCAGAACTACAGAAACTAATGGATTTTTTTTTTCTATATTAAAATAATAATTTTATAAAGACAATTTTTTTGTTTGTTAAAATTTTTGGTTACAAAGACAATTTTACTAGTGATAAAATATATTGTATCATACAAACAGTGACAAAAATTATATAACTTTAATATATTGTATAAATACTTGAAACAAATCTTTTTTAACATTTTATATAGTGAAAAGAAAAATCTATAAAACATTGTATAATATGAAAGGGATGGAGTATTGTTCCTATATCCACCACGAATTATAATATTTTAATGTACTTGTTTTTTTTTTTTTTTGGGTCAACTTGTACGTTTTTAATATCATTGGATTTTTTTAATTATCGTTAAAACAAATATCTATGCACGGTCCTAGTTGACAAAAAAAAAGACGAAAATTCTACGGTCCAAAACCGACACTATGCCCCAAGCACTTGAGTCTTGTTTAATGACAAGATCGATGTTACAAAAAAAGAGTCAAAGATGATTAATTACCAAGCGTAGCAGATCGGAAAGTGGTCCATCCATCTCCAACGCTTCTACTGCCGGTAATAAAAGTAACATCGGATCCATCTCCGATCAAAACAATATTAGTTTTGTAGATCGGAATCTCAATGTTCTCATTATACTCACCTTCCTTTACATATATCAAAACTCTATCGTTACTCATATTTGGAGCAAAGCTTATGGCTTCATTAATGGTTGAAAAATTCCCTGATCCATCAGCAGCCACCACAAGAACCTCACTTGGATCGTACTCACCATTATTATCATAACCGTCACCGGAATCTTGTAAAAACCGGCGATCTTTCTTGGTAACCCAGTCGGGAAATAGCCCAAGTAACCGACGGTTCTTAGTCTTGCCACCGGCTTTTTGCTTTTTCGGAAGAGCAGAGAGAGAGTTGCTTACGTGTTTGTAAGTGTTCGTGAAAGAGGTCACGAGGGTTGGTTTTAGTGGACCAGAGGCTGATTCAAGACCTTCCAAGCAAGTGTTCTTGTTGGTTAAAGCGGCGCTAAGGTAAGCTCTAGTGTCGGCTAGCTTCCGTGGATCATTGACACCATCTTGGATCTTGGAGAGTGATCGTTTCAAGGATGTAGAAGTGATGTGGTGAAGATCTTTGCAATCTTGAAGAGAGCCACGTTGGCCTTCGACAAGGTTGTTTGAGACTCCGGCGTCGGAAAGGAGATCGGTGAGTTTTCCGGCCTCGGAAAGAGCTGTTTGGAGGGTTTGAAGGAGGAAAGAGAGAATGTTAGGGCTTATGTTGATGGAGATTGAGAGTTTTAAAGAGTCTAAACATGCGTCTGGATATGGTGTGTTCTTGCAAAATCTTGTTGCATAGGTTTGATTAGGGTTTAGAGAACTCGAAAAAACGGATGAAGTGAAGAGGAGAAAGAACAAGAATGAGAAGTTGAAAGAGGAAAGAGCCATTGGAGAAGACAATGGTGGATGCATGTGGAGAAGAGAGTGCTGCTATGTTTATAAATGTAAGATAGAAAATGGGTTTACTTAATGTTTTGTGTCTTTCGTAAAATGACAAATTATATATTTTTAATATATGCACATTTTTTCTACCGAAAGATTCCATTGAAAGTCTTTAAACAATTGACGTATTTAAAGAAAACGATGTGTTGGTTTGCCGTTTAATCTGGGTTCAGATTTTGTTTAGTTCCCAAATCGGTTACTATTCTAATAAGATCTGTAGTCCGTGACGGAACCAGGTCACGAACTAGTATAATATTTTGTTATTTATTTAACAAAAAAAAATACTAGTAATAATATTTTGTCATTTTGTGGGTCTGGGTCTTGTCCAACTAGAAATTACATCAAGAACTCGTAAAAGTTCTTAAATGTTTACTAAATGCAAGATATGTTCTAGTTAGAAACTGATTGTTAAAAAGCTTGTCATGGACAGAGATGGAAGTGTATTGCTACTTTCTCATATAAATTTTTATAAAATGTAAAATAATAAAAAATTTATGAATTTTTTGAAATGTGTAAGAACTTCATAGATGAATCTCTCATTTGAAAGATTTTGAAAATTTTTTTATGTAAGATTCTCGTACATTTCAAAAAATCCATAAATTTTTTATTAGTTTTTAGTATTTTATATTTTGAGAGACTATGTGAGAGACTAGTAACGTACATGATTTTATAAAATGTTTAGAAGTTTTATGATTTGATAATTGTGCTGGATTGAGATTAGCTAGTTAGGTACATTAGGCTTGTCTTGTTAACTACTTTAATCGCATAGATACACAAAGTGTTTAGATGACATAATAACATATTAGAAGATGGAACCAATCACGTTTTTTTTTTTTTTATATATAACAAAAAATCCTTTTTAAAAACATGATGTAACCTTTGTTCTTATTATGGCTGATAAGAACAATTTTGATTCTTTATCAAGAAAAAAAAAACAACAACAATTTTGAATTTTTAAAATAATGAGATAAGTTTTTTTTTTGGATTAAAATAATGAGATAAGTTGATAAATAAACGTGTTTAACGATAAACTTTTCAATTCAAAAAAGTTATCGTAAAAAAAAGCCTTTTAAATTTAAAATAAAATTATAATAAAAAATCTCCCATAAATCAGATGCATTGAACTCTTGGAAACAGAAGAAAACATTCTTGTCGGTGGACGTCATTTCTTTTGTTGGACTTAGATTTGAAATCGAATATATCCATATTTGATTATACGAACAAGAGTAATAAAGGTAAGTGGTAATTCACTACAACTTGCGATTTTGGGGGATATATTGGAGTGAGTATTTGGTGAGAATTGAGTTTTAATGGCAAATCATGTGTTATTGAAACATGAATTTCAAAATATCTTTTAAATTCCACTGTTATTGGATTAATGATTTTAAAATATACAATCAAATTCACTGTTATTGAAAACGTTATTAGGATTTCATTTAAAAGTTTCAGCTGAGATTTGAGAGGAATTCTTAGTTAAAAATACAAAGACTCAATTCCCATGGTTTTAGCTGAGATTTCAGAGAATTTAATAACAAAATTCCTAATTCACCAAAATTTAATCAAATCCTCTCAGAATTCATTAAAACTCAATTCTCACCAAATACTCACTCCAATATACCCCTATTTGTGTCTCTTGTCAGAAATTTGTTCACGGGAAGACGGTGTCAACCAAGTCAAGACAATTGTAACATTTTTTATTAGGTATATGCAGCAATGAAAAAAATCATTATTTATTTATCTTTTTATTTTTAATAACAAAGTGGTTGATCCAAGTTTTTACCACCCCACTAATCTTCAAGATGAGTTTAATCATCGAGTTGTCTATTTATTGAGTTTTTTTAAGGAATCTAAAATATGACACTATTTAGATGGATCAAATGAAATGATTTAGTAAATTAGAATTAGAGCTGTCAGACGGGCAAGATCCGCGTCCGCCTGGGCATACCCGCTTTCCCCGCCGATTTTTCCGACCGCCGCGGGTCCGCCCGCCGAGGACCGCGGACACTGAATCATCTGTCCATACCCGCCCCGCAAAACCTAGCGGGTATGCTGGTCGGCCCGCGGGCATCGATTAATTCTTGTTCTCTTCTTCAATTCTTGTTCGGTTAGTTCTTGTTCTTGTTCGATTGAAATTAATTGATACTAGATTTGGACTCTTAATCGATTGATCGATGAGATAGATTGAATTCTCTTGAGTCTTGAATCTCTTGCTTCTCGAATTTCAAGATTGTAATTGATTTAATTCTCTTAATCGATCTCTAATTATCTTGGATTTTTTGTTAGAATGAGTAGATTTGTGTGGATTTTCAAGATTGAAATTGATTGTATTCTTTATCTTTGAACAAGTTTTGATTCGAATTTGTTTTGAAAATTGTTTGTTTTAAAAATTGAGATTGCAGTGCAGAGTTTGGGATTGAGATTGGGCCTGCTGCAGAATATGGTAGGACTGAGATTCGTGTTGAATGATGCTTGAGGTACTTGTTTAATGTGCATGTTGAACTAGAATCTACCAACGAGGATGAGGAGAGTCCTCAAGTAATTTAACCAACCGAGATTATCATAGGTAAGTATTTTTACCAATAGTTTGTTAATCAAGAATCTGATATTTACTCATCTTGACATTGTTTTTGATTCACATGGAAACAAAAACTTACCTAAAGCTGGTGAAGGAAAACTGTGTTTGATTCCTCTATAAGAGATAGTAATCATAAGGTTAGTTGTTCTTGAACATATATCTTCCTATATTAATTCATAGAAGCCATAACAGTTATACTTTCTTGCTAAAAGTCGACACAATGCTTAAAATTTAGACTTGGAGATTTTGTTTATAGTCGAGAAACAACAGTTATGTTGTAGAAACAAATCCTAGAAGGCATTATGTTGACAACTCTTGTGTGCAAACGAATCAACAGTTATGCTATGTGAAAAATCTGATGATCTTCTACTATCCATGGTTTTTTGTTGTGTGCTAATTTTTAGTCTTTGACTTATAGTGTTATATTGAAGGAATGAGACTTGCAGGAAAAAAAAATTTCATCATAACTCCAACCTAATCAGGTATACTTCTTACTAATCTCTTCTTGCTAAGATTAGCTTTTATCAAATATTCTGTTTCAGTGACTTGGTGTTAGCTATAATTTCGTGACTCGTAAAAAATGGTTTTTGGTATGATTATGTGTCTTGCTTATGACTTATGAGTTATGATCTGGTGCTAGCATGAGAAATCGTACAACAAGAAGTCAACAACACACACGAGTAAGTAACTTATTAAGTTATAAATGGTCATGAGTTTGTTACTTTGTATCTAACGACTTACATGAAGAATCAATTATTAAACTTGACTATGTTACTTTGTATCTCATGAGTCATGACCAAATTAAATTAAACCTCGAGACTTTGTTACTCTGTATCTAACGACTAACATGGAGATGAATCAATTATTAAACTTGACTTTGTAACTTATTAAGTGAATAAATGGTCATGAGTCATGATCGATTATTACCATTACAAATTACAACTTCTGAGCTGCTGATTGTTTTTGTTTTTGCTGATCGAGTTTTTGTAACTTTTGCTGATCGATTTTTGTTATTGAATGATATGCAGCCTACTATGAATCTCTTAGGCGTCTCTGATTGTTGTGAGCCTCTTAGTGTTTTCAGTTTCTTTGAGACACAATAACACAGATTGCTTTAGGGTTTTTAGTCTAAAACGTTGGAAGCTTCAAAGATGAAAGAAGCAAAACCTCTAAATGACTCAGAATTTTTCTGTTTTACGGACCGCCCGCCAAACCCGCATAACCGCAACGGGTACGCCCGCAAACACCGCTTCCCGCCTGGTCATCGCCCGCTAGACCCGCCATTTTTTGGGCAGAGATATGATTGTCCAAGCCCGCCCCGCCGAGGTACTAAACGGGTAAGGCCCGCGGGCGGCGGACCTGATTGACAGCACTAATTAGAATCATTATCTATTTATTTATTTATAAAAATACCAAACATATTTCATTACTTTACGAACAAAAGTGAAGTTAATGATTTGAACGTTTTTATTCTATCACGTAGTTCATGAATATTTGAGATTTTTTAAATGATTTTTAATTTTAATTTTTTTTTTTTTTTGACATAACAAAATCTCTCAAAAACTATTAAAAGAAGACTATAGATTTTCTTTATTAAAAACCATTAAAATCTAAATTCTCTATTTTAAGGAATTTACTTTTTCAAAATCATGAATAGGTATAAAATAGATTTTGAAAAAAATTTAAAACTAGAAACCATTTAAAAAATCATTGCCATTCAGTGCTTTAACTAATTTCTAGGGGACGAGTGATTCTTGTAATTTGCCACTTTTCTACGTGGATATATAGTTAATCAAAAGAGTCTTTTACTTTTGTTATTTTTTGTATTGAACAACGGACTTCTTTGCACAGTAGTCTTACTGTAAAAACGAATTAAGAAAATGGCATTTGTCAGTATTTTTTAAAGAAATTATCATGGGCCTACATTTTAGAAGCTATGACTTAACCAAATTATCTTTGCAAGTTAGTAAAGAGAAATATAGATAGATCACATGATTAAATGGAATAACATACATAATTTTAAAAATAACACGTTATATATAAATATATTAGTGATATAAAAAAAATTGAGCGTGACAATACAAAATAGAGAAATTACCTCAAATAACACCAAATGATATTTTTGTTCCATAATTAGCACATATTTTTATTATGGACAAAAAATAACATTTATATAGTTCATAATTTAATTTTTTTGTTTGGGTTAATTATATTAATACTTAGGATTTAGTTTTTAGGAGATAGGGAGATGCGATTTAGGGTTTAGGGCTTAGAGTTTAGGGTTTTCTAAACCCTAAACCCTAAATCCTAAACACTAAAAATATGAGATTAGGACTATTCTTTAATAAAAATGGTATTTGTATCCTAAATGAAAATATGTGCTAAATATGTAACAAAAACTAAATTTTGTGCTATTTTTGAGAATTGCCCAACAAAATATTATGTCATATGAATATGATAGTGTTTTACTTGAAAATTACAGTTAAACATAAATAATAACGTGTAGTAGAGAGAAATAAGTATATTGCATGATTAAGAAAAATAACAGGCATCATGTTAAAATAACACGATATATATAGAGAAATTAGTAGTATAAAGAAAAGGCGTGACAATACAAATTAACATGAAATTTGGGATAAAACAGAAAAACATTTTCGGAAAAGTAAATATAGTTAGAAAAATATAATCGAAATAACTTAACTAACATCGTTATTTATGTAAAAATAACATGTCATATGCAAATAATAGTGTTTTACTTAGAAATTATGTTTGAACAGAAATAAAAACGTGTCATTTTAGACAATACGACAGATGTAACAAAGTTTTTTTAAAAATAAGCATGAAACGAAATGAGTGACGTGTGATAAGACGAAGGGCTCTAGTGCCATTTTTCCATCGCTTCTGACACGGACTGTTGGTCAAAGGCTAGTTACCTAATTATTTTCTGGTCTTGGATTATATACTGCATATTCTCTTGAACAACATGTAAATTTTGTCTTACCATGTTAATTATTGGAAAAATATATAAATATATCTATTAAAATACATTTCATCCAATTTTTTTATTAGTTTGCTATTTTCTAATAGAAATTTTAGCATTTTTTTATTTACCTAATAAAATCTTCATTTTCAACTAATTTATTCATTTTTAGAAAATTGTAATATATATTTTCTATTTGATTTTGTGTTTTCTTTATTTATCAAAACTTTTTTTTTGGGTAAAGGTCAATAAAAATCTTATGTTTATGCTTGGTACAAATTTATGGAATTTGGTAGACAGCTAAATCAGAAAAATGATGTTCATTAAAACACCACATTTAGTGGTTTGAGTGGACATAGGAAGAGTTGTTTTGTAACACCTTGAAATATGAAAATATAGTGGTACATGGAGAGAGTTTAAGAGATTTGATTTGTCTACTTATGTCATTAAAGTGCATTTCTCTTTTTCGTCACTTGTCCAGAGAGAAATTCAGAATTACACGTTCTTAAACTGGAGCAATTTAAGGATGGATGATCTACCGGAAAGTGATATTTAGTACCATGGGAATGAAGCCAAAAAATGAAAAAGATCCTGTGGTGATTTATACGAGTAATAACAAATCTTTGAGTATCCCAAATAGCAATCAGGCTGTTAGACGAGGATGAGACCCATGAGCTAGAGGGCGTGGGTGTCTACTGACAGTAGCGGTCAGGGTATTAAAATTTGGTATCAGAGCCAAACCAAATGAGTGTGGAGTCATGTGGGTTTACACCATTCGAGGTGACGGTCTTGGTATGCAATGAGGACATTGTGATTGGTTAGTATGGGTGATTGTAACATTCTAAAATATGGAAATATAGTGATGCATGAGAAAAGTTTAAGAGATTTGATTTGGCTACCTATATCACCAAAGTGTACTTATTTTTTTCATTATTTGTATAGAAGAAACTCCACAATTAAGCATGCTTGAGCTGAAGCAATTTAATGATAGGTGATCTACCGGGAAGTGATTTTTTGGGAAAACTGTGGGAAAAATTATGTGGTGATTTATAGGCCAAACTGTGCGAGTGAGCTTTTTGGAATAACGCACCGACTGTCGGACAAAGATGTAGCCCACAAACCAAGAGAACATGTGGATGCCCACAAACGATAGCGGTTAGAGCGTTACATGTTCGACCAATGCATAGTGAACAAAACTTATTCATTTGGTTCCTTGCTAGAACCTATCAAAATAAAGTGTTTGTGGAGCATTCCACGTGATGTAAGAAGCATATCTTCATGACCGCCTCATACCTGAATTTTGATTGCTGCGATATTTGTGGCCACATATTTGTTAAAAAAAATCATTAGGAATTAGGTAGATGTTTACTAAGGACCTAGAACCTAAGAGCACCATTATTTGTTATATTGTCATAGGCGTCTTGAAAATAAATTAGTATTAAAATTTAAAGACACTCTATTCTATTTTTGGAGATCTAAAATGTCTTCCTATATACACAATATTAACTATTCACATATTTAAAGACACCTTTATTTATTTTCTTTTCTTATTTTTATATTTAAAGATACTCTCCTAGTATCACCAATGAAGATGGTTTAAGAGCATTTTCACTAACAGAGACTCTTGAAAATCTCTCACCCATATAATAATGGGAATTTGTATCCCATACCAACGGATAACTCATTAATTAGGTAGCCGAAAAGGTACCTTTTACGGCTTCTACGCGTAGGCTGTTTTTTTATGTCAGTTTCCAAAATCTCGAAATTAAGATTCGGTGGGTGTGTGTTTAATTGTATTGAGTTGTGTTTTCGAGATCTGTTCGCTAAATCGTTGTTAAATACCCCGATAAAGTATTGGCTCAACTTTATTCCCAAATTTGCAAAACACAGACTTGACTCTTCATCTTCTAAAGGAAGTCATTTCTCTCCCAATTTCGTCTATGTCATCGCGGCGAAAGAATAGTGTGTCATCGTGTCAGAGAAAGCGACGACCAGGAAAGGAACCAGTAGCAGGCGACGACTCGGTGATGGTAAGATTGTTATGTTTTTAAAGTTTCTAGTCATTTTTTCTTAATTTTTCGTTTCTCCAAGTTTTCTCCAAGAAATTGATCCCTAATTCGATTCCTGAATCACCCAAAATGGATCTCGTATTCTCGGATCCCAAACCCTAAAATGCGGTAACTCGCCTATTAAGGGCCTAGTTACCGTGTGCTTTTGTTGGGTGATTCATATATCAATTAAGAGAAAACGTGATTTATATGTCGTAAATCCTTGCTAACTAAATCTCGTTTTTTTATCGTTTGTCATCGGGTGAGAATTTGACTGTCGCTAACATTATCGGCTTTTTACCCAAACTTTTGTTAGCACAACTTGTTTTCTCAATCGCTAAAATATTGATTAACGTCTTTGTAATTTATAACTTTTTTTTACTTTTTACCCAATTTTTGTTAGCATAACCTCATTGGAGGCCGATAATATATTGATTAAAGTTTTCGTGATGTGTATTTTTTTCCAGACTGAAGCCTTGCTTCTTCCTGATAGGATGGTCGCTGTGGGACATGAAGTTCTCGGAGAGAGGGCAAACATATATCAGAAAAAGACATGATTAGTTCTATCATTTTGACCCTCGAAGAATCAGAGCTGAAGAGATTGAAAGAATCTCCTTTCGACAAATTGCTAGATATGCCTAGCAAACCTGCATGGTCTGGAAGCTTTGTTTTTTTTTTTTCACTTGGGAGACAACTTGTTGTGTCCAAACCGAACGAGATTTGGGTACTCTACGCTGGGACTCCGATCCGATTCTCCCTAAGAGAGTTCAAAATTGTGACTGGTTTGGTATGTGGCCAGTATCCCGATGTCCCAGAGGAAGAAGAGGAAGAGGGTACCACTTTAACGGAATCCCCTTACTTCGCCAAGCTTTTTGGACGCGAGGAAGATGTAACTATAGAGCGTTTGATAGGAATTCTTCGAATGAAGACCACTGGCGATGAGGACATAAGGATGAGATACGCATGCTTGGCTATTGTTGATGGGGTTCTCCTCCCAACATGCCATTATCCTAAAGTGATCAAGGAGCATGCCGAGATGGTCGCAGATCTCGACCAGTTTCTCAAGTTCCCCTGGGGGAGATTGTCTTTCGAGATGATTATGAAATCGATAAAAGGTAGAGACGTTGTTGAGTTGGCCACTACAAGTGTTGCTGTGCAAGGCTTCCTCCACGCACTCTAGCTGGCTGTTTTACAAGCTTCCCCTGCCATCCAGGATGTAGTATCTTTGCCTCATGGCCATAACGTTGCCAATTCCCCCGATGTAGGTACATCAAATGCACCGCCTGCTCCACACGCGATCCAACTGAAGCTTGTTAGAGCCCGATCATTGGACGAGAGATGCGAGGTGCGTTACGTGAAATGTTAACTGATCAATGATTCGGCTTGGTTAGCGTGACCGGAAAATAATCCGTTAACCTCGCGCCCCACTGAAGTCTGTCCTTGTTAACTGAGTATCTTCCTATTTTTTCACAGATCGATGTTGCCCCCATCATATGTCCTAAGATAGAGTTCAAGGAAGATATATCCTGGGAGTTGGATGCGGAGGGTTTTGGTTTCACTAATGACATGTTTGAAGGGGGTTGCATACCGTCAGAGATTGCTCCTCCCAGAAAAAGGAAAAGGGGTGGTAGAGGTGGATGTATGAGGACGTTACCACCCCGGCCAAACAAGAACATCTTTAACGAGAGGAAGGCTTTGAATCAGTCAGCTTCCAGGAAAGCCAAAACTTCCCCTCATCCCCCCATGGTCTCTGAGCCCATTCTTGTCGATCCAATCACTCTGTCGGAGATGTTGGATGCCAAGTTAGGTAACATCAAGGACAAAATTATCGGTTGGTTTGTAAAAAATATTATAGTTGATGATGAAGTAACTCACACTCAGAAGCCGAAGTAACAAAAAACCCAGAAGGCAATGAGACAGCGATCCCGGGTTCTCCTGAAAATGCCAGCCCCCAGTCAGTCTGCAATTAATTTGTTAGTGGAGTCTCATCCTACCGACATCCGAGAGTCCACTGTGGAAGAGGTTGTTGCGTATTACAGTTCCACCCTTCAGTGCTTCAGAGAACAAAGAGGTTAGCCAGATATTAGGCGTTTAACCATTTCTAGCTTACATTCTTGTTTATTTAGCTTATCCTCATTGGTTTCAATTACAAGATAACTTTCATTCCCCTTCAGAGACCCGTGCTGATTCAGGGGTAAGTTTAGCTTATCCTCATTGCTTTCAATTACATGATAACTTACGAAACATTGCACCTCCACTCATGACTTGCTAATTCTTTTCTTATATTAACGCTCAGGGTTTAGATGTCCCCCCCCCACATGTTTTTTTTTTCTCCCTTTCTCCCTTTCACCCATAATTTTTTTAGTATACATGGATAACGATATTCGCTAACCCAACATATATTTTCTTATACGTCGATACTAACCATAGGGTTCTCCTGGTAATGCAACTGCGGGAACCAAGGAAGGTGCTGCTGATGGAGGCAATAATTCGGTAACAAATATCTTATCACCTTTACCATCCAATTAAATGTAAACTTATCCGTTAACTTCTAATTTCCCATTACCCGCTAACACAACATCATAATAATTGATCAATAGGGCTGCCCGGTTAATACATCTATTGGGATCGAGGTCGATGTTGATGATGGTGTCATTAATTCGGTAACAATTTGTTTATTTCCACATACCCCTATTTCAGCACCTTAACGTGGGTTAATTATATGTTAAGGCGACCACTAACCATACTTTTGGTGCAGGATGATATAGTTGTGAATCCCATCGACCCAACCGCAGTAGATGCCCAGTCCCAGTCTTCCGTCTTATCAGTTGGTCTAACTCATGATGAAATCCAAGTTGATCCATCTCGGCACAACAAAAGGGGCCAAACTTTTTCTACCAAACTCGATGGGATCTTCGTATTTGACAAAAAAAACTAAAGCGCTGATTGGGCATGCCTTCCCCAGCGCCTCCCGGCCCAGTTGATGAGGACGAGGGGGAGTTTCGTTTCCAGAAGTCAATAGAGAAGATCAAAACAAGCAGGTATATTTAATCATTTAACAATTACTCTCAGATGTTTCATTTTAATTTATCCGCTAGCGGTCCATATGTGAATGCAGCTCTGTCACTCTGGCCGCTGGTCAATCCATTTCCAACCGAGACATTTTCGATATTATTGAGAGGAAGAAACATGTTGGGAGCAAGGTAGATTACTATCCCCTGCACTTCTGTTACGAACTCTGTTACTAGCGACTTATCAGTTCATCTTTCCTTCAATAGGTCATGGACGCACTAATCGCATTTACCAGGATTTTGTTGAGGTCTGATGTGGTCCATGGAGATGGGCACATAGTTGATTTGTTGGATTCCAAGTTTGTTTCGCAGCTCACTCGTCTCTACCCCAAGTTTCAAAAAGCTGACAACTGTGATGATTTCGAATTTCCAGAAACACTAATCCACCCAGCTAGGTAATGATGAGTCGAACCGTGTCAAGCTATTCACTGAAGCAGATGTGGTCTATGTCACTTTCAACTTTGATCGAAAACATTGGGTTGCGTTGTGCATTGACCTTACCTCCGAAAAAATTACAATTCTTGACTGCAACACTCAGCTGCGTAGTGAAGCAAGACTAATGAGCGATCTCCAGCCAATTGTTGTTATGCTCCCATACCTCATCAAACAGGCAGCCGCAGACCCAGTGATGAAGGAATTATCCGTCTCACCATTCGCCCTTGAAAGGTTGGGTGGGATCCCTCAGATCACCTCTCCTCTCGATTCTGCCATTATGACAATTTCTTAATCCAAGCTCATGCGTCTGGCGGGCCTAAGAATGTTTCGATATTGCGTTGAATGTCTGGATAGAGAGGCAAAGAAGCTTGTGTCCGCAATGTTTCGGTTGAACTTTGAATTGCGTTGTTATTTCGTTTGGTTCAGGATAATATTTATGATCAATGTAACGGCCACATCGACTGTTTGGTTGGTCTCTATATTATGTAAGATTATGCTTTAGAAATTTGACTGCCGCTAAGTTGACTCCATTCCGTTTCCAATCGCCATAACTACTCATTAGCAATGTTATTTTTTTAAATCACATAACTAGCGAAGGTGTGTAAAATATTACCATATTAAGATAATACTCACACATTAATCTCCGCTGTCAGGTTAGCGTCAGTTGTTATCTGTAACGTTAATGGTGGTTGTTTACTTTCGCTAATAGAATATATAACACACGTTAAGACATCAACATTTGGAAACATAGCTTCATTCGGAAGGTGTTTTCATATTCTGGTCAACAAAAAACAGACTACCATGACCCACTTTTACAAAGCCGAGGGAGAGGTTACATAATTATACATACGGAACATGGCACATTCATGCTTATATATACACCAAAAGAAGCAAGACCATTCTTATTTATCTTCAGCTTCCAACCATCAAAAAGTTAGACTTCTCAACCCCATTATCTAGAACGTCAACACCTTAACTCCCAAAACCCCTTTTTCAAGATACAGCTACGACCCCTACAAAACAACAACATCAGGTTAACATGGTACTTAACGTGATGGGATAGTCGGTAACATATGCATTTTTAAATGATTAACGATAACATGATAAACGTTATCGGATGAGGAATGCGGCAAGTTGCCTTGTTGTGTCCTAGGGCTTGGCAACGCCCACACCACTTTCTGGATGTCCTCTATTAACAATGGTTGCAAATTAAAGTTACTACCAATAAAAACCAGTTAAAAATTCATCGTAACTAATGCAGGTAAATCTACCTTAAACTCCCCTCTCGAGAATATCCTTCTTTTCCTAGGGCATCCCGGAGGCTTCATAACGTGAGATGGCGCAAGGTTTCCGTCCCCAACGTCATCTGCTATTGGGAAAGGTTCGCTACATCGGGTACCGGCATTATCAACCCTTCGTAAGCCAATCTCAAATATGGAACTGTGTGATGAACACCAACCAAGCTTTCCACACTAACTCCTTCCCTAGCGGTGGCAATTGCGTGGGAGCATAGAATTGTTAGCACTTGAAATTTGAGACATGTGCAAGTCCTCTCCAATTGGTTGACGGCAAAATCAGAGTCATATCCATCATGCACCTCATATTGAACATATGCTATTTTAAGTAGCATGAATCTAGCCCCCATTTCGAAGTTTTCAATAACCATTTCTTGCACTTTTGGTGGCAGAATATTTTCATCCATCTGTGCTGCTTCTCTTCTTAGCGCGAACCATGTTACTAACCGTGTGCGGATCGTCTCAAGTATGGAGATTACAGGGTAATCACGAGCCATCGTTAACACATTATTCAGCGACTCCGCTATATTACTAGTCATTAAATTAAACCTGTCCCCCACAAAATGCAATCTTGTCCAATGGTCAAACCCAATCCCCGACAGCTAATATGCGCATTGTTTGTCCATCTCCTTTATCTCAGCAAAAATCTTGTTAAAGTCAACTAGCCGGTATGCTCTAGCGGCGCTTTTGACCAAGCACATTAGGGGATACGACTTGAATTTTTTCAGGATATTGCCCTGTAGATGGTAGATATATGCCGCATGAAAGGACATCGGGTACACCTGTTCGAGTGTTAGCAACAGTTATATTAGCAATCTTTTGTAGAGGTAATAACAGTATACGTTCACTAGCATCTGCACTTAACTTTTTACATGAACACCTGCTATGGTAACATAAATGCTGGACATTAACAACTTAATTACCATGCTAACGACAAATAAATGAACACCATAAACCACTCATGAGAGTACGTACCTTTTTTATGCTTATGTAGATGGAACTGTGATGGTCTAAAACAAAAACGAGATCTGGTTCGTCAGGGATAATATCCGTTAACTTGCAGAAGAACCATGTCCAAGCTTTGTCGTTCTCGCTATTAACAATTCCAAATGCTATTGGGAACACTTGAAAGTTTGCATCTTGTGAGCTTGCAGCTACAAGGCACCCTCCATAGCACCCCCTAAGATGAGACCCGTCTATCACAATCACCTTGCGCATGTATACATACCCACGGATCGATGCATCTAGCGAGAAGAATAGATATTTGAATCTCTCATTCTCGCAGTTGTCACGGTCTGTTTCTAGGTAGACGACGGAGTTAGGGTTTGTCTCAAGCAACAACTTGAAGTAAGAAGGTATTAGAGCGAAACTACCCAGAGCTGATCCAAGTGTATTTTCCATTGGTATTTCCCTAGCCCTCCAAGCTTTCCAGTACGATACATTAAGACTGAATTCTTGTCGGAGCTTACGTCTCAATTCATTCGGCCTTGGTCCTTTACCCACCCCAACATATTTGGTTTTCATCAAGATGTCTATCACCGCAATTGACGCTTGGCGATGGAAATTTCCTCTGGCATCTACACTGCAAGTGTGCTGTAGAATTGCATTTCTTATCTCGAATTGTTTCCTCTCCGCCATTTTCGCTGCATATACCCGCCATGGGCATGCGTCGCTAACGTATACTGCAATCAACATATTAGCACAGGATCTCGCATGCTTGAAGTGAAATTTCCTATGGATGGCGTGTATTGCTAGTTTCATCTTGCACTCCTCTTTTTTTTTTGAACAGCCTCCCGATGAAAATATCGTCTCCTTCGTAGTCAATGTCGAGCAGCGCTCGCTTTAAATCATCTGGTTCCACGTAAAATAGCGCCGCTTAGCAATTCTTAGTTATTAAACTCAGAGAACAACTAAAAGAGCAACATAATGGAGTAAAACCTTCTTCCCCTGGGTCGTCAAAGTACGGCGGTGCATCCATGTCATACAGCACAGTCAGTACATGTGTATCTTTCAAAAGCATTGCCGGTGCCGGAGCCTTAGCAGGGTTTTCTGATGATGACCCTCCTTCGTCCCTCCCTGCTGGATATCGCGAAAGTAATTTTCTTTGCCGATCCACGCCAGAGTCAGAGTCGGAGTAGTAACGCGCCATTGGTCCCATACCTAAAATATATGTTACGGGAAGGGCGTTAACTTATGTATATTGCTAATATGGTAGCTACCTTTCCGATAATAAATGTTTTACTTATGCCGTCAATATCCATATCTTCGCGGGAGAAAGATAAAGTTGTAGATAACGACCCACTGGTCGGAGAAAACGACTCGGTCGAGGAGAGATTACGGACTGGTGGTTACGGCTGTGTTAACACGTGTGTCACGTATCCACCGACCCCGCCCGCCGCATTAGAAAGAGAAAGTTGAAGGTCCAAAGCTCCAGATCCGCTAGCATTACACCCCGTCTCATCCCCAACCGTCCAGTAAGTGTAGGTTCCAGCTCCAACCATATCTCTCCACTGCTCGAAAGCTTCGTTTTGGCGCCACATTTTAATATCATCACAACGCCCGGGCCCACTGCTTCCTTGGTTAGCGGCAGACCCCAAACACACTCTGCTAACAGTATTGTTACCAAGACATCCCACTGACGCTGGAACTCCAAGGCTTCCAAAGCCCTAGCCTGAGCCGCTCCCTTGTGGAGCTGATAATGGGCTTTGCCGGATTTCTGGCCTTTCGAGGAGTGGCCCTTTGCCTTTCTCAGCTGCCCCCCTCTCGACGGAACTTGCATCCAAACGTGTCATATCGACATGAGTCATATTGTTAGCGTCACCCTCATCGTGAATCGTTAGTGTTCTTGGTGTTCGGTAATATTCTGCACTAAGTCTTCTATTATTGAACAGTCCAGAGCCCGCCGCCGCTGGCAGATCAGTCCGGCACCTGTAACTATTAACGTTTCGTTCCATCCTCCCGCGCCTAACTCTAACCCTTAGGCTAACCTCCTCGAGATCGCTCCTAATAGCCATAAACAATGACATGTCTTCATCATCCAATATCTTTATCGGATGAGCTTGCTTCCAGTGTGGCCCCAACATCCACTCTGGCCATTGATAGAAGAGGTCAACATCGTCTACAGCCGCTAACCTCAGCTCGATTTTCACCAAGACCACCACTCTCGAAAATCCGTCATTCTCTCTTACCAAGATCCCAAAGCAATATCCGGCGAGATCCACGACATGTTCGTAGCAACCGAGTTCATCCCTTTTCCACTCTCCCCGAATCAAACGAACGAACATTGACATCGGTAACTGCACAAAGGGGGCAAAAATTATGTCAATCGCTTCGTCCATAAATCGGCGAAACAACAAGTTTTAGGGACTATTAGGGAGTATTTTTTGTCATGATACAAAATAGACCCAGAAGGTAACAAAACAAAACAACACAACAGAATAACACACGCAAATAGAAATGTATTTCGGGTTTTATAGGTTTCTCCCCATTAAATGCATACCTTAACGTGAGCAGTCAAAATTTATCTAGGGAGCCTTTAATAGTGAGGAATTTTTTTTTTTTTTTGGCTAACATGGAGCCTTTAGAGCACTTTCATCAAGAGTCTCTCAATGAGAGACCCTTAAAATTATTTTATCAATTTAATATTATCATTTTTGTTAAGATTTAATTATGTCATTAAAATTAAATTAGAAAACATTATTGAACCAATGAGATAGAGACAAATGTGAAATGAGTCTCTCAAATGAGAGACTCTTGCCATAGATCTCTCATCCTCTCTCCTCTTTTTTCATTATTTTACTATTACTTTAGTGGGAGTCTCCAATGGAGATGCTCTTAATGGCTGTTGTTTCTTTTTCTACTAGCTAACGTTTCTCTCTTCACTATTATATAGAGAGTTCATCTGTTCTCATAGTTAACATTACCTCTCTCCGTATCAGTTAATAGATTTTGGCAATTTTCTCTTCCATTAACACTGTTTAGCGATGGAAAATCTATGATAATCTTCTGCGATATCTTTCGCATTAAATGCTCCAGGATTGAAAAAAAAAAAAAATAATGCTCCTTCATCGAAAATATCTAACCGTCACCTCCTTTATACTTTATTGATAGAGGTAAATTGGCAACTTCCTCTTGTAGCCAATGCGACATATTCAATTAATAATTTTACATTACCGATTTCCTAAATAAAATGTTATTTGTGCATTTCTAACTAATTGACCCTATAATAATTATATTTTTTAAATTACTTAATTATATAATTAAACTTTAAATCACTAAAAGAAAAACTAAACTAATTAGAATGCGACAACTAGGATGAGAGTTTCTCATGAAAATTCTATCTAGAGAATCGTTTCTACTTTTTTTTCCCTCTTTTTTTTTTGTTTTTAAAAGATAATAGGAGAAACCCTGATGGGCATGATCTAATCCAGGCCATTGAAGTTTTTAAGGTGTAGCCATAAATTATAAAATGAGCGTTAATCTCAAATGACTCTTTCTACAAATACATTTTCTCATGTGCATCTAATATTTTGAGTATAACCCAAAATTTTGGGAATACCCTCACTATAGAAGGAAAAGACAAATTAACCCTAAATAAACCTAAGAAAAATAATTAAAAAAAAAAAATCGACCAATCAGAGAAAAAAGCATCTTCTCCTCTCTCCTCTCTCCTCTCATCAGAAACAAAACAAAAAAATCGACGTTAAAAAAAAAAAAGCTTCACGACATTGAAGCCATTATTGAAGCTTGAAACTTGGATGGAACAACTTGAAAATAAGGTAAATGCTTAGAATTTCTTGTGTATTTTCTCTAATTAGATGTATCTATGTATGTATTTTATGTTAAAACAAAGAAAAAAGTTGTTAACTGGGATTTTTGTTTTCAATTTTTGATTACAAATTATGTCCGCCTGCACATTGGGTTAGAAAACTTATATTGTGAGTTGAATTGGACGTCGTGGAGGTAATTGGTTGGTTAGAATGTTTGATTTTCAATGATTTGGTCCAAGAGACCCAGTTTCGAGATTTTGTACAAACAGACCTAGTTTCGCGATTATGTACAACTGGTGCAAACTGGTATAACTGATAAATACCATGTTACTTTTATTCTTTGCAGAGACAATGATGAACAACACTTGTCGCACAACTCTACATTTTGATTATGGGGGATACTATTCAAGGATTGAAGATTCTGGTGAATATGAATGGATAGCAAAAGATCATGGTCAAACTTATGGTTTATTATTTAAGACATCGATCGATGAGATAACTTATTATGGGTTAATTGATAGGATACTGAGGAAGATAATGGTAGATGATTGCACGATGCAGCTTAGTTTGAGTTACATTTCATCTTCAATGCAATCTAGGAGACCGACCTTTATTTGGGATGATGATGATGTGCAGATTTTTCTAATAATTTGCGATAAAGAAGTGTGTAAAAGTGTTTTGCATGTAGAACTCATCAAAGATACTTCAAAAGATCATTGGAGCGACCCAAGTTCAAGAGTTATGAGTAATGAAGACTTTATTTCAAGTGGTAGAGATAAATTAAGAGTTAGTGATGGTGGTCGTATAATGAATATATATGAAGGCGTCGAAGAACCAGAAGAAGAACACGATTCGCCTGAACAAGAAAACGAGCCAGAACAGGAGCATGAGCGAGAACAAGAGCAACATGAGCCGATGGAGATTGTTGCTATTGGAGATTGTCAAAACGATTTGGAAAATGTTGAGATAGCAGCTGCTGTAAGAGAATGTCCGATTGTGGAGCCATGGGAAGATGGTTTGAATTTTATAGTAGGTCAAGAATTTGCTTGTAGAAGGACGGTGAAAGATTTAATTGAAAGAGCTTCTAATCTGAATTGTTATGGGGTTGTTGTACAGAAGTCGGAACCGAGGTTATACGTCGTAAAATGTCGTGAAGCAAAAGGCGGTTGTATGTGGCATTTACGAGTTGCAAAACTAAAAAATTCTGAATATTTCTCGGTAAGAACTTACACGAAGTTTCATACATGCTCTCGGGCTAGCTCAAGTACAAGCTCTTATAGAAGGAAAGGCGGGACACCAGGATTGGTTGCATCTATTTTGAAAGAAGATTATGCAGGCCAATTCAAGACTCCAGCTCCTAAAGGTCTAATGTGAATAGTTCACTCAAGAGTTGGTGTTAATGTATCATATTCTACTGCATATAGAGGGAAAAGACTAGCTATTTATGATGTGAGGGGTAGTCCGGAGGAGTGTTATAAGATGGTGTACTCTTATTTGTTTATGTTGGAGAAGATGAATCCTGGCACACGAACAAGAGTGGAACTGGATGAAGAAAAAAGGTTTCAATACTTATTTGTAGGTTTGGGAGCTGCCATTGAAGGGTTTCAAGCGATGAGGAAAGTGATCATTGTGGATGCAACTTTTCTTACAACCGTATATGGTGGGACGCTTATTTTTGCTGCGGCTCAGGATCTAAATCATCATCATTATCCTCTTGCATTTGCTGTAGTTGATGGTGAGAAAGATGCAAGTTGGACATAGTTTTTCAATGAGCTGAAAACCGTAATACCGGATAGTGATGAATTATTTTTCTTTTCTGACAGAAATGCTAGTCTCATCAAGGCAATACGTAATGTGTACCCGAACTCTGAGCATGGGTATTGTATATACCATTTGTCCCAAAACGTGAGAACCAAAGTTTCCAATATCAACAAAGAAACAGTTGCAACAAAATTCAGGGAAGTTGCTCAAATTTATGAAGTGGCTGAGTTTGAAAAAGAGTTTGCTGATTTTCTCAGAAGATATCCTAGTACAACTACATATTTGCAGACTACTTGTGAAATTAAGAAATGGGCGAAGTGTTATTTTCCAGGTGCAAGGTACAACATAGACACCAACAATGTTGTAGAATCTATGAATAGTGTATTCAAGGATGCAAGGAAGTACTCCTTATTACCATTGATTGATGTGATTCTTGCAAAAGTCAGCGAATGGTTTAACAAGCATAGGAAGACTTCTGTTGGTGGGTCGAGCTCGCAAAAACTGGTACCTCTGCTAGAGAAAATATTGCATGTAACATGTGCTGAGGCAAAGTTCTTAAACGTGACTGAGCTAAACAGCTTTTTACTTGAATATATTGTGATTGGACGCGATGGGAGGTCTTATTCCGTGGACTTGCTATCGAGAACTTGCAGTTGCAATTGTTTTAATATAGACAAGTATCCTTGTGTTCATGCAGCAGCTGCCAATATTTTTAACACGGGGAAGGAAGATAGAACAAGGGATTTCAAAATGTATGAGTTGTGTTCAAAATATTATTGGATGGAACAATGGGCGTTAGCTTATTGTAAGACAATTCATCCCGTTCCACCTCAGTCTTCATGGGATGTTCCAGCTGAGGTACTATCATTAACAGTCTTACCTCCTTATTATGAGAAGAAGAAAGGAAGGAAAAAAGTAAAAAGGTTTCCATCGGTTGGAGAACGTCGACCAAAGTCGAAGAAGAAGGCTGGAGGAAGTCAAAGCGCAAGTCAAAGTGCAAGTCAAAGCACTACTCAAAGCGCTAGTGAGAGTGGTACACAAGGTGCGCAAGGTCAGAGTGGAAGTCAAGAGTGGGATAGATGGTTTCGGAGTGGTACTCAAGGTCAAAGTCTTAGTCAAGGGTGGGGTAGATGGTTTGATAGTGGTGGTCAAAGTGGTACTGCAGGTTAATTCATGTGTTGTGTGTTGGTTTTTTGTATTTGCTTCTTAGTTTTTGTATTTGGTTCTTAGTACTCAGACTATTTAATTTTAATTGTATTTCAGAAAAGTACAACTAGGTATAACCCGTCGGTCATTAAGTAACATCTCGATCTATTTCAATATAATTGTTTTCATATAAGTAAAAAGTATAACTTGGTATTACTATATTCCATAACGTACAACTAAGCTTTATTACATTTGATAAAAAAAAAACATAAACAAAATTTAAAACATATTTAAAATGCAAAACATATTTAAAAGTTTCATATCATATACTCTTTACTTTATTAGTGACATTAAAAATTTATTGCATAATAGTTGGATGATTTTCTTATTTGAGACATCATATACCTTATATGTTTATGATCACTTTACCTAATATGATGTTTTGCAACTGAAAAATGTGTTTGAATTTATAAAATTGAATGAAAACACTTTAAATGTACTTTAAAAACTTCAAATAATAAGGAAAACTAATTAACATTGTGCAATAAACTACGAATATATGGTTTAACTAATAAAAACTAAAAACCCATAAAAATACAACTATGTGCAATAGAGTACAAATTGAAAACTGGGTACAACTCTTTAGAATTTTATTCGAAATTGGCGGCTCCGCCACATGTGCAAGTACTATATTGGCGGCGCCATGTGTGGAATAATAATAAAAACGTGGGTTTATTCATTTTTATTTACTTTTCTATTATATTTATATTTGTTATTTATCCCTTTTATTTATTTATTCGAGATTTCTCATTTCTTTCCCATTTCTTTCTTCGCCTAGATATTTCTTCTGAAGCGAGGCGATCTCGAAATCTTTCTTCTGGAGCTGAGTTTCGTTCATTATCTTCGATTTGGACCCACAACCACGAAAGGTAACACGTAAATCCCTAAAAATTGGTTCGAGTTCTACCTAAATTGCTCTAGGGGTTCACAGTCAATTAGGGTTTAAGTGTTTCAATTGGGGATTTAGTGTTTCAATTGAGTTTATTAGGGTTTTTAGTGTTTCAATTAGGGTTTAAGTGTTTCAATTGGGGATTCAGTATTTCAATTGACTTTATTAGGGTTTTGACTGTTTCAATTAGGGTTTTTAGTGTTTCAATTGGGGTTTTTGTTACCATCATTTGGTTCTCACTATGTTTTGTTAGGTTACAATGGATAGACTATGTGAGAGGGACCCTTGGTACGATGAAATGAAGCGAAACATGAAAGAAGAGGATATGCGTACATTAATAGCCGATGGTGACTTTGGTCTTCCTCCATCAACATGTCCATGTGGTGGTAAAATGATCGAAGAGATCTCAACTCAACCGGAAACCATAGGAAAGAAATACTTAACATGTGATGTGTTTAAGGTGAGAAGAGGACATTGATTTTAGATTAATGACATTAATGTATTCTATATGATGATAAATATATATATGTGTGAATTATATGTGTTTATGTGCAGAATGATGGCCTCCACCTTAGGAAATGTTGGGAACTTGCTATCGAAGAAGAGACGAGAAAGGTTAGAATGGATGTTGAAAAGAATATTTGGGGGCTTTTCAACGTTCATGAGTTTGAAATCAACCAACTGCGTAAAGAGGTGAAAAACAATATTGAAGAGATTGCAAACCTCAAAGAGTTGGTAGCTAGGCTTGCGGGTGAAGTCGAGTTTCTTTCCGGTCCTTGAAATAAAAAGTTGGTGACTAATCTTCGGGCACTTGTCTTCTTAGCTTTGTTTCTCTTTTATTTTGAAAGACTCTTCTCTTTTGTAAGACTAATCTTTATCTTCTTCTCTTTTGTAAGACTAATCTTTTTCATGAAAGAATGATCTTTGTTTAGACTTATCATTTCTTTTTTTAGACTTTATATTTGCTCTTAGTTATACCTAGTTGTGCCAGTTGTACATATAATTTAACCTTCAGTTATACCTAGTTGTGTCAGTTGTACATATAATTTAACATATCCATAATAAGTTAAAACCCTAAACATATCCATAATAAGTTAAAATCCTAAACATATCCATAATAATTTAAAATCCTAAACATATCCATAATAAGTGTTAAATCCTAAACATAACCATAACCAAAAGATTATTCATGTCTTCATCTTCTTTTTGGTCTCATTAATCCATGGAGAAGAGTCGTACTTTGAAGGCTTTACCATCCTCTTCCTCTTCTTACCATCATTATGGTTCTCATCATCTGAATTCTCATCATTCTTTTCAACCTTCTTCTTTTTTTCAACCTTCTTCTTCTTTTCAACTTTCTCACCTTTCTTTCTCTTAGAACCCTTCTTTTTCTTATCCTTAATGGGAATAGTTTTCACCCTTTTACCATCCTTCGTCCTAACCTGAGAACATATTTGCAATGATATTGAACGATATCCTCTTCTTCCACTCTTCTGAACATATTGCGCTTGTACTTCTTCTTTTTCTTCCACAATTCTCTCTTCTTCTACTTTTTCTTCTCCAGCTTTGTCTTCTTCTTCTTTCTCTCCACCAGTCACCTCTTCTTCTTCTTCTTTCTCTTTCCCAACTCTCTCTTCGTCTTCTTTCTCTTCTCCAACTCCCTCTTCTTCTTCTTCCTCCACTCGCGCTTCTTCTTCTTTCTCTTCTCCATTTCTGTCTTCTTCTTCTTTCTCTTCTTCAACTCTCTCTTCTTCAACTCCCTCTTCTTCTTCTTCCTCTTCCACTCTCTCTTCTTCTTCCTCCATTCTCTCTTCTTCTTCTTTTTCTTCTCCAGTTCTGTCTTCTTCTTCTTTCTCTTCTTCAACTCCATCTTCTTCGTCTTCCTCCACTCTCTCTTTTTCCTTTCCTCCATCAGCCACTTCTTCTTCTTCCTCTTCCTCCACTCTATCTTTTTCCTTTTCTCCACCATCATGCACCTATGTGGCATCTTGATCATTTCTTCCTGAAATATCAAAATAACCATCACCAATCTCATTTTCATCATGCCATGCAGGATTCAATTCATTCCTCACAAACTTTTTGACTTCCTTAAACCCATCTTCAACAGTTTTCACTCTTTCATTCAAAACACCTAGCTGCTCTTGGATAACTTTAAAGCTGTCATCCATTTTTCTAAACCCTTCTTCTGTATATTTCCTTAGACTCTCTACAACCTCAATCAGACCATGAGATGCATCAGTTGACCTAGCTTCCGGAGGTACAACTGATGGAGCATCAACTGGTTCAGCCTCAACTGATGGAGCCTCAACTGGTTCAGCCTCCTCTTCCTCTTCTTCAACTGACTTACGTGCAACAACATCCGAGTTGAACATCATTTTAAACCATATCTTCTTCTTTTGAACGAGTAGACGATTGTGCCAACCATCAACAACTGCATCAATCTCACCTCTTCCATCATCTAAAGCATCCGCATCCACATCTATGACTCTAGACAAAAGAGCTTTCTCACCCGCAGATGGTAGCAAGATACTATGAATATTCTGGGAATATAAACAAATTAAATTAAAATAAAAACAAACCCAAGTTATGAGTAATTTAAGATAAGATAAATGTTAACCTTTGTTGTTCCAAGCGCATCATTGATTTGACTTAGTGGGAAACCTTTCATTCCGCAAGACTTAAACTTTGTTTTGCACATTATAGGACATTCATCATCTACACGTCTAACGTCTTCTCTGAATTTCCGCATCAGATCAGGAATTGCCTCAAAGGCAAGAAGCTACACACAGAGTTACAACTTTAATATACAAATTTTATGGAATGAAACTATAAAATGATCTAAATAATGGTCATTACCTCCATAGGCATGACGAAGCTAGGGAATGCCCATCCACTCTGTCCGACTCCTCCAAAATGGTCCATCATATGTTTAATTTCTTTGAGATTATCTTCAAATGACAATCTTCTCCACGGAAATGTTTTACACATTTCAAGATCAAAAACAGCTCTAAGAAAAAAAAGATGAACTGAAGCTCCATTTTTTCCTGACTTGGACTTTCCTATTATAACGCTCGCCAAGAAGTATAGGACAGCCATCCTCAACCTATCTTGACAAGGCTTCATCTTTTCTAACTTTTTCTCCACTAACTTCAATGTTATTTTTGCTCCTTTCCCAAAGTACTTATTAACAAATTTCATACTGCCCTTCTGTTCATAGTCTGTTGGTAACTCATGGCAGTACAATCCGGAGATGAGTGCATGCTCTTTTAATGAGTACCGGATTGGAACCCCATTCACAACAAACCAACACTCATTTTTTTTCTCTGTAACAGCCGTGCGAAGTAGCAACATCCACATACCCATTGCCTTATGGTTTTTATCTTTTGGCATATGAAATAAGTGATTGAACTGCGGGTGATCTACAAACCAGCTCCTCTCGGTATCTGACAGCCGTTTTAGATTTAGGATGGTTTCCACAGCCTTGTGTATATAGCACCTCGAGGATATCTTACACGATTTCTTATATTCTGTGGGTTGAAAGTACATCTCCAGAGGCTGCATTACTTCTTGATCATCTTCCATATCCTGCAATCAAAGGCATCAATCAATAAAAAGCTATATGCCACATTATTCATCTACATATAACAAGACATGAAAAACATGAAGTGTTGTTCCTAAATATATAATACCAAGTTTTACTTTTCTGTTTTTTTATTCATACCAAGTTTTACTTTTTCGTTCCTTACAGTTATACCAAATATAACCAAGTTATACACAGTTACCTCATTCTCTTATTCTTCCTCTTCACGGTTCCTAACTTCTTCATCTGTGTTGGATCTCTGTACTTCATTTTCAAGGGTTTGTTGTGGGTGTTCTTCTTCTTCTTCTTCTCCGGTATTCTCTTCGTTTCCTTCTTCTCTGCTATTCTCTTCTTCTTCTGATTCTTCTTCTCCGGTATTTTCTTCATCTCCTTCTTCTCGGCTATTTTGCTCTTCTTCTTCTCCGGTATTCTCTCTTTCTTCTTCATCTCCCATATTCTCTCCTTCTTCTTCTCTGATATTCTCTCTTTCTTCTTCATCTCCGATATTCTCTCCTTCTTCTTCTCTGGCATTCTCTTATTCTCTGTTGTTCTCTTCTTCTTCTTCTCCGGTATTCTCTTGTTCTATGTTGTTCTCTTCTTCTTCTCTTCCAATCCGTTTCTCTGCAACTACTACGACTTCTTCATTCATAGCATCCCCTTCTCCGGTGCTATGGTGAGAAAGACATCTCTTCATATTCCTCGTTTTTACCATCTTCGTTTATCGAATTCGTGTTAGTTGAACACGAATTGATCCAATTTTAATCGAAATCAATTGGGAGACCGTTGAGAAATGAAATGAAGAACCAGAGAAATCGAAATTGAATTTTTTTTTTTTAAGTTAACAGAAGGAGAGAAGTTCAAATCGATCGATTTGGAGAAATAGGGTTTCAAATCGGGTTTGACCCAATGACCCGTTTCGGATCGGATCAGCGGCTGGGCGGATCAGTAATTCTTTTGAAAAACAAGGGTTTCCAGCGTAAATCAACTATATTTTCTATTTAACTAAAATAAAATAAAATAAGTTATTAAAACAAGTGTAGTTGAGGTTAAATTGATGCGAATAAGGGTATCCGAGAATTTATCCCTTATAAAACTTACCCTACGAGAGTTTCGGGACACGACGAATACTCAACCCATCAAATCAAATTGCCACTTTAACAAGCGAGCAATTTGTTCTTCGATTTTAAATATGGCCCATTTAAAACGAGCCCAGTTAAAATAGGCCCAATTTGTTATCTATTTCATACATATATTTTTCATATTTTCTCATATTGCCCATCTTTCACCCCTCCCTCTCTTCTTCTACCTCCCTCGATCCTCGATTGCTTCTCCTCCTTTCGTCTCTCAGCTCGCCTCGCCGTCTTCTGGATTTATTCCCTCAATTAGGGTTTCAAGGAAGAACCCAAACCACAAATCGCTTTCTGTGAATGGTATCATCTTCTCAATTTTATCCAATTTCAACTCAGTTTACTCGGAAAATTAGATCAATTGGGTTTGGATTTTGTTTTTCTTTTAAAGCAAAAAAATTGAGGTGCTTTGACGAAGTTGGCTTTTGTTTCCAAGTTCGTTAGGGTTTGTTTTGTTTCCCTTGAAGGTTTCCATTGAGTTTTAATGGTTCGAGATCTGGATAAGAGAACTAGAAATGTCACTGTTTAGCTTATGAATCAATCTTCTACGGTTTTGAATATTTCGGATTAAGATTCTTGATGTTTCGTTAAGTAGAAAAGGAGCAGCCTTGAGTGATCTTGGACATGTTTTAGGGTATAGTTTATTCATTAGGAACCGTTTTTTTTTTTTTTTTTTTTTTTCTAAGTTTTTGATATGGTCTTTTTTAGGATCTTAATTGACAAATAGATTGGAAATATTGGTTTTATTAGATAGAGACTAAGAACTGTGGCTTGATAAGATGGTAGAGAGAAGAAGAAACTATGTGTGTTTGTATGGAATCATATAGTTAAATGCACGCCTCGTGATTTCTTTGTTTTCATGATGATTTTCAACCTGTCTCTCACGCAACCGAGTATTTGGAGGATCCGCGTGTTTTCATTTGTTCCCTTATGTTCCATGACTGCGTTCACTACAAGAAAGCAGCCGCAAAACCGACGGAATTTCCGACGGATCCGTGTCCGTCGGAAAATTCCGACGGTAAAACGACGGATTTCCGACGAAATTGCATTTTTTTAAGTCGTCGGAAATCCGTCGGAAATCCGTCAGAAATTCCGACGGATTTCCGACTGACTTCCGACCGTCGAAAATCCGTCGGATATCCGTCAGAAAATTCCGACGGCTTTCCGACGGATAGAACCACCGGCTATTTCCGACGGTTTTCCGACGGAATAGTCGGCGGTCATCGGAAATCCGTCAGAAAATATGAACGTTAAAAGAGCCGTTGGTATCGCAGGTTACCGTTGTATGGTGCCGTTACATTCTGACGGAATTCCGACGGATTTCCGACGGAAGCGAGTTTATAAATATGTTTCCACACTCTTCATTTCATTTTACTCCAATTCCATCTCTCTCTCTATTTTCTTATGACATTCATGCGATTATAAACAAAAAAAGTGGAAAGATATGTCTAGATATTTTCGATCATGGATGGACGAACCAATGATGGATTCGGAGGCGAACCTCTTAAACAAGGAATATGCACGAGGCATAGTCGAGTTCATGAAATTGGCTGGAAATCAACCGCGTGTACTTAAATCAGGTAAGTTGAAATGTCCATGTTCAATTTGTAGAAATTCTCGTAATGTTGCGGTAGAGATAGTTTGACATCACTTGTATACCAATGGATTTACGCCGGGTTATAAGATTTGGTATCTACATGGGGAAACAAATTATGATCATGGTAGTAGTAGTTGTTGTAACGCCCGTGTTCCGGAAATAGAAATTTCGGAATTTATATTCGGGATTTATGCGTAGAAATTCTGGAAAATATTTTCGGGAATTTGTGAAGTAATTGGAAGTTACGCCGTATTTTTCCCGTAGGGGTATGCGGGATCGATTGAGAAGTTTGGGGTCCGTTCGGGAACTTTTGGAAAGTTCAGGGACCAAACCTCAATTGTTTTTAATCTGATTAAATCAGATTTTTGCACCCACCTAGCTGCCTCCTTTTTCCACCCTACCTAGCAGCCTACTCCCTAGAGGTCCCCATCACTTTTCCTCATTTTTCCACTCCTAGAAAGAGGCCTATGCAGCCACCCTTCCCACCTCTCCATTATTTCTCCTGCAGCCTCCAAAAACTGCCGCCACTTCACCTGCAAAAGAAGAAAAAGAGAGTTTGTGAGAGGGAGAGAGAGGAGGAAGAGAATTTGAGAGAGAGAGGTGGAGTTTTGTGTGGAGGCAAAGGAGAGGAGGCACTTGTGTTTGTTGTGTGTGTGTGTGGGGCTGATTCTTGTGTGGCTGCGTGTGTGAGGACGTGGGAAAGCTAGAGAAGAGTAGCTTGGTGGTGTGTGTTGGGCGTGAGAGACTAGAGGTGAAGGAACGAGGTTGCCGTGTTGATAAGCTTCGAAGCTCTCTCTCTCGCATCCTTTGTTATCACCGTTAGAAAGGGTAAGGTTCTGCTCTTTCCTTGTTTTTATCATGCGTTTCATGATGGTTTAGTGTGAGGAACAGAGGAAGTGAGTCACGGTGGTGGCGTTGGTGAGGCTCGGTTTGAGCGTGGTGGCAACGGAGCCGGTTGTTAAGGTTGTCGTTGTTGGTTTCATGTTGGTGTGACGGTGTTGTGGCCACAAGTTGTGAGCGGTGTTGGTTGCGGAGAGTGCTTGGACGTGACTCCATGTTGGTGTTTGTGGTTGAGGAGTTGGTGATTCGATCGTGTGGCCAAGGTGGCGTGAGTGGTGCAAGTAGGTGTTGTTGACGATTTGCACTAAGAACGATCGATCCAGTGTTGGATCGATCGATCTGAGCCAAGATCGATCAATCCTGGTGTGAACGATCGATCTGGTTAACTCACGGCCGGCCCGGATCGATCGATCTGGTCGGGAACGATCGATCCCAGACAGGATCGATCGTTCGGGGGAAGTCTCGGCAAGTTGGGATCGATCGATCCGGTCCGGGATCGATCGATCTGGTGGTGGATCGATCGATCCTGGTCAGGATCGATCGATCTGGTGTGTCCCGTTTGGTGGGATCGATCGATCCTGACCAGGATCGATCGATCTGGTCGGTCTGGTCGACCAAATTGTGTGTTTGGTTGGTTTCTTGTGTTTTAAGTTTCGTTTTTGGTTTATTGTTAGGCACGCGTTTGAGGAAGTGAAGTCTATTCATTCCGGGAAGATTTAGGAATTTTCCGTGCGAGGCTTGAGGTGAGTGCAGGACCGTAAGCTTCTGAACGGTTAGAGTTATTCGATGTGTTTGCATGATTGTAGGCCGTATGATCTCATGGGGGATCAAGATCGAGTGTTTCTTGAGATGGTTGATTTATTGCGGTATTTCGTGTTTAATACGTTGGAATAATTTTAATCGTTTGTGTGTATAGCTTGTAGACGGGAGGATTGCCTCACTAAGTATTTGTCGAAATACTTATGCATCTCTTTTGTTTGATGCAGAGAAATAAAAGTTGTGACTGTGGAATCAAGGCGAGGAAGAGGGGTTGATCTAGACTCGTTTGTTTGTTTAAGGACTTATATTAAAGTTGAATAATTTCTTACCGTTAACTTTGGTGTTTCTGTATTCGTATTTTTATTGTTTAAGGATTTATGCGAAAGTATTTTATTTGGGAATATTTTAATGTTAAAAAAAAAAAATCGAGTGCGGTCGTTTCAGTAGTGGACCAACAGTCTCGGAATTTGTAGGAGATAGAACGGAAGTAGATGTAGGTGTAGGCACCGTTGAGATGGTAAATGATGCGTTTAGAGAGAATGTACAGTATGGCAGTGAAGAGAGAGATAGGTTTGAAGAACCTAATTTAGAAGCAGGAAGATTTTTTGGTATGTTAGACGCATCAAAGCAGCCACTTTATAAGGGGTATAGAGAAGGTCATTCGCCTTTATCATCTGCCACTAGATTGATGACGATTAAGACGGACCACAATTTGTCAGAGGAGTGTGTTGATGCGATAACAGACTGGGCGAAAGATTTATTGCCTGAAGATAATCTTTTACCCGCATCGTACTACGAGGTACATAAACTTGTAGCTGGTCTTGGTTTGCCGTATAAGGTGATAGATGTGTGCATCGACAATTGTATGCTATATTGGAGAGAAGATGAAAACTGTAACAGCTGTCGATTTTGTCGCAAACCGCGGCATTAGGAAACGAGTGGTCGAGTTCTAATTCCATATAAACGTATGTGGTATTTACCAATAACAGATAGGTTGAAGAGGTTATATACATCTCAGCGTACGGCAGAGCCAATGAGATGGCATGAAGAGCATCGTCAAGATGGAGATATTACACATCCTTCAGACGCAGAGGCGTGGAAACATTTTCAGTCTACCTATCCGGATTTTGCGTACGAGCGCCGGAATGTGTACCTCGGGTTATGCACAAATGGTTTTAACCCATTTGGGAAGCATGGAAGGAAGTATTCGTTGTGGCCTATAATTGTAACTCCTTACAATTTGCCTCCATCTCTGTGTATGCGTCGAGAGTTTTTGTTTCTCTCCATTCTTGTTCCTGGCCCAGATCATCCGAAGAGATCACTCGATGTATTCCTCCAGCCATTGATTTATGAGTTACAAATGCTATGGGAGCATGGTGCTGAAGCCTACGATGTTTCATCCCAACAAAATTTTAACATGCGTGCGGTTCTTATGTGGACCATAAGCGATTTTCCAGCATATGGTATGTTATCTGGATGGACAACTCATGGGAGATTATCATGCCCGTATTGCCAAGACAACACTGATGCATTCCAACTTAGGAACGGAAGAAAGAGTTGTTGGTTTGATTGTCATAGAAGGTTTCTACCGAGTGATCATCCGTATCGTCGGTCTAGAACATTGTTTACGAAGTCTAAGAAAGTGTTTGATGCGCCACCTCCTGAGATAGACGGATATACTTTATTAGAACAATTGAGAGATTTTGGTGCTGATAGGACTCCTGACTGTGGGGGTAATGGACATGAAGTTGTGTACGGTGCCGGTGAAGTTCATAACTGGCATAAGAAGAGTATTTTTTAGGATCTGCCTTACTGGAAGACCCATTTATTGCGGTACAATCTAGATGTGATGCACGTTGAGAAAAACTTCTTTGAGAACATCATGAACACTGTCTTAAACGTCAAAGGGAAGACGAAAGACAATATCAAATCTAGATTAGACTTGGCCGATATTTGCGATAGGGCTTTTCATGAAGTTCAGCCGGATGGTAAATACATATTTCCTCCGTACGGGTTGCAAGGAGATAAGAAAAGGGAATTTTTTGATTGGATTCGCGATGATGTCAAATTCACTGATGGATACGCATCAAATCTGCGTAATTGCATAGATTATGGAGAAGGGAAATTTACAGGAATGAAGAGTCATGATTGTCATGTTGTGATGCAGCGGCTTCTTCCTTTCGCTTTTGCCCATCTTCTTGATCCAGATGTCTACAAAGCAATTGCAGGAGTTGGTTCTTTCTTTCGAGATTTATGCACAAGAACACTTACTGTTGACGGAATCCGAAACTTAGAGGTCAATATCCCCGTGATCCTTTGTAACCTTGAAAAGATATTTCCGCCATCTTTCTTTGATGTGATGGAACATCTTCCTATCCACCTCCCACGAGAAGTTGCACTAGGAGGCCCAGTTCAATACCGTTGGATGTATCCTTTTGAGCGGTATATGTTTCATCTGAAGAAAAAGGTTAAAAATTTAAATAAAGTAGAGGGATCTATTGTCGCACAGAGCCTCAACGAAGAAGCGTCACAGTTTGCTGAATATTACTTCCCATCCGAAGTTCGTACAAAGAGTAGACGTCCTGGTCGCCATGATGATCGTAATGAGAGAGCGATTTATCCCATCGTAGTTCCTGAGTTGTTTTCCCAAGTTGGTCGAGTGAGTGGAAAAAGCAAGACACACACATTATCACAACAAGAGTTTAAACACTTGCATACGTATATCGTAACAAATTGTGAGGAAATTGCGGATTATGAAAGGTAAAAAACTTTATTTATGACAATGTATATATATATTCGAATATATTATATTTAATTTATTAACTTTCATACAAATGTGGTTTTCTTACAGGATTTACATGGCATTAATACGCGGGTGGTTTGTGGATAAGTCAGAAGAAGAGCTTCAACAGCATAAGGAGAAAGATTTTATGACTTGGTTTAGGGAATTTTACGTAAGATTTAACAAAACTCTATTATTTTCAAATAAGTGTCAATGTCATTTATGTTAATTTCGGTTAATTTTTTTCCTAGGTTCCTGAAGGAATAAAGAGCGGAGCCACATTTCCCACATGGTTAATGGAATTTGTTAGTGGTCCAATCTACCGTGCAAAGTCTTATCCTAGGTATTGCAGTCGGGGATATGGGTTTAGGATTCATGACGAAAGAAGGACAAGACCATCTGCAGATTATGGTGTTTCTGTGAAGTCTGGTAATGATGTTTACTACGGCATTCTTCAGGAAATATTGGAAGTTAAGTACCCAGGAATGTTAGACTTGAGGTGCATTGTTTTTAAGTGTGATTGGTATGATCCAGTACTTGGTCGTGGTGTTGACGTGGACCAATTTGGTGTTACTTCTGTTAACACAAATCGGAGACTACAACATTATGATCCATTCATTCTAGCGTCACAAGCAGATCAGGTTTGGTTCAATTAAATGTTGTGTTTTTACTAATTTTTATGTTTATTTCAGCGCTTACTTACGAAAATTTCTGTATTTCTTTATAGGTGTGCTACATTCGTTACCCTCGCATAACACGGCGGTCAGATCCTTGGGTCACAGTTACTGCAATAAGCCCTAGAGGAAGAATTTATGGAGTTTCTCAACACGATGCCATGCAGCGAAGCATAAGTACTCCAATGGATCCAGTTGCGGCCTCTACTGGTGTCGATCTTGTGGTTGATTTCACACAAATCGGTATAGTTCATTCCGAGTCAGAAGAAGAACAAGGAGAATTTTATGACGATACAGACTCAATTACATCTGAAGGATCAACATCATCAGAGGAAGACGAACAAGGAGAATAACAAGGAGAATAAAAAAGTATCTTGCAAAAATCATAAATTTGTACAATGAACTACGGTGTGGCTTGATCCCGATATGGGTACGTAGGCAGCTCTGATCGAGCGCAGCTATTTAACAAAAATAATTTATTCATTTTTAACAATATTCAAATCCAAAATAAATGTTATAAAATAAATATGTATTAATTTAAAAACATGTTTTAAATCATATAATGTGAATATTTAAATCCAAAAATGTCAATATATAGTATAATCTTTTGTTGTTTTAAATCCTATAATGTGAATATATATATCTCTTTTGATGTTTAACTAATTATTAAACATGGTTCAATGGTTTAAAGTGTATAAACTATCCTAGAGGGCTGCAGTTCGACCCTCAGGAGTTTCAAAATAAATAAATTTTTTTCCGACGGATTTCCGACGGAATGAAGATATTTGCTGCATGTAATAGGTTCCCAATGCCGCGTGTTAATAAACCACTGCCGCGTGTTAATAAATGTTAGTAAATTCCGACGGATTTCCGACGGAATAGCCGTCGGAAATCCGTCGGAAATCCGTCGGAATACGCGGATAAATAAACCAGATCGTCTTCCTCGCGATTCATTCGAGAAAATCAAAAAAAAATTCAACAAAAAAATCCCAACTCTCCCTAAACCTTCGATTCTTCAAAGATTTACACCAAATCTTCTTCCAATGGCTGGGTATCAAAGAAACATGTAAGTTTTTAATGTTGATTAAGAGTTTGATTTGTTAGATTTGTGGATTTAGGATTTTTAAATTTAGATCTAAGGAATTTGGTTACAGAGTTTGTTAATATGTTTTAGATTAGGAATTTGGATTATGATTTTGGGTTATTTGGTTATAAATTTGGATTTTCTATATTAGGTTTTGAAATTTGGACTTTTAGATGTAGATTTAGGATTTTTTTTATTTTTTATTTTTGGTTTTTGAATTGAAATTGAAATAGAAATTAATTTTACAAATTGATTTTTTGATTTAGGATTTTTATAATTTTTATTTTTATACATTGTAATTGATTACACAAGTTTTAAATTATTTTTTTAAATTTATAATTTATATATTGAAAATAATTAATATATTTATAGTTGTGAACATATTCATAATTATTTTAGACAATTAATAATAAATATATTTCTTATGATTTTTTTTAAAAAAAACTGAATTTTAATTTTTTTTAATGATTTTCGAATTTTTTTGTGTATTTTTAAAAAATGATTTTCAGAAATTGATTTAAATTATAAGTTATGAACAATGATTTATGAAATATATGTTGCTTTATAATGATTCCGCTTTGTTAAAAATTTTTATGTAGGGATTATGGAGCATACGTGATATCATCGCATTTTACATCATTTGTACATTGATTTTTATTCGTTTTCTTCGACAATTCATATACTATACTACTATAAATATGCATTTAGTCTTGCATTCGCGTTTGTCGCATTCTAGAAACATATAGTTCCATATCTATCATTTTGCATGCATTTTGAGTCCTTTTTAGGTGATCGTGAGACTTGGAACATGACGGAGGAGGCTCGAGAGGATCAAAGGAAGCTAGAGTCAAGTTTCGGGAACTTTCAGAGCCTATGGCGGCACCCCCTCGCCAAGAATGGCCGGCCAAGATCAATACCCCGTACTCACCATCTGGAGTGCATTCTAGCGGCCATTTCACCGCCAGGATTGGACCGCCAGAATCATCCTGGCGGTACCCCACCGCCACCTAAGGCCCGCCAGAGACTCCGTAGCGACCCCCTCCGCCATAAACCAAAGGGTCTGAAAGATCGTCTCCTAGGAAGCCTTTACCATACGATTTAGCTCCATCTTCCTTCATAAAAGTTGTAGGACATTGAGTTACCTTTCGAATGGAAGTGATCCCGATTGATTTGGATAAACGGTTAAGGAGATATGGCCCCCGCACCCCAGACCGCTATCGCAGGACCGCCAAGACAAAAATGGAGACTCAGCTCTCCGGAGAAAATCCTAGCGGCCATTTCACCGCCAGGAATGGACCGCCAGAACCACCGTGGCGGTACCCCATCGCCAGAACACCACCGCCACACCACCGGCCGACTCACTTTACCTTTCTACCTACTCCAACTATCCTCTTTGTATAAATATCGAACCTTATCACTTCAGGGACGGACCTAAGTTATTTTTAAGACATTTCTACTGTAAAACAAAGCTTTGCAACATCATTTTCATTTCTAGATCTTGATCTTATTAGTGAAGTTTTCTTAAATCCGTTTTCATATTTGTGTTTATTATGTTCTTAGCTTCGATTTGTTCGGTTTACTTTTGTGAATTGATCATGTGTGAGTAGTCTTCTAGAGTTCTTGGGTGAAGTGTGATTAGGGTGATTATAGTTTAGTTCTAGGAGTTTTAGATGCTAAGTTATCGGTTATCCTTGCTTATTGAGTGTTCGTAATGCTAGATTAGCCTTGATCAAGTTGATTTAGATCATTAGGAATTTATCACCCGAAAGGTGCTCGAGAAAATTCCCGAGAGAATTTAATAAGCGCTTTTCACATCTTAACCGACTAATCATCGATGCTTAAGGTGAATTGTGGTTAGTTAGACTTGTACGCATTGCTTGTTAACTATGATTCCGCGAACGAGAGTTGATGCCGGATAGTAGTCGACAAAGGGATTAGCGCCATTAACCTGGGTTAATCTTTAGTAGTGATCTAAGGCCTAAGGAGGCTTATGATTGAATGTCTAAGTTTTTCTAGAGCTGATTAGAAATCACCCGAGTCGGTAGCTTCACCCGAGAATTCGTTTGTTAAAATATCGATAAAAAGCTTAAATCTTTCTTTGATCATCATTTAGATTGTCTAATCTTCTAAGTTGCTAAATTTGAATTGTGTTTAGTTCATTTAAATGCACTAGTCCTTAGTTTTAATCATATGAATTACTTTGTATGATTTGTTCATTTATAGGTTGTTGAATGTTTTATTTTGAATCGATACCATAAAACCAACTTTTGATTTTCGCTTAGATTAAATAGATTCCTGCATTCTTAGTGTGTTATTCTTGATTTCCCTGTGGATCGATCCCTAAGTACTCAACGTACGAAAGGGTTTATTTGATAAACCCGAGCTTAAAAACCTCGCTTATCAAATTGGCGCCGTTGCCGGGGAACTAGCAATAGCCATTAGGATTTGGACTCTGTTTGAGACTAAGTTTTATTTTTCGTGTTATCTAATCATTTGCTTGTTTATTCTCTTTCTTATAGGTGCATGAACTTGAGGAGTGGAGGACATCTAAATCTACTTCCTCTGGTTCCAGACATAAGACATTTAGAAAGAGAGAACACGAGAGCAAGAAGGGACAGAGACAGAGCAGATCAACCAGATCAATTTGAAATGGGTGATCGTGTGCCACCAGCTGAGGGTGGAGAAGGAGAAATCAGAGGAGTAGGAGTGGGAGTGATTCCTCAACATCCTCCAAGGCAACCTAGAGCCATTGGAGCGTTTGATGCACCAAATGTACATGAACATCGAGCTGGAATATATCCACCAGCTGTGGAAAACAATAATTTCGAGATCAAGGCGAGCTTGATTTCCATGGTGCAAGGAAACAAGTTCCATGGGCTGCCCATGGAAGACCCATTAGATCATCTAGACCAGTTCGATCAAGTATGCGATATGGTGAAGATGAATGGCATCTCCGAAGATGCCTTGAAGCTGAGATTGTTCCCTTTCTCACTGGGGGACAAGGCAAGACAATGGGAGAAGAGTCTACCACAAGGTTCTGTGACTTCATGGGACCAATGCAAGAAGGCGTTCTTGACTAAGTTCTTTTCTACAACAAGGACAGCGCGTTTGAGAAATGAGATCTCGAGCTTCACTCAAAAGAACCACGAGAGTTTCAACGAAGCATGGGAAAGATTTAAAGGATACACTACGCAATGCCCGCATCATGGATTCTCCGATGAATCATTGCTTAGTACTCTATACCGTGGTGTTCTACCCAAGTACCGAATGCTTCTCGACACAGCAAGTAACGGGAATTTCTTAGGAAAAGATGTCAATGATGGAAAAGAGTTAGTAGAGAACTTGGCTCTGAGCGATGGGAACTACGGCGAGGATTATGACAGATCTTCAAGAGGAGGAAGTGATTATGACGATCACACCAAAAGACAGATCAAGGATTTGAATGAAAAGATGGATAAGCTTCTTAACGCCTCACACAAGACTGTTAGTTTTGTTGGAAACGCTGATGAGAATCAAAATTTTAGGCATGAAGGAGAAGAGGATAGTGCACAAGAAATGGTAAATTATGTGGGAAACCAAGGAGGATTTCAAAAGGGATTCAATCCAAACTACCGGAACCATCCTAACTTCTCCTACCGAAACCCGAATGTTGAGAATCCCCAAGATCAAGTTTATCCAAACCCAAACCCGCAGAACCAAGGTTTTCAACAAAAAGCTTATGGACAACCTAATCAAGCTCAAAGCTCCAACTTTCAGCAGCAAGGATATTTTCCAAGAAACAACTTTCAAGGGAACAACTTTCAAACAAACCAAGGTGGTTTTCAGCCGAAGCAACCATTCGCACCACCCGGTTTCACACATCAAAAGCAGCCGATCACCCAAACATCTCAAGACAATGAGATGAAGAACATGTTCCAACAAATGATGGAGACACAAGTCAAATCTGCTTTGGATCTTGGCTCAAAGATAGACGGGGTTAGTAAAAGGATGGATGGAATGAATTCGAGGATCGATGGAGCTTACAATGATCTAAATGCAAAGTTTGAGCGTTTAGCTTCTCAAGTGAAGACGTTGGACAACCAAGTCTCTCAAGTAGCGGCATCATCTAAGCGACCAATGGGTTCCTTACCGGGAAAGCCGGAGCCTAACCCAAAAGAGTATGCCCACGCTATAACATTGAGGAGTGGTAAAGAGCTTCCTTCTAGAGAACTTCCAGCAAAAAAAAACGATGAGAACCCCGAGAATCAAGAAGAAGAAGTCACCATAGAGATCGGGAATGAAGAGATGAAAGTAAAGGATATAGAAACCGGAAAAGAGAAGGGTAAAGGTATTATCAAAGAGAAGACTGAGAAGATTTTCGTGCCACCACCTTATGAGCCAAAGCTCCCTTTCCAAGGCCGTTTCAAGAAGCAACTCATGGAGAAGTACAAAGCGATTTTTGATAGTCAAATGGACAAGGTTCAAGTGACTATGCCACTAGTTGATGCATTTCTCCTAGTCCCTCAATACAACAAATTCCTTAAAGATGTGATCAAAGATAGAACAAAGGAGTTAGAGGGAATGATAGTACTTACTCATGAGTGCAGTGCCATTATTCAAAAAAAGAAGCTTGTGCCGAAAAAAACTTGGAGATCCGGGGAGTTTTACTCTTCCATGCGCTTTAGGACCCCTTGCATTCGACAAGTGTTTATGTGATCTTGGAGCAAGTGTAAGCTTGATGCCGCTATCGATTGCCAAGCGCCTCGGTTTCACAAGCTACAAAGCTTGTAGAATATCCCTCGTCTTAGCCGATAGATCAGTGAGACACCCTATTGGACTGCTTGAAGACTTACCGATTATGATTGGGAATTTCATAGTACCAACAGACTTTGTGGTTCTAGAGATGGATGAAGAACCCAAAGACCCTCTCATCTTTGGAAGACCGTTTTTGGCTACCGCCGGTGCAATCATAGACGTGAGAGGAGGAAAAATCGACCTTCATTTGGGCAACCACGATGTACTACGATTTGACATCAATGATGTGATGAAGAAGCCCACAATTGATGGTCAAGTCTTTTATGTAGAAGTTATGGATGAACTTGCGGATGAGCTATTGGAAGAGTTATCCTTGGAGGACGAACTCCAAATTGCACTAACCAAGAAGCAAGGAGAGCATGGGTTTCTTTGTGAAGAAAGTGCAACATACACAAGAATTCTTGACTCGCGCGCGACACTTATTGGGGAGAGCTCGTTTTTAGAACTACAAAACAAAGAAACCGTCAACACAGGACATGCCAATGATGCTTTGGATGAGACTCTTAAAGACCAACATGAAGTTAGCAATGGTGAGACTAACTTTGATGATGATTGGAGCGAGTTGAAAGCACTAAAGGTGGACCTAAAACCGCTCCCAATTGGGCTAAGGTACGCTTTCTTAGGTCCCAATGAGTCTTACCCGGTGATAGTTAATGAGAGAACCTTAGGGGAGATGAAATGTCAGCCCTCTTGAGAGAGTTGAGAAAATTTCGTAGAGCAATAGGCTATTCTTTAGAAGATATCAAAGGAATTTATCCCTCTCTATGTACACACCGAATCCATTTAGAAGATGAATCTATGAGCTCTATTGAACATCAAAGACGGTTAAACCCGAATTTGAAAGAAGTTGTTAAGAAGGAGATTCTTAAGCTTCTAGATGCGGGGATAATATATCCCATTTCGGATAGTACATGGGTTTCACCGGTTCACGTTGTGCCAAAGAAAGGTGGAATTACGGTTATAAAAAATGATAAGGATGAGTTAATTCCTACTCGAACTATTACCGGGCATAGAGTGTGTATAGACTATAGGAAATTGAACTCGGCAACTCGTAAAGATCACTTCCCTCTACCTTTCATCGATCAAATGTTAGAAAGACTAGCGAACCACTCATTCTATTGCTTTCTAGATGGATATTCGGGTTTCTTTCAAATCCCTATCCACCCCAATGACCAGGAGAAAACGACTTTTACTTGCCCCTATGGTACATTCGCATATCGGAGAATGCCATTTGGGCTTTGTAACGCACCAGCGACTTTTCGACGGTGTGTAATGTCTATTTTCTCGGACTTAATTGAGGACATGGTTGAAGTCTTTATGGATGATTTTTCTGTATATGGTTCTTCGTTTGGTGTTTGTCTTGCTAATTTGTGCAGGGTGCTCCAGCGATGTGAAGACACCAACCTTGTGCTAAATTGGGAAAAGTGCCATTTCATGGTGCAAGAAGGAATCGTCCTTGGTCATAAGATTTCAAAGAAAGGAATTGAAGTAGACAAAGCCAAGATTGAGGTTATGCTGAGTTTAGAACCGCCATCTACGGTAAAAGGAATCAGAAGCTTCTTGGGACATGCCGGTTTTTATAGGCGGTTCATTAAAGATTTCTCCAAGATAGAGAGACCCCTCACCAGGCTTCTCTGCAAAGAAGTCGAATTCAAGTTCGATGAAGACTGTCTTGAAGCATTTTTGGAGATCAAAAGAGCCCTTGTGAGTGCCCCGATAGTGCAAGCACCAGATTGGGATCTTCCT
The DNA here is from genome assembly GCA_963667165.1 of Barbarea vulgaris. Lineage (NCBI taxonomy): Eukaryota > Viridiplantae > Streptophyta > Magnoliopsida > Brassicales > Brassicaceae > Barbarea > Barbarea vulgaris. The sequence goes on from OY763892.1 coordinate 20,467,057, forward strand.
TTTGAGATCATGTGTGACGCTAGTGATTTTGCTGTAGGCGCGGTATTGGGACAGAAGAAGGACAAGAAAATGCATGTGATTTACTATGCAAGTAGAACTCTAGACGATGCACAAACCAAATATGCAACTACGGAGAAAGAACTCTTAGCGGTAGTGTTTGCTTTCGAGAAATTTCGCTCCTATCTAGTGGGATCGAAGGTTGTGGTATATACGGATCATGCTGCTCTGAGATACTTGTTGGCGAAAAAAGATACCAAGCCAAGACTTCTCCGTTGGATTCTTCTCTTGCAAGAGTTCGACATGGAGATCAGAGACAAGAAAGGCATTGAAAATGGAGTCGCAGATCACTTGTCTAGGCTGAGAATTGAAGAAAGAATCCCGATAAATGATTCTTTACCGGAAGAACAGATAATGGTAGTTGAATTCTTGAAAGAATGCTACCGGGCTGTACAGAAATTGGAGGAAGTAAAGACTTTAAGCGATCTCGGTCTGCCATGGTATACAGACTTTGTGAACTACCTAGCTTACGGAAGAGAGCCACCAGACTTGGAAGGATATGCCAAGAAGAAGTTCTACAAAGATATCACTCACTTCTATTGGGATGAGCCGTACCTCTACAAGAGATGCTCAGATACTCTATACCGAAGATGTATTCCCGAAGAAGACGTGAATGGAGTATTGTATCATTGCCATGGCTCAGCTTATGGAGGACATTTCGCATCCTTCAAAACGGCAACAAAGGTACTCCAATCCGGGTTTTGGTGGCCGAGTTTATTCAAAGATGCACACGCCTTCGTCTCCAAGTGTGATGCTTGCCAAAGAAAAGGGAACATAAGTAAGAGGGATGAGATGCCGCAAAACCCAATTCTGGAAGTAGAAATATTCGATGTATGGGGGATAGATTTCATGGGGCCATTCCCAACATCTTACGGGAATAAATACATCTTGGTGGCAGTCGATTACGTTTCTAAATGGGTTGAAGCCGTTGCAAGCCCAACTAATGACGCCAAGGTGGTCATTAAACTTTTCAAATCCATCATCTTCCCAAGATTTGGAATGCCAAGAGTGGTAATCAGTGACGGTGGAAGCCATTTCATCAACAAAGTATTTGAAAGCTTACTCAAGAAACACGGAGTTAAGCAAAAATTTGCCACGCCCTATCATCCCCAAACGAGCGGTCAAGTGGAAGTCTCGAACCGTCAAATCAAAGCAATTCTGGAGAAGACTGTGGGTAGTTCGAGGAAAGATTAGGCGAAAAAGCTAGACGATGCTTTATGGGCTTATCGAACTGCATTCAAAATGCCAATTGGAACCACACCGTTCAATTTACTCTATGGGAAGTCATGCCACTTACCTGTAGAACTCGAATACAAAGCATTGTGGGCGGTAAAGCTATTAAACTTTGATATCAAAACAGCTTCTGAGAGACGCCTGATCCAACTGCATGAGCTTGATGAAGTTCGTCTCGATGCATACGAAAGCTCGCGGATCCATAAAGAACGGACAAAATCATTCCATGACAAGAAGATCATGCAAAAGGATATCAAAACTGGAGATCAAGTGCTGTTGTATAATTCTAGGCTGAAACTTTTTCCCGGGAAACTCAAATCGAGATGGACGGGACCATACCACGTGAAAGAGGTACAACCTTATGGAACTTTGACACTTCTGGACAAGAATGGTAATGAATTTACAGTGAATTGACAGAGAGTGAAACCATATTTGGCACAAGAGTTCAACGAAGAGAGGATTACGGTTCCTCTTTCAAACCCATCACCCGGATAAACGAGAATCACGTCGAGCTCACGACTTTAAACGAGCGCACTTGGGAGGCAATCCAATGGTATCCTTTGTACATATTTGTTCAAATTTCTTCCTTAATTTCTTTTATGTTCTAATTTATGTTATATATATGAATATTATATATGTATGTATATATATATATATAAAAAAAAAAAAAAAAAAAAAAATCAGGTTCTAGCGGTACCCCACCGCTATAACCCATCCGCTACAATCATCAGTCGATCGTAGCGGTAGGGTACCGCCAGGAAGATGCCGCCAGAAACAAACCCGGAAAACTCCCAATCTGGAACTGACCATAGCGGTCATTTGACCGCCACGAAGGTGCCGCTACGATGGGAAGCACCAGCCTAGCGGTAGGCTACCGCCACGAACCTACCGCCAAGAAAGGTAAGTTTCTCAAACCCGGTTTAATCCGGTTTATGCTCGGATTTTTAAACAAAAAACCCCCAAATTCTTCTTCCTTCTTCACTCGAAAATTCATCTTCTTCTACCTATCTCTCCACCGAAAATTCACCAACAAAAACTCAATCAATTCAATCATTTTTTGGTACAAATTCTCACTAGTTACCTTCAAAATCAGCCAAATTTCATCTCTTCATCGAAAATCCCCAAGGTATGAAACTCTTCTCTCCATCTTTCTATTTTCGTTCTAGAATTAGATTTGATGATTACATTGTGGTAATGATAGATTGGTGAGAAATTAGGCTTAGATTATGCTTTTAATCGGTCTATATAGGAACATTTGTGACAAAACAACAGGATTTGATGAGAAATTCAAGAATCTATGAACCCTAGAACTTCGATGAACAGTGATGAAAATTTGAAATTGGGGAAAACATTTGAATCTTGTCAAAACTCATAGAATTAAGCTACACATTGATGAATTGCATGAAAATTGTACAATCATTTGCGAAAATTTTCGAAAATCCTATTGCATTCATCCAATTAGCAATGGTAAGTCTAATTATTGTGTTGTTGATTCATATTGATGTTCTTGTTGGTGTTTGATTTCTTAAATAAATTGATTAATGTTTTGGAGATGATTTACATAGTAAAATCTTTGCACAACCTTGAAGATATTTGTGCATTGCTCTCATATGCTTTCAAACTCTTGTAGGAAACATGACGAATGAAAAAGCTAAACGCGTAACGAGAGCAAGCACTAACAAAGGAGGCACATCCAAAGCTCCTACTGCCAAAGACAAGGGCAAAGGAAAAGTTACAGGAGAAGGTTCGAGGAAACCGACAAAACGAGCTCAAGCGGAAACCGCTCCATCCAAAAAGAAGTTACATATACAAGAAGAAGACTCCGGCACCGGATGAAGGGGTTCTAAGCTTCGTTTGTTAGGGCCGAGCATATAATCTAACCATCACAGGGCTCTGTGAGATCTATGGGTTTCCTAATGGCAACAAGACGAAGTTCTCCGATTTCTCAGAAGCAGATTCATTTTGGGACACGATAGCGGCGGGGAACGCGGCTGGAAACCCTAAGGCTACGCTTATTCGAAACCCCGCACTCCGTTTTGTTCATAAATTCCTCGCCAACACATTCTTCGCGAGGAAGCAATCCGGAGGGGTTAGAAAGGAGGAGCTGTGTTTGTTGTTCAAGGGGGTGAGACGTTACATGGTTGACGAAGATGGTGCAATGTTTAACGATGCGGAAGACGACGATGTCAACCTCGTATGTTTATTCGCTAAAGAGTTGACAAGGGTGCGTGCTTGGGGTAGGCACACACAAGAGAGGCAATGCTTGATGGGAGGTTTACTCACAGCAATTTTTCGTTGGGTTGGAATGGACCTCGCCTCCATTTATCAAGACCCGGGACGTGCATTTCTCGACCGAGAGTACTTCACCTTTTGCAGATTCCTTGAAGACACAGACGACTTGGAATCATTTCGCTACATGTACTCTACGCGTCAACGCGAGTCACGCAGCATACCACTACCTAACCCCAGCCTGACTGCCATCGATGACCTCCAGAACATTTTTTTTGAGCACCCCGGAGAACCACTTACCGTGCTGGGTCCGAGAAGGAAGAGAGCTAACCAAGGAGAGACTCATGTAGGAAGTGCTGAAGCGCCAGAGATCCCCATTGACGGCCAACAACGAGAAGCAGATCCTTGGGAACTACCAGAGCTGAAGATCAAGCCAACGACAGCCAGAGAAAAGCTCCTCTACAACGGCTACAAAGTTTAACAGAGGATCAACAAAATGGCGAAGAAGAAGTTCGACTGGATTAAGTCTAAGCTCAGAAAAATTCCAGGCTATGTCTCGGACGAGGAGGAGTACGAGCATGGAGAAGAAACGGCTGCGAGCATTCAAGAGGCCGAAGAAGACATGCCAATAGGTGATGAAGCCGGATATGGCCCGGAGACATCTTTCCAGCCAGCATTTGATCAAGGAGGATCGAGCCACACATGATAATTAAGGTAGTCAATTCACCTAGTTTATTATCGTTTATCAGTTTTATTTATCCTTTTTATGTCTTTTTATTGTACAACAATTCACATCTTATTTCTCACCGAGACGGTGAGATTTAAGTTTGGGGGACTTGTCGTTACTAATGATATTTGGACTTGTTTTGTTTCATTTTATTTTTCTATTGCATTGCATTTTCACCACTAAAAAAAAAAAAATATATCGAGTCTAGAATCATTTTAGATTTGCATTCATTTGCATTAGGAGCAATGATGATTTTTCCTTGTAGAGTATCATTCTAAAGGATGTAGTGATTTTGAAATTAAGGACTCATCATGTTTTGAACTTATGCTTCATTGTTCTTGTCCTAGCTGAATCAAGTTGTGAATTAAATTCAACCCTATCAATAAGAACCTTAATTTAATTTATAATTATCATAATCATGCTAAGAAAAATAGACTCATGGATCACCATATACATATTTGGGTCTTCTTTTACCTTTTACCACTCTCTGTTGACCCAAATAGCCATATCCCATTGTTGGAATGGTTTCCGCACCTAGAACATTACGTCTTTTCAAGCCAAAATCCTTTAGTGAGAGATTGTGAGGCCTTATTTCCGAGCAAACTTGGCAAAAAGTGTTAAGTTTAGGGCGACAAGGATAGGTTTTCATGTAGATGTAGTTCCATCATCAAGGAACTATTTTTAGGATAGGCTAGATAGGTCGGGAAACTCTGGAACATTTGGTGTGAATAATTCAATAAAAGAAAGGTGAAGCAAAAAGAAAAATTTTTGGGAAAAGGATTAGGGGATTACAAAGTTTTACAAATAATTGGTGTCTAGATCAAGTATAGCCTCTAAGTGTTTAAAGTGAAATGATTAAAAGTCCAAGAGATGGCTAAAGCATCCAATTGATGAGGTTAGAGGCGAGATAAGAAAAATATAAAAAGCACTAAACCAATTTGAGAATAGAAAGATTTCCCCTAAGTGAGAATAAATTTTAGTGATGAAGGCAACATCGCCTTTAGAAAAATGGTGGTCTAGGGTGTAATTCCATTGGGTATAGAAGCTAGAAGTTAAGTGCATTCAAAGCATTGGGTAGATGGAAATTTATCCTTGTATGCATCAGTTGCCTTTTACTTTTAGCATTTTGTCGAAGTTTGTTCGTTCATCGAGAGATCCCTAGCATTTGGAGCACCCCATGCATATGTTGAGATCATCTTTATCTCAAGACCTTGTCCTTTAACCAAATGAGTTTGTTTGATTTGCATGAGCATGATTCACTATATAGTTTAATGAACGTTAAAGGGTTGGATGCTAAGAATTCTTGTGCAGGTTGAGGCTTGAACTTGAATCATATAGGAATAGACATGATTGACTCCTTTTGACTCCTTGTTGATACTTGTGGATCTGAGCTCCTATTTTATTTTAAATCTCTCTTTCTTCTCTTGTTCTTTATTGTTTGCTTGCGGACAAGCAAAGGATAAGTTTGGGGGAGTTGATATCATCGCATTTTACATCATTTGTACATTGATTTTTTATTCGTTTTCTTCGACAATTCACATACTATACTACTATAAATATGCATTTAGTCTTGCATTCGCGTTTGTCGCATTCTAGAAACATATAGTTCCATATCTATCATTTTGCATGCATTTTGAGTCCTTTTTAGGTGATCGTGAGACTTGGAACATGACGGAGGAGGCTCGAGAGGATCAAAGGAAGCTAGAGTCAAGTTTCGGGAACTTTCAGAGCCTATGGCGGCACCCCCTCGCCAAGAATGGCCCGCCAAGATCAATACCCCGTACTCACCATCTGGAGTGCATTCTAGCGGCCATTTCACCGCCAGGATTGGACCGCCAGAATCATCCTGGCGGTACCCCACCGCCACCTAAGGCCCGCCAAAGACTCCGTAGCGACCCCCTCCGCCATAAACCAAAGGGTCTGAAAGATCGTCTCCTAGGAAGCCTTTACCATACGATTTAGCTCCATCTTCCTTCATAAAAGTTGTAGGACATTGAGTTAGCTTTCGAATGGAAGTGATCCCGATTGATTTGGATAAACGGTTAAGGAGATATGGCCCCCGCACCCCAGACCGCTATCGCAGGACCGCCAAGACAAAAATGGAGACTCAGCTCTTCGGAGAAAATCCTAGCGGCCATTTCACCGCCAGGAATGGACCGCCAGAACCACCGTGGCGGTACCCCATCGCCAGAACACCACCGCCACACCACCGTCCGACTCACTTTACCTTTCTACCTACTCCAACTATCCTCTTTGTATAAATATCGAACCTTATCACTTCAGGGACGGACCTAAGTTATTTTTAAGACATTTCTACTGTAAAACAAAGCTTTGCAACATCATTTTCATTTCTAGATCTTGATCTTATTAGTGAAGTTTTCTTAAATCCGTTTTCATATTTGTGTTTATTATGTTCTTAGCTTCGATTTGTTCGGTTTACTTTTGTGAATTGATCATGTGTGAGTAGTCTTCTAGAGTTCTTGGGTGAAGTGTGATTAGGGTGATTATAGTTTAGTTCTAGGAGTTTTAAATGCTAAGTTATCGGTTATCCTTGCTTATTGAGTGTTCGTAATGCTAGATTAGCCTTGATCAAGTTGATTTAGATCATTAGGAATTTATCACCCGAAAGGTGCTCGATAAAATTCCCGAGAGAATTTAATAAGCGCTTTTCACATCTCAACCGACTAATCATCGATGCTTAAGGTGAATTGTGGTTAGTTAGACTTGTACGCATTGCTTGTTAACTATGATTCCGCGAACGAGAGTTGATGCCGGATAGTAGTCGACAAAGGGATTAGCGCCATTAACCTGGGTTAATCTTTAGTAGTGATCTAAGGCCTAAGGAGGCTTATGATTGAATGTCTAAGTTTTTCTAGAGCTGATTAGAAATCACCCGAGTCGGTAGCTTCACCCGAGAATTCGTTTGTTAAAATATCGATAAAAAGCTTAAATCTTTCTTTGATCATCATTTAGATTGTCTAATCTTCTAAGTTGCTAAATTTGAATTGTGTTTAGTTCATTTAAATGCACTAGTCCTTAGTTTTAATCATATGAATTACTTTGTATGATTTGTTCATTTATAGGTTGTTGAATGTTTTATTTTGAATCGATACCATAAAACCAACTTTTGATTTTCGCTTAGATTAAATAGATTCCTGCATTCTTAGTGTGTTATTCTTGATTTCCCTGTGGATCGATCCCTAAGTACTCAACGTACGAAAGGGTTTATTTGATAAACCCGAGCTTAAAAACCTCGCTTATCAATACGTCGAGTCTACGAGCGGACTGCGTCGTCACAGTAGGAGTAGAGCTGCGAGGAGTTCTCTTACGCCGTCCACACATATTCCGGATACACAGATTCCGGAAACTCATTCACCGGCACCATCCGCAACTGTTCCGACACAGATGAGTGTCGAGGACTTCATGGCTCTTCCGGGACGAGAAAGACTTCCACGTCTTCATCCAGATTGTCGAGGAAGAGACATTTGGTAAATGTTTTTATTTATTTATTTATTTAATTTATAAATCTACTTTTTTTTTATAACTAATTAGAGTTTTATTAATAAAATTGTTTTGTAGGTTTGACGATTCGAACACTGGGATCTCAAAGTCAATCAACCGAATGTGCCAAGGAATGCTTCAACATCCATATCCAACATACAAATCAATGCCGATCCAAGAAAAGGACATGTGGTTTCGCCAATTTGCGGTAATGTATTTATTTTGTTTATAATTAAAATTGAATTTAAATTATTTAAATTATTTAAATTCATCTTATTTTTAATTCGCAGCAAGAATTCAGGTGGGACAGTCACTTAACCGCTACGGTTAGACGCGAATTCGATAAAAAATACGCACGGGCGTATTCATGGAAGATAAACGAGTGGAAAGATAAGTGGAAGCAGAATGATGTGCCAAGGGACTTGGCTTCCAACCCGGATCTATTTAACGGGTTCATCGCTTACTGGAATGAAGAGCCTACCAAAGAATCCGCCGCAAAACATTCTGCATCCCGGAACAGCACTCGCAAAGGAAAGGGCAAAGCGACGCACAATCTAGGTGCGAAGAGCAAGGCGACGAAGGCAAAAGAACTAGTAAGTTTTTTTTATCCCTTCAATTTTCATTCATACTAAAATGAATCATTAATTTTTTTTAAGTTTAAGATTCACAAATTTTACTCAATTACTTTATTTTGCATGCAGTTTCGGGAAGATGGTGTCGAAGCATCTAATTTGAGATTGCTCCAAGCTGTCCACACCGGCAAGGATGGTGTAATCCACGATCAGGTCACTCTGGATATCGTCGAGAACGTCAAGAGGATGGGTGAAGAGTTCATACTTTCTCAACCAATCATTGAAGGAACCCCTCCCCTCACCGAAGTTCCTTTGGAGAAGGAAAACGAGTTCGTATTTGAGGTAAGTAAAATTTTTATTTTTATTCAAGTTTTAATTCATTTTCAATTTTTAGTCAACTTTTTTATTGATTCCGCAGGCTATTCCGAGGTCTAAAGGCCGGAATTATGGTCTTCCCGACAATACTTCATCCTCCGTTACTTCACGCTATTACGGAGGTTCTCACGGCGCACATTTAGAAGCTGAAGTGGATGAACTCAAGACTACGGTGCAACGCCTCACGGAGGAAAACCAATCGATGGCGGCTAAGATGGAAGCATTCATGGCTCGATACCCACCACCACCACCTTAGATCTTGTTTATGTTTTTTAAATTATTTGTTAGAAACCACTTTATGTTTAATATTTTTTGTTGTTTTAATTTTTATTTCGAATAATTTAATATATTAGTTTTATTGTTTTTTTCTATTTTAAAAAACAATTATAATTTTATTATTTTTCAAGTATGTGAATTTTTAAATTATTACAAATATTAATTAAATACCGGTTCTTAAGTGACAATCGATATTTTGATTAATATATTCTAAACTTATCATTCAAACCAATATGAATATAACATAATACAAAAACAATTCAATTGAAACGGTTAAAAAAAAGCCATGAAACCCCAAACCGTCGGAAATCCGTCGGAAATATCCGCCGGATTTCCGACGGTTTGTGGTTTCATGGCTTTTTTAACAAATTTTACACAATAAATCTCAAACAACTAATTATATTATAAGATTATTAGATATAACACAATTTAAACTTAGTATTTAGGTTAAATTATTGTTTTCAAGATTTTGGGATGATTTACACTTAAGTTCTACATAATGAAATATATACTTTAACTTACATGTTTACTAGTTCCTAAGTGTAAATCTTAATTTTGATAAATTCTTATAAACGGAGGTGAATATTGTAAAATTATCATTGAAATCATTAATAAACCACACTACAAACACATTTCAATTGAAACGAATCGAAAAAACTCACGAAACCACAAACCTGTCGGAAATCCGTCGGAAATTTCCGACGGATTTCCGACGGGTTTAGGGAAACACGTGTTGGTTTTTAAGGTTTGTCTGACAAAAGGAATAACATATATTTTTCTAAAGTCCGTCGGAAATCCGTCGGAAAATTCCGACGGACAGTGAAATTTTGGCAAAATCAAACGTTTTCGTGTCCCGTGTTAGTTGAATTTTACGAAATAATTTCAAAACTTCCGACGGATTTCCGACGGAGATGCCGTCGGAAAATTCTGTTTATAAGCTTCATCTTCTCCGCGAGCTCACACGAAAAATCAGAGCAAATTCTTCAAATTTTATAAATTTTAGGTTTTCAAAGTTAGATTTAGGTTTGGAATGTTAGATTTAGGTTTGGAATGTTAGATTTAGGTTTTTAATGTTAGTTTTAAGTTATAAATGTTAGTTTTAAGTTTGGAATATTAGTTTTAAGTTTTAGAATGTTAGATTTAGTTTTTGTGATGTTAGATATGGGTTTTGAATCTTAGTTTTAGGTTTGGAATCTTATATTTAGATTTTAGAATGTTTGATTTAGGTTTTCAAAGTTAGATTTTAAGTTTGGTTAGTATATATATATATATTGAATGAATTTTAAAAAATTTGTGAATTTAGAGTTTTTGAATGTTATAGATTTAGGTTTTGAATGTTAGTTTTAGGATAAAAATGTTATATTTTAGATTTTGCAATGTTAGATTTAAGGTTTTCAATGTTAGATTTAGGTTTATAATGTCAGTTTTAGGATAAAATTGTTAAATTTATATTTTGGAATGTTAGATTTAGGTTTTCAATTAACATATTTAGGTTTGGAATTTTAGTTTTAGGATAATAATGTTATATTAAGATTTTTGAATGTTAGATTTAAGTTTTGAATGTTAGATTTAAGTTTAGAATTTTAGTTTTAGGATAATAATGTTAGATTTAGGTTTTGTAATTAGATTTAGGTTTGAAATGTTTCTTTTAAGTTTCTATAATGTTTAGTTTTAGGTTTGGAATGTTAGATTTAGATTTTGGTTTTTAATGTTAGTTTAAGGTTTATAATGTTAGTTTTAGGATAAAATTGTTAGATTTATATTTTGGAATGTTAGATTTAGGTTTTCAATTAACATATTTAGGTTTGGAATTTTAGTTTTAGGATAATAATGTTATATTAAGATTTTCGAATGTTAGATTTAAGTTTTGAATGTTAGATTTAGGTTTGGAATTTTAGTTTTAGGATAATAATGTTAGATTTAGGTTTTGTAATTAGATTTAGGTTTGAAATGTTTCTTTTAGGTTTCTAATGTTTAGTTTTAGGTTTGGAATGTTAGATTTAGATTTTGGTTTTTAATGTTAGTTTAAGGTTTATAATGTTAGTTTTAGGATAAAAGTGTTAGATTTATATTTTGGAATGTTAGATTTAGGTTTTCAATTAACATATTTAGGTTTGGAATTTTAGTTTTAGGATAATAATGTTATATTAAGATTTTCGAATGTTAGATTTAAGTTTTGAATGTTAGATTTAAGTTTGGAATTTTAGTTTTAGGATAATAATGTTAGATTTAGGTTTTGTAATTAGATTTAGGTTTGAAATGTTTCTTTTATGTTTCTATAATGTTTAGTTTTAGGTTTGGAAAGTTAGATTTAGATTTTGGTTTTTAATGTTAGTTTAAGGTTTGAAATCTTATATTTAGATTTTCAATTGTTAGATTTAAACTTTGATTTGTATATTTTATATAGGATATTTGTAAATTTATATTTTTTTTTGTTTTTCAATATTTGAGAATTAATTTTTTAATTTTTGAAATTTTTATTATATAAAATATGAATTTTGTAATTGTTTTAAATTATTATTATTAATATTTACTTCATTGATTTTTAAATATTTATTAAATTATTTTGGATTTTAAATAATTTTTTTTTGAATTAATATTCGGAATATATAATTATTTATTAAATAATTTTTTTTATTATAATTTTGCCAATCCGTCGGAAATCCGTCGGTAATACACCGTCGGAAATCCGTCGGAATATGTCCGACGGATTTCCGACGGCTTATATTCCGACGGATTTCCGACGGCATGACGAAACGAGTAAACCGACGGATTTCCAACGGCTTGACGGAACCGGCAAACCGACGGATTCCCGACGGCTTGCCGGAACACGTAAACCGACGGATTTCCGACAGATTTCTGATTCATATTTTCCGTCGGAAATACCGACGGTTTTCCGACGGATTTTCCATTTCCAACGAGATAGAAGCGACGGACGAATCCGTCGGAAATCCGTCGGGATTGGCCAATTCCGACGGATTCCCGACGGATTTGACCGTCACTTTCGCGCCAGTTTTCTTGTAGTGGTTACCCTTACGACTGAAAGTGAATTTGTTCGATGTTTCGCTAAGTTTAGTCACAAGGTGATAGCATCTATTGGGTTTTACGAGCTTGGTATTTGGGAAATTTTACTTAGCTGAAATCATTATGATAGGATGGCTGTTCCATTGGCTTATATCAAGAGGAAGGCTCGCACACAAGGAAGGCAGAGTCCAAATGAAAGTGGTTAAGTAAGAGAAAGGAAGGAGAAAGACTCTGAAGCATCCAGAGTATCTATATTATCTTAAATAAGAATGCTTGTAGTTTTCTATTGTTGTTATGTCGTTTAAAGCTACACTACTTGTGGTTTTTGTTGCTCTAGGGTTACTCATCGAATGAATTAAGAAATATCTCTTAACCTTACGCCTCCTTCTCCTTCTCCTTCTCCTTCTCCTTCTATTCACATCTCTCTTCTATCTTCTTCTTCCTATTCCCTTTCTACGATTCACAGGTTATCACATTATTTGGGATTTGATACTTTTAGAGGCTTAGTTTACAGTCTCATGGAAATTTAAAACTTTCTGCTTCAGTTATTTTTTGCTTTTCTAATTTTCTGCAGCAAAATCTTTTAGTCTTTGTCGTAATCTAAATTACTTGTCTTGTTGTGTTTTCTGGATGGTTACAGTACCCTTGCTTAGAGAATAGATGATTTACACTGCAATCGACAATTTCTACCTAACTGAAGAACAGCTGAAGAATTCACCTTCGAGGAAAGATGGCATAGATGAAACAACTGAAATCACACTTAGAATCTATGGATGTGATCTTATCCAGGAGGGTGGAATTTTACTCAGACTGTATCCTTTCATTGCTCTCAGTATTTGCAAAGCTCAAATGGTCACATACCTGTGATTTGTTTTTTTTGCTATTGTACATAGCTGTGATTTTCTTAACCTATATTGTTGTCTTTAGACCCCAAGCAGTTATGGCTACTGGGCAAGTTCTTTTTCACCGATTCTATTGTAAGAAGTCGCTTGCCAAATTTGATGTAAAGGTACTTATGTTGTTTTCTTTCTTCTATTTCTGTGTGTTTTGAGTCCTTTTAACTTAGATTTAGCAATGAATTTAGTTTCTGGTTGTTACCATAATGATTTGGAGTTTACCTTTTTGCAGATAGTTGCTGCGAGTTGTGTCTGGCTTGCATCAAAATTGGAAGAGAACCCTAAAAAGGCAAGACAGGTCATCATTGTATACCACAGGATGGAGTGCCGTAGAGAGAACTTACCATTAGATCATCTCGATATGTATTCCAAGGTTGGTTTGCGTACTGCAATATTACATGTTATCAATTGCATTTGTCATATTCAATGCCAGCCAGGCAGCTGAACATAAATGGTCTGTACCTGGGATTTCTTTACTAAAGGGCCGAATGAGAATGAATACCACACAGAAGAGTCAAGTCAAGGCTCCCTAATGGAATATATAACCGAACTGTTTTGTCATATATTTTGTTTGTGCTCGTGGGAACAGCTTTCTTTGGAAGTGCTATTTGTTTCATTATCTTTTGAATCTCATTGTCTTTCTACCTTTTGGCTTTTTGCAGAAGTTCTCTGAGTTGAAAGTTGAATTAAGCAGAACTGAGAGACATATACTGAAAGAGATGGGTTTTGTTTGTCATGTTGAACATCCTCACAAGTTCATATCAAACTACCTTGCCACACTTGAAACACCTCCAGAATTAAGGCAAGAAGCTTGGAATTTGGCAAATGATAGGTATTGCCTAATTTCAAAATTTACGATGGATCTTAGTTTATATAATTACTGAATTGATAGTTAGCTGCACATCATAGTGGTATAGGTTTTAGAACTGACATTTCAGCTGTGTCTTGACATATGATCTTTTCTATTTCGTCATCATTTCTCAATGCCTGATCATTCCTTTATGATTTTATCTTACTTGATCTCTCATAATATGTCTAAAAATGCAGTCTGCGTACAACCCTTTGTGTAAGGTTCAGAAGTGAGGTTGTGGCTTGTGGTGTCGTGTATGCTGCTGCCCGTAGGTTTCAGGTACCTCTCCCAGAGAATCCACCTTGGTGGAAAGCATTTGATGCAGATAAATCTAGTATTGACGAAGTGTGTCGAGTTCTTGCTCATCTATATAGTCTTCCAAAGGCTCAGTATATCTCTGTTTGCAAGGATGGGAAGCCTTTTTCATTTTCCAGTCGATCCGGGAATTCTCAAGCTCAATCAGTTACAAAGGTGAGGTAGATCGCTATATAGGTTTTATAATTTTTGTGTTAGCATGAGATTATTGTTCATATCACTGCAATTCTAGACTATGGATACAGCTACTGCTACGTTATATGTTAGGTAGAGTTGAAAGCCTATTTAGTTTGACGGTGCAGCAAAATGTGAAATCCGAGTGCGTTTTCTTTTTCTGTAATCAGATAATCAGAGCTATGGTTTGAAGTACTTTTACACTGTGTTACAGGATGTATTGGCGGCAGTGGTAGATGCTGTTGATACCAAGTGTACTCCAGGATCAGCTAATAACGACGCTAAGGATGGAATGGTTACTACGTCTCATGAAAAGGCTACAGATTCGAAGAAGAGCGATACGGAGTCCAACTCTCAGCCAATTGTGGGAGACTCCAGGGAAGAGAAAAGTAAATTAGGAGACAGAGAAAGAGAGAGTGATAGAGAGAAGGAACGAGGTCGAGAGAGGGACAGGGTTAGGTCTCACAGAAGCAGAGATTCGGACAAGGAGAGTGATAGAGAGCGAGACAAACTCAAAGATCGAAGTCATCATCGGTCAAGAGATAGACTGAAGGATACAAGTGGACAGTCAGATAAATCAAGACATCACTCTTCTCGGGATCGTGATTATCGCGAACCCTCACATTCATCAAAAGACCGTCGTAGGCACCATTAAGCCAAATCTTCTTGTCGTAAAATCCCCTTGAGATTCAAATCTAGTTGATGCTTAAGAAACATTATTGTCTTGTATTGTGTATGAATCACCCTTATGTTTCAACTTTTGAGTGTACTCAATTAAACATGTTAAGATCAACATACAGTCAAATCTCTATAAATTTAATATTAAGGCCGAAGTATTTTATTAATTTATCGAATAGGGAGATTTTTCTAATTTTTAAAAAAATTATATTAAAGTAATAAAATATAGACAATATTTTGATACAGATATACATATTAGGAAACAATTATCCATCTAAAATTCTTAACAATTTTTTATATAATTTTTTATATAATTTTTTATATAATTTTAGAAGATACATATACCATATGTTTTATGTAGTAAGAAAGAAATTATAGATGAACTCGAACAAAAATACAAATTTACTAATAAATAAACTACCCTAGAATCATATTTCACTATATTATTTCATTACATTATTTTACTAATATTATAAATTTATATATATATGGTTATTAATTTATGATACTGTTGGGACCATATCTTTACATAAAATTTTTAAAATAGTTATTATCTTATTAATTTATCGAATCATGTTAATTATTACACTGATTCAACTCGAAACCGTAAAAAGTTTATTAATTTATAGAGGTTATTAATTTAAGTTCTAATGTATTAACTTAAAATCAAATCGAGAAAGAATTTTAGAATAATTTATGAAGCCTTAAACATTGGAAAAGTAATTCTAGTTTTATTGACTTGTGACTTATGAGTTGTGTGACACAGCGAGTATCCAAAAATCTGACTTGTGGAACATGATTTAAGACTTAAAGCACGTTCGAAAACATTGTTTATATCTTAAGTACTTTTGTCTATTAGCTCTTACCTAAAAGCACCGCGCGCATATTCTTATATATATGTACTTAGATCTTCTAGCTAAACAGAAACATAATTAATGATTTTATAAAAAAAGATGATGATACAGGCAAGCACGTAGTCTTGTTGCCGGCTACATAAATAATCAAAAATAAATTAAATTAGCAGATACGCATCTAATCAACGGCTACATTTTCATCGTTGAATTGATGATTTGTCTGTTTTCATCATTCTTAACTTTCTGATAAATCCTTACCTTCAACATTCATTCTTTGGGTCCATCACATCGCATTATCTTATTTTCTGGACTCCTTTTTTTTTCATGTCGCTTGACCATACATCAATTTCTCTTCTTCTCTTGAGGTAAATATATATATATTCTTTTTTTTTTTCCTTTTCACAGAATTTTGATCGGTTGACTCTAATTTTTTTGGAGATTGATACTCATACATTACTTCCCAATATGTGTTCTTGAATTGTCCATTTGATTTTTCCTTTTTCTCACTCAACGAATCCAATCTAGAAATGAGTTAACGTAAGTTTTTTTTTTTTTTTCATTTCAGACACCAATTACATTAAACATTAAATTCTTAAGGATTTTTTTTTTTTTTGATACAAGATAACAAATCCATTCAGATTTTATCATCGGAGTAAATTTTAAGGTCATTGATCAAAGTTGCTTTTTCGCCTTTTTTTTTAATAGCTACAGAACAGAAGAAATGTTTGAACGCTAAATGTTATCGGAAGAAACCAAACAAAAGCCAGAAAAAAAAAAAGTCAACAAGATATGTCGGGAATTGTTGACTTTGGTGGACGAGTAAGAAGAAGATAGAAAAATGCAAGAGACTGTGTTCCTCTTCACGGAGGAGAATCTGAACAAAGGCCAATCATCAGGGGTTAAATACAAACAGAGCTCCCGGCGCGTGGTCCCCACGACAAGCTGTGAGGCGAGTGATGCAACGGCCGCGGAGATTAGAATAGTAGAGAAAGTGCTGAAGAACGGAGACCTTTACAACGGAGGCTTATCGGCAGGTGTTCCTCACGGGACAGGGAAGTATCTTTGGTCTGATGGTTGTATGTACGAAGGGGAGTGGACACGTGGCAAAGCAAGCGGTAAAGGACGTTTTTCTTGGCCGTCCGGAGCGACCTATGAAGGTCAGTTCAAGGACGGTCGAATGGACGGTGAAGGAACGTTTATTGGGATCGACGGCGACACTTATAGAGGGCATTGGCTGTGGGGGAGAAAGCATGGTTACGGTGAGAAACGGTATGCAAACGGCGACGTTTACCAAGGGAATTGGAAGGCTAATTTGCAAGACGGTAACGGACGTTATGTGTGGAGCGATGGGAATGTGTATGTGGGAGAGTGGAAGAATGGTGTTATCTTTGGGAAAGGGACAATGACGTGGGCTAACGGAAACCGTTATGATGGGTTATGGGAAAACGGAGCTCCGGTTGGGAAAGGTGTTTTGAGTTGGGGTGAAGAGAAGACGAGTAATAATGGATGGGGGAGGAAGAGTAAGAAGAAAGATGATGAGGTTTTTCATCAGCATCAACATAAACTCTCTTCCATCGAGACTTTATCGAATTTTCCGCGGATCTGTATATCAGAATTGGAGGATACTAGTGTGTGTGATTATGTAGAGGCGAGTCCGTACACAAGCGAGTCGGATACGAGTGGTTGTGGAGAGCAAGAGTGGGCAAGAAGTCCTTTGCTTTTGGAGAGTGGTGGTGCCATGAGTTTGCAGCAAAGTCCGAGGTGGTTGGATGAAGGAGATGTTAAGAAACCGGGGCATACCGTTACAGCCGGACATAAGAACTATGATTTAATGTTGAATCTACAACTTGGGATTAGATACTCTGTTGGCAAACATGGTTCTGTATTAAGGGAACTTAGGCATTGTGATTTTGATCCCAAAGATAAGCAATGGACCAGGTTTCCACCTGAAGGCTCTAAGTCTACGCCTCCCCATTTGTCAGTCGACTTCAAATGGAAAGACTATTGCCCAATTGTGTTTAGGTAAGTAAACATACACAGGGTTTGGAGTTTGGAGTTTGGATTTTGGAAACCAATCGGTTCCTGATTGCGTGTTTTGTGTGGTGAAAGCAGGCATTTAAGAGAGTTATTCGCGATAGATCCAGCGGATTACATGCTCGCTATTTGCGGAAATGAATCTCTTCGGGAATTTTCTTCCCCTGGAAAGAGTGGAAGCTCCTTTTACTTGACTCAAGACGAACGATTTATGATCAAAACCATGAAAAAATCCGAGATTAAGGTAAGCTTATATCATTTTTGCTTTCACATGTTTTCCACATTTCTTTTAATAACTCAATAGATTTTGAGCTTTTAAAAAAATATGCTTAGGTATTGCTTAAAATGCTACCAAATTATTACGAGCATGTTTCCAAATACAAGAACTCTTTGGTCACCAAGTTCTTCGGCGTGCATTGCGTCAAACCTGTAGGAGGCCAGAAGGTATGAGAAATGGTCTTCCATTACAAGTTTTTTTTTTGTTATGACTCAAACAAAAACTTATTTCTTGTTTTTTTTTTGTGTTATGACAAAAAAAAATAACAGACTCGGTTCATAGTGATGGGAAATCTGTTTTGTTCGGAGTATCGTATACACAAAAGGTTTGACTTGAAAGGTTCATCACATGGTCGTACGATCGACAAGGGTGAAGGTGAAATAGATGAGACCACAACACTCAAAGACTTGGATCTCAAGTATGTGTTTCGACTTGAGACCTCATGGTTTCAAGCCTTCATCAACCAAATCGATATAGATTGTGAGTTCCTTGAAGCTGAGAAGATTATGGACTATAGTCTCTTGATTGGTCTCCATTTCCGTGAATCTGGCTTACGTGACGACATTTTGGGCATCGGTATTAATCATCATTACATTGTTTCAACTAATTATTTCTATTTATGTGTGTTTTGGTATATATATATATCTTTTGGCTATTGTTTTTCCTTTTTACTGAGAAATTAGCTGCTTGCTTGATTCAGGTCGAAGAGATCAGGAGGACAAATTGATGAGAGGGTATAATTCACTTCCAAATATGGACTCTGTCACCCAAACTTGGTACATTCTCTTACCATTTATCGAGTTTTGAATACATAACCATATTATATATATGGATATGGAAACATATAAAAAGGAGAAATTCCCTCAAATAGCACTGAATGAAATTTTTGTTCCACATTTAGTACACATTTTTATTTATGATAAAAATAGCATTTTATAAAGTTCATAATTTATTTTTTTGTTTGGGTTAACTATATTAAAATTTAGGGTATAGTTTTTAGGGAGTAGGGGTATGATTTAGGGTTTAGGGCTTAAGGTTTAGGGTTTTCTAAACCCGAAACTCTAAATCCTAAATCCTAAAAATATGAGGTTAGGATTACTGTTTAATAAAAATGTTATTTGTGTCCTAAATGAAAATGTGTGCTAAATATGTCACAAAAATTTCATTTTGTGCTATTTAAGAGAATTAAACCCATATATATTGAATAGAAACATTAGTTACTTATTGAATTTTTTTTTTAATTATATTCAAATGAACCTTTGACAATCACTTCACAAGCATAAGCTATAACAGATTTAAATCTAAGTAAATATATAGTATATGCCTTTTGTCATTTTGACAATATGTCGTTTATCTTTGAAAATGTAGTAACGGACCCTTAATGAGACTAGGGGAAAGTACACCGGCAAAAGCAGAACAAGTGAGCAGATTTGAGGACGAGTCGTGGGAAGAAGACGACATTGACAACTTAAATCCTAAGAGTACGAGGAAGGAGGTCATTGACGTGATCCTTTATTTCGGTGTAATTGACATTCTTCAAGACTATGATATAACTAAAAAGTTAGAGCATGCCTACAAGTCACTCCATGCAGATCCCACTTCCATTTCAGCTGTTGATCCTAAGCTTTATTCTCGAAGGTTTAGAGACTTTATAAACAAGATATTCATTGAAGACAAATGAGAAAGGAAGTAACATGCAACACCAAGAATATTATTTGTACATCCGAATCTCAGGCATGTGTTTGGCATTTAAGTTTTTGGTTTTTGAATGTCAAATGTTTAAAACCTTATAGGCCCCTAAAAACAATGAGATAGCACGGTAACCCGCAATGTTGCTCGAATTCAGGATGTTGAAGAGGTTGCCGGCTGTTTTGAGATGAGTTTTTGGGGTTTCCTCATTTGTTGAAGAGGAAGAGAGTTTTGGTGCTTCCTCAAAAGCTAGAGTAGAGATTAGGAGAAGAGTCCTCTAGCTAGGACAATGCTTCTTGAGTGTATTATTATATCGTGAGGTGAACAAATCTACATGGACAAAGAGTAATTAAATGATTGGCAATCTGTTTCAGCCCCTCTTAATCTAAATCCAGTTTTCAAGGTCCTATAATTTTTCAATATATAGATGTATACATATATTTAGTCTAAGGGGGTGTATTGGACTGAATATTTAGGGAAATTTGAGTTTTAATGAATTATGAGAGAATTTGGTTAAATTTTGGTGAATTAAGAATTTTATTATTAAATTCTTTGAATTCTAAGCTAAAACCATGAGAATTGAGTCTTTGTATTTTTAACTAAGAATTCCCTTCAAATCTCAGCTAAAACTTTTAAATCAAATCCTAATAATGTTTTCAATAACAGTGGATTTGATTGTATATTTTAAAATCATTCATCCAATAACACTGGAATTTAAAAGATATTTTAAAATTCTTGTTTCATACACATGATTTGTCATTTTAATTCAAATTTCACTAAATACCCAGTCCAATACACCCCCCTAAATGTAAATATAAACCCGTGATGGGGAAATAATGCACAAAGGTGCAGCGGAATAAAGTTCTCCGCACTTATATCCTATGAGAAAAATATAGAATTTTTGACAGCAAAACTCAATGCAAGAAAGTAAAAAACACACCAAAATTATACGTGGAAAACCTCTTCAATGTGAAGAGTAAAAACTACAGGACCGTAGTCCACTTAAAAATCCACTATCACCAATGTATTGAGTTACAGAGACATCCTCCCTGTTCACAAAAAAAAACAGATCCAGAGACTAAGACTCCAAAAAAAAATCTCCAACACAAAGAATACACCACAAGAGAGCAATACAAGAATTAGAAATAAGTATTTCCAAACGACCCTAAGTTCACTAAAATTCCGCTCTCCTAATCAGATCTTCACCGTAAAAATTCTAGATACACAAATCAAAAACACTTCTACAAAATTTCAGCTCAAAAAGAGAAGAACTCACCGTTGGATCTTCCAAACACTCTACACGTATGCTACTGAAAAACTGTCAAAACTTTAACGAGAATAGCCACGATAAAACTCAGATTTCTCTCAAACCAACCGTTAAAACACAATATCCACCGTTGAATCTCAAGGCCACTGAGTCAGGATGATACCCACAAAACATCAGCAAGATCGGAGCTCGTTTGAATGTACAAACGCTGTAAATACCAAACTATGACAGATCTGTTTTTCTCCTCCTTGCCACCCAAAATTAACTTTCTTTTTCTTTGCTTTTTCTTTTCACAAAATGTAGGTTAAGACTTAAGAGTGCTTTATATATTTACACTCAACCTACAGCCAAATACTAACCTCATGAATTAAATTAGGCCCAAAGTTTGGTTCTCCAAAATCAAACCGAAATTGGTTTTCCCACTAGGAGGAAAACAAACAAACTCCCCCTCCCGACTACGTGGAGGAAACAGCCATCCCGGCTATCTCTCGAAAAACTTCAAACTTCACTGATATAAGACTCGAAATGAACTAGTCTTTGATCCGGATCTGAAGTGGAAACGAAGTTAGCTCGAAGCTCCTCCTCCGCTACAACTCACAAAACCGGTGTGGAAGGCTAGACAAGCAGCTCGAAGCTCCTCTTGTGAAACCTGATGAATGGGGTCGTGATGGTGGATCGATAAGCACCACAGGGAGTGTGAAAGGCTCCTTGATACAGCTTAAGAATCGTGGCTTTGTGAATCACACACAAAGACAAGATCTGAGACAAAAGTTTCAGCAACTTTCAAGCTAGAAGAAATTCAGTTCTTTATTGATGTAGGGTAAATAAAAAGATACACGGCCGGGGATCTTATAGTTTGATCCTTACGGCTACAACCTCTAGGGTTGCGACTCAAAGCAAAAACAACAGGACTTGTACGAAAATAAAAGAAAACGACACACACTCTCAATGGAAACAACATGCTGTTTCCTTATATGGAAAGTGTAGCTACAGACACAAAATAAAAAGAAATAAAATAAAAGACTCTACTGGGACTCGAACTAGACTCATTGTGGGCTTACTAGAGCCACTAGGCCGAGGCCATATCACCTGCAAGGAAACAGAAATAATTAAACACAAATCGTACCTGACTTGGACGAGAAGTCATCACAGCTAGGTCTATGGTTGGTCCGTTGTCCGGGACATCTTCAGCTGTGTCGAGTAGAGCTTGTATGGATACGTTGAATTCTTCTCTTAGTTTATCCCTCCTAGCTCTTGTGATAGGTCTAGCTACTTCTGGAATCTTGATGACATGGTCATCCTCCACTTGATGCACTTGGTCCGCTACTTGCTTGTTGTGTGATCCTATATTCAACTCCTTGGCTTTTGCTCGGGTTATTGGACCTTCTTGAGTCTTCTCTTGAATATTTGTCACTTCAGTATGCTCCTCACGTGTGTCCTCGTCAGATAGTTCAGTTACCGGATTGATGTCCTCATCATACTCTCCCTCTTGAGAAGGTTTTGTCCTCAAAACTTGTTCATCTGAGACATAAGGTGAAAGGTCAGCAACATTAAAGCTATGTGAAATGTTGAACTCACCTGGAAGCTCCAGCTTGTAGGCGTTGTCGTTGATTTTCTCAAGTACTTTGAACGGTCCATCGCCTCGAGGTGCTAGTTTGGAACTTCTCTTCCGAGGAAACCTCTCCGGTCGCATGTGAATCCATACCCACTCTCCGGGCTCAAAGATGACTCGCTTGCGTCCTTTGTCCCTTTGCGCTTTGATCTTCTCATTCTTCTTGAGAATCTTATCTCGTGCTTGTTCATGTAGTTTCTTGATGTATTCGCCTCGGTTCTTGCCATCGACATTGATTTGTTCGGTGTGTGGTATATGAGTTAAATCAATCGGTGTTAAGGGCCTGAAACCATAGAAAATCTCAAAGGGAGAAAGATTAGTAGTAGAGTGCCTGGCATGATTATAGGCGAACTCAACAAATGGTAGACAATGAACCCATGTTTTTAAGTTCTTTCCGAGTGTGGCTCTAAGTAAAGTGGAAAGGGTTCGGTTTACCACTTCCGTTTGTCCATCCGTTTGTGGATGACAAGTAGTTGAGAACAAGAGCTTTGTCCCCATCTTTCTCCACAAGGTTCTCCAAAAGTGTCCTAAAAATTTGACATCACGGTCAGAGACAATAGTTCTAGGAACACCATGTAATTTTACCACTTCTTTGAAGAACAGATCGGCGATTTGGGAGGCATCATTGGTCTTGTTGCACGGTATGAAATGTGCCATCTTCGAGAATCTATCAACCACCACGAAGATTGAATCCTTGTGCTGAACCTGTGGTAACCCTAAGACAAAATCCATGGAAATATCTTCCCAAGGGGCGTTAGGTATAGGCAAAGGTAAGTATAATCCGTGAGGATGGGACCTGGATTTGGCTTT
Organism: Barbarea vulgaris; assembly: GCA_963667165.1. Classification (NCBI taxonomy): domain Eukaryota; kingdom Viridiplantae; phylum Streptophyta; class Magnoliopsida; order Brassicales; family Brassicaceae; genus Barbarea; species Barbarea vulgaris. The sequence continues at coordinate 20,490,507 of OY763892.1, forward strand.
GTGGCAAGTCACACATTTGGCACAAGTCTTCTCGACGTCCTTCTTGATATGAGGCCAATAGAAATGATCCGTCACTACAGCCAATGTCTTGTCAACGCCAAAATGACCCATAAGACCACCTCCGTGAGCCTCCTTGAGCAACAAGTCACGCATGGATCCTCTTGGTATGCATAGTCTTTTATCCCTGAAAAGAAATCCATCATGCAAATAGTAGGAATGGAATTCACCCTTACCACAGGCTTCATAAGCCTCGGAAAAATCAGGATCCGTGGCATAGTGATCCTTGAGATGCTCAAACCCCATGATCTTGGCTTCTAGCGTGGTGATTAGTATGTATCTTCAGGATAAGGCATCAGCTACCACATTTTCCGTGCCCTTCTTGTACTTAATGACGTACGGAAACGTTTCTATGAACTCCAGCCATCTTGCATGTCGCCTCTTGAGTGTTGTTTGTCCTCGGAGATGCTTGAGAGTCTCATGATCGGTGTGGATGATGAACTCCTTGGACAGTAGGTAGTGCTGCCAGGTTTGTAAGGCTCGGACTAGGGCGTACAACTCTTTGTCATATGTCGGGTAGTTGAGTGCAGCTCCGTTGAGTTTCTCACTGAAGAAGGCCACGGGCTTCTTGTTCTGGTGTAGCACGGCTCCAATTCCTAGACCTGAAGCATCACATTCAATCTCGAAGATAAGGTCAAAGTTAGGTAAAGAAAGAACCGGTGCTTGTGTTAGCTTCTCCTTCAAGGTATTGAAGGCTTGTTCTTGAGCAACTCCCCACTTAAATGGCTGATTCTTCTTGATCACGGCTGTGAGTGGTGCAGCTACCGTGCTAAAATCCTTGACGAATCGTCTATAGAAGCTAGCTAGTCCGTGGAAACTCCGAACATGTCCGATGGTACACTACAAGAAAATATCGTATAGATAGCACATCAAGATAGCGTTCTGTACGTTTATGCTATAGTTAACATACCCCCTAATCTTATATAGCGTTTGCCAAATTGTAAACGCTATGTTTTGTCTTTAGAATTAAAAAGTTTGTAACGTTTTTTTGAAACGTATCTTAGATAGCATTGGTAATGTTTGAAACGCTGTGTTTAGTTTAGGCGGAAAATTTTATTTAATTTCTTGGCCAAGTACTTATCGATATTAGCGATCTTATTACGTTACCAAAACAAGACTCTTGTTCTCCACTAAATTACAAAACTGCCACTACTTCTTCAACTCTGCAAATAAAAACACTTCCTTTTTTCTGCCTTTACGGTTTCCTCTCTCTCTCTTTCTCTTTCTCTTTCTCTTTCTCTCAAAGTACAACGCCGTTTGTTCTTCTCTGGTTTCAGATCACCAAGTACGACAGATTCCGCCGGGATTTCTCATAAAAAATTCAGAGAATTTCGCGAGGGTCTTTTGAGAATGTCGGAGAACGAGGTTGTCCCCGACGAGTTTCGTTGTAACCGCTCCGATGGTAACCAATGGCGTTGCACGAGACGAGCTTTGGAAGGGAAAAAGATGTGCGAGACTCATGTTTCGCAGCAAAACCTAACGCGGAGCAAGCAGAAAGTTGCAGAGTCGTTGAAGCTCGTTAGATCAAGGAGAAGAGGAGATGAAGCGGCGTCTTCAGGGATCGAACTAAACGAAAGCAGAATTAGGGCTAAGAGATTAGGGAAATCGAAAGGGAAGCGAGTTATGGATGAATCAGAGGCTGTAGATAAAGCAGTGAAGAAGATGAAGTTAAAGAGAGGAGATTTACAGTTGGATTTGATAAATTTGGCTTTGAAGAGAGAAGTTGAGAAGAGTAAGAGATTACCGAAGAAGAAGAAGAAGAAGAAGATGATGATGAAGAAGGAGAATAGTAATAAAGGGTTTGGTGATTTCGTTGGTGAAGAGTTAACGAGGGTTCTTCCTAATGGCATTATGGCAATTTCTCCACCTTCTCCGACTACAAGTGATGTGTCTTCTCCTTGTGATGTTAAAGTTGGAGCAGAGCCAATTCCTTTGACTAAAAGAAGATTTAGGTCTAAGAACATTGAACCTATGCCTGTTGGCAAAATGCAGGTAAAACAAACAAACAAAAGCCTGAGTTTTTACACTGTGTGTAGCCATATTAGTTTCTATATTTCCTCTATTTATGTTGATCGTTTGTTTTTTTCTTTGTGTGATTGTTGTCAAGGTGGTACCTTTCAAGGGGAATTTGGTTAATGGAAGAAAGGAGAAGAAGAAGAGGTGTCATTGGTGTGGAACCAGAGGATTTGGGGATTTGGTTAGTTGTTTGTGCTGTGAAAGAGAGTTCTTTTGCTTAGATTGTATCGAGAAAAGGTATCGTCGGTTATGTTTTCTTTACTTATCTTGTTTGCATATAGCTCCGGCCTTTTTGCTGATGGATGTTCTCATTATAAATTAAGCAGCTGTATCTAGTTTAAGAATTGCATTAGAGGATAGTTATAAGTGGGAATCTCCTAAAAAATTCAATAGTTTTGTATCTAAGACATCTTGAGACTTAATTGTAACAACTTCATTATGGTATTTCTTCTGTCTTTTGTGCATTCACTGTATTTTCTATCCACTTTTAAGGAGAGCTTACTTGAATTTTGTCTCTGCTTCCTTCCCGATAATAAGAGCCGTAAATGTTAGGATGCAACATTAGATACGCTTACCTGCTATTTTACAACTTTAATAACTTCACTAGAGATTGCTTTTGGAATTTCCTTGTTTTTTAATTTTGTCACTAAGCTGTCTGGTTTTGATCTCTACTAACTTCTTCGAAGCAGTCATCTAACTGATTTTTGGCTTGGAATAAATTAGGAACAAGGGATCAAAAGAAGAAGTTGAGAAAAAATGTCCTGTATGCAGTGGATCATGTAGGTGCAAAGCTTGCTCAGCCTCTAATTCTGGAGTCACTGAATGTAAGGTCTGACTATCTGATAATTCATTATCTCAAAGATTTTACATGTGTGTGTGTTTTAACAAAATTTCAGATATTTAGTAACACTAAGTTGTCTACTTCTACAATATGTTGCAGGATTCTCAAAGTGCCAGGAGTGAAATTGACAGGATTTTGTATCTACATTATGCGGTGTGCATGCTTCTTCCAGTAATAAAAGAATTCAATGCCGAACACAAAGTAGAAGTGGAAAATGACGAAGAAAAGAAAGGTGTTTAATAGTTTGATAAATCCTTTATTTTTGTAGCTTTCTATTAACTTGTCTTTCTACCTTACCTTAAGATAGCTTGCTTGTGATTTGGTTGTGTAAAACTTGATGGTTTGGCTTGTGTTTGGCTAATGACATGATGTTTCTCTAATGATTAAAATAGCACAGAGCTAATAGGTACAAATAAAGTGTCCTAATTAATCAAAAGTCCCGGCTAAAATTATAGAAAAAATTACAAAAAATAATTGCTATATTACAACTAATGGTGACGTGAATATATAAATAATAACAAATATTAATTGCAATTATAAATTATACAATTGCAAAACAAGTAAACGCCATAAAAAAAATAACTAACGTAGCACAAGCGTAAAACGCTATATAAAGTGTCATACCTACTATGACGGACGTAGATAGAGCGTTTGCCATAACGCTATGCTATCCTATCATAGCGTTTTACGGACGCTCTCTATGTGACATTTTCTTGTAGTGGTAGTGGGAGTGGGCCAATCTCGGATAGCTTTTATCTTCTCTTCATCCACCTGTATTCCTTGTTCACTAATAACAAAACCTAAGAACACAAGTTTGTTAGTACAAAAGACACACTTCTTTAGGTTAGCGTATAAGCTTTCCTTCCGAAGTGATTTAAATACAAGTTCTAGGTGTTCTAAATGATCCTTAAGATTTTTGCTGTAGATTAATATGTCATCAAAATAAACTACTACAAATTTTCCAATATAAGAACGAAGAACCTGGTTCATCAAGCGCATGAAGGTGCTGGGGGCGTTGGTGAGACCAAAGGGCATGACAAGCCACTCGTATAGCCCCTGTTTTGTTTTGAAAGCAGTTTTCCATTCGTCGCCTTCGCGCATACGTACTTGATGATATCCACTTTTAAGATCCACCTTTGAGAAGAGTGTGGAACCGCAGAGCTCGTCTAACATGTCGTCGAGACGTGGGATAGGGTGCCGGTACTTGATGGTTATGTTGTTGATAGCACGACAGTCTACACACATTCTCCAAGTGCCTCCTTTCTTTGGTACGAGCAGAACGGGCACAGCACATGGACTAAGACTTTCTCGGATGTAACCTTGGTCTAATAAGTCACTGATTTGTTTCTCCAATTCCTTGCTTTCCTCCGGATTCATCCTATAAGCGGGTTTGTTCGGCAGAGCTGTTCCCGGAACCAAATCGATTTGATGTTCTATACCTCTAATTGGTGGTAGTCCGGGTGGTAGTTCTTCGGGAAATACGTCCAAGTAACTCTGGAGTAAGGGTAGGACTTCCTCAGGAATTTCTATATCACTTGTATCTGTACTTAGACATTCTTGGTAGAACATTAGTAGTAGGGCGCCCTTGGCACCAAGGGACTTACCAACTGATCCGTAGCTTACGTAAAGGTTCGATGTACTTACCTCTCCGTCCTTAGCCATTTTTGCGTGAAGTTCATGAACTTGTGAGGGACTGAGGGGTGCAAGAGTGAACTTACGGTTTTGGTGTGTCACCGAGTATTGGTTAGTACGTCCATCATGTTGGGTTTCTCGGTCAAATTGCCAGGGTCTCCCTAAGAGGAGGTGTCCGGCTTGCATGGGCACTACATCACAAGTAACTTGATCAACATACTTACCAATGCTAAATGGAACCGTTACCTGTTCGGAGACCTTCATCTCGGCCTTGTCATTGAGCCACCGAAGCTTGTATGGGCGTGGATGCTTGGTTTTCACGAGACCTAATTTCTCAACAAGAAGCTTGCTGGCCACGTTAGTACAAGAACCACCATCTATAATTAAATTGCAAACCTTGCCATTGATGGTGCATCGTGTATGAAAGAGATTTTCTCTTTGTGCGGTCTCCTCAGGTCCTACTTGAACATTGAGAACCCGTCTTATCATGAGTGATTCCCCAGTGTCCGGATACTCGATGTCTTCCCCGTGTTCTTCGGACTCGTCTACAGCCTCATCTTGTGACTCGTAATCTCCCGTGTTGGTGACGATCATTACTCTCCGGTTTGGGCAGTCTCTTGATATATGCCCTCTTCCCTGGCACTTAAAACAAGTAATGTCACGAGTTCGATTATATTGGTTAGAAGACTTACCTTGTTCGTCACGGAAACTCCTTTGTGGTTCGGATGCCCTTGATTTGAACCTGGAATCTATCTCAACAGCTTTTCCTTTGTCTTGTACTTTGGACACATCATTCTTCCATGTTTGTGGAACATTTCTGGCACGATTGTTGCTGTTATTCTTGTGCCTAATCTGCTGCTCTATCTGGACCGATAGGTGTAGGAGTTCATGTAAACTCTTGTACTTGGCACGCTCAACTTTTCTTTGAATCCTATCTTGTAATCCATCGATGAATTGAGCCATCATAGCCTCCTCGGATTCTTCCAACTCCAGCGAGTTCATTAGTTTTTCAAACTCCTCAAAATAGTCCTCCACGCTCCTTGTTCCCTGTGTCAACTTACGGAAACGTTTTTGTAAGTCTCGATGAAAATGTTCAGGGACATACCTTAACCTCATTAGGTACTTCATGTCGGGCCAGTTGGTGACAGCTCCAAAGTGAAGTCGTCTCCGTTCAGCTACTGTTCTGTCCCACCATGCTAGGGCGTTTCCCGTGAGTTGAGCCGCAGCTACAGCCACCCTTTTGTTCTCTCGGTACCCATAGCATTCAAAGATATACTCAAGTCTCCTTTCCCAATCCAAGTAAGCTTCGGGATCAGTTTTGCCTGCAAAAGATGGTGGAGTTAGCTTGATATCGTGATTATTTTCTCTAGGTTCTACCTCTCTTGGTCGGTGTCTCCGTAGAGGATCAACTCGACGTGGTTGTCGAGCTAGCGTGTCGAGTGAGTCTCCATCGGATTCTGAGAGAACTTCCTCTTCAGGATCAGGAGGGTGTTGTTGTGGTTGTTCCAAGCGGGTGAGGCGAGTGCCAAGTTCTTGGTGATTATCAACAATGCGTTGAGTCATAGTTCTCATGTCGGCTTGCATTGCACGTAAAACGTCCATCATATCTTGTTGACGTTCAGGACCTCCGTCAGCCATGCTTTACTCCAATCCGACTTGAATCCAAAGTGCTAAGGATACTGTAGATTTTCCTAGCAAAAGAATCAACACAAGAATCAAATTTTCTCAAACAAAACAGATAAACAGCAAAGGAAATTGCAGTTTAGGTTTTTGATATGGGAAAAATATGAAATGATGTTCAGAAATCAAAATAACAATTTTTATATTTTCTGAAGAGTTTAAAGAAGCAACAACAAAAGACGAAATATTTTTATGATTTTTTTATGATTTTATAAAATTCAAACAACAAGACAGACGAACTGAATTGAAACAAAACTAATATGAAAAGAAACAACCTGGGATAGGAAAAACCAAAGGCAGGAACCTTTGGCTCTGATACCAATGATATAAGACTCGAAATGAACTAGTCTTTGAGCCGGATCTGAAGTGGAAACGAAGTTAGCTCGAAGCTCCTCCTCCGCTACAACTCACAAAACCGGTGTGGAAGGCTAGACAAGCAGCTCGAAGCTCCTCTTGTGAAACCTGATGAATGGGGTCGTGATGGTGGATCGATAAGCACCACATGGAGTGTGAAAGGCTCCTTGATACAGCTTAAGAATCGTGGCTTTGTGAATCACACACAAAGACAAGATCTGAGACAAAAGTTTCAGCAACTTTCAAGCTAGAAGAAATTCGGTTCTTTATTGATGTAGGGTACATAAAAAGATACACGGCCGGGGATCTTATAGTTTGATCCTTACGGCTACAACCTCTAGGGTTGCGACTCAAAGCAAAAACAACAGGACTTGTACGAAAATAAAAGAAAACGACACACACTCTCAATGGAAACAACATGCTGTTTCCTTATATGGAAAGTGTAGCTACAGACACAAAATAAAAAGAAATAAAATAAAAGACTCTACTGGGACTCGAACTAGACTCATTGTGGGCTTACTAGAGCCACTAGGCCGAGGCCATATCACCTGCAAGGAAACAGAAATAATTAAACACAAATCGTACCTGACTTGGACGAGAAGTCATCACAGCTAGGTCTATGGTTGGTCCGTTGTCCGGGACATCTTCAGCTGTGTCGAGTAGAGCTTGTATGGATACGTTGAATTCTTCTCTTAGTTTATCCCTCCTAGCTCTTGTGATAGGTCCAGCTACTTCTGGAATCTTGATGACATGGTCGTCCTCCACTTGATGCACTTGGTCCGCTACTTGCTTGTTGTGTGATCCTATATTCAACTCCTTGGCTTTTGCTCGGGTTATTGGACCTTCTTGAGTCTTCTCTTGAATATTTGTCACTTCAGTATGCTCCTCACGTGTGTCCTCGTCAGATAGTTCAGTTACCGGATTGATGTCCGCATCATTCACTCTCCGCAATGACTTCGTCATCATATCAACTCCAGTATCATCGTATGAACTTTTGTAAGCTCCACTTCCTTAGAGGCAACCACATCACATATCCAATGATACCTCCTATCAATGTGCTTAGAACGCGAATGAAATGTAGAGTTCTTTATGAGATGACTCGCGCTTTGATTATAACAAAAAAATACATAATTATCTAGCTTGAAATCAAGCTCCTCAAGATAAATTTTCATCCACAAAAACTCCTTACAAGCTTTTGCGGTTATAAACTCAGCTTTATGATACACAGCGTTTTAACCCTATATAAACTACTGCAAGTGCACAGCAAATGTTGTAGCAATCTAGGGAACGAATCCACAAGGACCAAGCGTAACACTACGATTTTTAATGAAAGAAGCTAAGCTAAAACAGAAATATGATTGTTTAAATGTGAAGTAAATGAAAATAGCAATTAAAACGATGTAAAGATCAATAAAACAAAGCGCTAGGTCAAGGGTTGTTCTCGGGAATTCAGAGATCATGAATCAGACAACTATTCAAGGGACTAATAAACACCGTTCCAGAACTCGAACATAAATGTATAACCAATCCACTCTCGTGGCATCAACTACTTCATCTAGCAACCTAGGCTTATTGCATATTGTTGTATGATAACTTGAAAAATGGCTTAAAGAATAGTTTTTGGATTCGTACAGGATATGGATCAAGCCGGGAGCTCGCACAATCCAGGAAAGAGGCGCAGGACGACCCGTAACCAGAATCCTCTACTCAGACCAGTCACGGGAAAATGGGATGCTCACGACACCAAATTCTTGGCAGATATAAGAGCAGTCAAGCTTATGCCCACCCGAATGGGAAGTGAGATTACTTTGGCGGATCTTGGTTTACTAGAGGATGCGGCGTCGCTCTTTGAGAATATGGGGTTTGGGATGCTTTGGAAGCTCAACGAGCTGTTATATCCAAGATTGGTGAGGGAGCTTCTCGCCACTTGTCGGCTCACCTACAAAAACCCGGACGCACCGATAGCGAGCGAGGGTACTTTCAGTTTCTTCCTCCTCAAGAAGCACTACAGATACACTCTTCATAAAATTTGTGATATCTACGGATTCGAGAAAGGAGAGGATGTCTCGTTCCCAAAGATTGACAGACGACTTGCAAATGAGTTCTGGGGTTTGATTGCTCATGGTGGTTATGTTTCGCGCAAAGCCAAGATTGCAGCGATAAGGAATCCGGTATTGAGAATTGCTGTGAAGATCATCAGCAACACCTTCTTCTTTAAAAAGGAATCAGGGGCGGTTAGAGATGATGAGTTAGGGATGGTGTTTTATGGCGTGAAGCATCTCCTACCAAAGTACGCGAAGAGTCCTGGACCTACCGTCAGCTATGCAGCTGTGTTGTGCGATATGCTTGAGAAGATCAAGGGAAAACCTCCAAAGGAATGTTGTGTGGGCAACATCCTCACCCCAATCTTCCAACACACGAAGATTGATCTCAGGAGGGAAGAAGTTGAGAACAAATACGGGAGAGTCGACATTAGACATCTAGTCAATTGCCATGTACTCAACAAGAGAGATGTCTATATGTATTGGGATCGCAACGGGACGACCTGTTTCTACAGACTACCCAACCAAGGTATCACTTCACTCCTATCTCAGGAAAATTTGGAGTTTTTGCTAGGTCCGGAGCACTTGATACCAGACCCTTCTGGCAACACACGGACACTCTCTCGTCACCATCGTACATCAACACAAGCAGCACCACAGCCAAGCGATAGCGATGACGAGATGCAAGAGGCTGAGGTTGACATCGAAGAAGAAGCAGACGAGCCTCAGCCGCAGCAGCTGCTGCCTCACAGCCCCAACCGGTACCGCCTACCGCCCAGCCCTCCTGCAGATGACACAGCCCAGCAACTTCAGTGGATCATCAAATCGCAGAAAAAGAACAACTCCATGATGAGGAAAATGTGGAGGGCGATCCAGAAGATCAAACCTTGTTCTTGTGCTTCAGGTTCACCGACACAAGATGACGAAAGCGCTGAAGCTGAAGTTGAGGAAGGTGAGGATACTGAGGAAGCTGAGGATGCTGATGACTCTGAGGGCACAGAGTCCGAATCTATCGGCAAAATACATGAGATGAAGACCAAGGCAGCTCAAGACCGAGCTGGACCTTCTCATTCACCGGTGGAGCATTCCTCAGCACAGTATAGCGACCTCCGCTTACCTAGAAGCAGGAGGAACATAGGCAGGAGAGAGAGCTCCAGCGATAGCTCTACCCGCGACCACTGAGCTTGTGGTTATTTCTATCCCTTGTTTTATATCATTTTGTTTTTAGGACGTTTGGTTTTATTTCTTTATGTATGGCATTCTTCTTTTAATTTTGTTATTACACCGAGACGGTGAAAAGCAAGTTCGGGGGAGGATGCCATTTATCTACTAATGATGTTTGTGTTTGTTTCTTTTATTTTGGTATGTTTTATTTTTATTAAAACTTTGTTGGAATTTTAAATATTTTATTGAGTCAAAATAGTTATGAGAATTTGTTATCTTTTGGAATTGCAACATGTTTGAGATCATTTTGTCTTAAAACTGCTTAGCCTTGTTTAAGGATAACTTGGGAGCGCAGAAAAATCCATAACTTGATCATTTTATGATAATCCCTATCATTTGAGCTTAATCATATATATATGAACTTAATATGGACTTAATATATCTCACTTAGGGGATTGATAATCATGTAATGGAATTACATTTGGAGTTTTCTTTACATTATTTATATTAGCCTTTGTTAACTCCAAATGGCTAGACTTATTTTTAGTCTAGTACCACACCCCTTACCATTTCCATCTTTCAAACCACATGCATCTGTTTATAGCCATTGTCATGTGCATTCATGTGCAAAAACTATGGAGTATACGGACCGACATAGCTTTCCTTTCGTTAGGATTGTGGTACTAGTTCGTTTGCATACCGTCATTTGACGAGATTAAGCCATTGTGGTTTAGTAGATGTATTTATGAGTATGACGAGCATTCATTGTCAAGATTTCTTTTGATGCAGCTTTTGTAAGACTCCTCATTCCCGCTCCCCCATCTAAAAAAAAAAAAAAAAAAAAAAAAAAGAGAAAAACGAAAATAAACGAGATGGGAAAGGAGTGAAAAGAGAACAGAGAAGGTCTGAGATCATTAATGTGTTTCATCAGCATCTAAAAAAAAAAAAAAAAAAAAAAAAAAAAAATCTTTATATTCATACTTAGGGGTTTTGAATTGGTTAGAAGGATCCGAGCGAAAGGAGAGTTATGTACTTCCTAGTTGGTCTTTGTCTCACTGTGATTTTGCATGATGATTTGCATCCGTTTGCTTTGCTGGAGAACCCAAAACACTTGAGCCACCAAATATCAACCTTCATACCTAGACCATAACATGTTAGATATTCCCTTTGTGAGAGTACACGTATTTCTTAATAAATGTTAAATGTTAAGTTCTACATGATCTTGGGATTTCATACATTTGCTACGGTTATGGCGAAGTACAATGTAGTACAGTTTGATATGAACTTGGTGAAAGTGGTTGCAAGCATTTGGTTGAAGGCATGATCCTATAGATTTTATGAATTCTCATGTTTTTCAAACCTTTTCTCTTGGTTTAGATTTTTTTTTGTTTTCCTTGAGGACAAGCAAAAGTCTAAGTTGGGGGGGGAGTTGATGTATTGTACTTTTGATTGCTTTTTGGTTTGTTTTTAGTATTTGTTTCGTGTCTTTTGTTAGTTTTCGAGTCTTTTCTATTTTGTTTTGAGTCTTGTACAGGTTCTATGGAGTTAAGCTGGAATAAGACGGTTTCGGGATTGTTCGGGCTAAGATGAAGCCTAAAAGCTACAAAAAGGAAAGGGATCGATCGATCCTAACCTTGGATCGATCGATCCATAAAACTCCAAGAACACAACCAAGGATCGATCGATCTCATGGTCAGATCGACCGATCCATGCTCGACGGACACGATCCCAAACTCTCTCCGGACACAAAGGATCGACCGATCCTACGTCTAGATCGGTCGATCAGGCGTGATGACGACATGAAGATATTTTACAGAACAACATAGGATCGACCGATCCTCCATGCAGATCGACCGATCACCATGCCAGCCGCCTTGAAGATATTATGTCCGGAAATTAGGGATCGATCGATCCGACTTGTGGATCGACCGATCCTCCCAGCCGCCTACTCCATTTTACACCTATGTCTATAAATATCCCACCTAAACCTACTAAATTCGCATCAGTTATTTTCTAAAGTAGATCTGACGCCTAAAAACACTATTCTAGACATATTTCTTGGATTTCTAAGCTCCTCCTTCTATCAAACACTTGGAGAAGTTTTGTTGTATCATTTGTTGTTTATTTCAATACTATTATGCTTTCTATGGTTTACTTTGTTGTTTCTTTGATTATGTGTGAGTAATTTTATAGTTAGGTTTTAGGGTTCTTGAAGGAAATTGATGGCTTGATGAATTGATAGAGATTTGGGGTTTCTAATCCATAGGTTCTTTGATTCATGTGTTCTTAATGCTAGATTAAGAGTAGCTACCTTAGTCTTGATTCTAGGTTGTTCTATAAGCACTAATCATGTTATAGAGAACTTGAACCTTATGAATTGAGCTTTGTATCTCTAGCCTGCGAGAGTTGATGCTAGATCATCATTGTGAACTTAGTGAACTTGTTTGTTAATGCTAATTTGGCTAGGAGAAATCAAACGAGAGTTTAGTTTTCAAGTACTCAAATTTAGGGGTTAAGGCCACGAGAGTGGGTTAATCCACCTTGTGTTCATGTTCTAGAACGGTGCTGAGAGTGTTAAATCCCATGCTCAAAATTATTCGTTAAGCCATTGACAACCTGAAATGCCCTAAGGCCTAATGCCTTTTAAATCGTATAAATCAATCGTTTTATGTTTATTGCATTTTGTTTACAAGTTTGAAAGAAAACAATCAAACCAATCCTGCTATAGCTAATTACAAGTCTCGTAAATCATTAGTGTACCATTGGTTCTTGTGGATCGATCTCGTTATATACTACCTTGCGGTTAAGTGTATCGAGTAAAAACTCGAGCAATCACTTTGTTAGGAGGGTAGAACAATGTGAGTTAAACTTTGTATGCATAAATTGTTTCTAGTCTTCCTTGCTTTTGCATAATATATAGCATTCCATTTTCTTGAGAGTGAGTCACTTAAAAAGAAAATAAACCTCCTTGCACTCATATTTACTTGTGCTAAAAGCCTTTTCTCCCAAACCGATTGGATTTGATCACTTGCCATTTGTGAGATCACACCTTGAGAAAGAGTAAATGAATGTGAGGGTTGGTTGCAAAGAGAACTTGTAAGCATAAGGCATTGTTGTTAAGAGAAACGATTAGGAGTTGCGATAAGCCTTGAATGAGTTAGAGTGAATTAATTGTTTGTTTTTTGCAACTTGTAAACTTTTGGTTTTGAGTCCCCGCTTTCAAACCTCTCTTTCGGTTTGTCTTCTCTTGTTTGCTTGCGGACAAGCAAAAGGCAAGTCCGGGGGAGTTGATAACACCATATTTTGCATGTTTTTAAGGCATATTTTCATAGGTTTTCATTCCCACTTTGTATAGTTTTGAGAGTTTTCCTTGCATTTGAGTCTCATTTTGTTTTAACTTGAATTTTAGATTCCTAGGTTGTAGATATAGGTTTTTGCATATGTTTTGAGTCAGTTTAGGTAAATGGAAGACTTGGAGACTTGGAGGTTGGATGAGGGATCATTTGGAAGAAAATACAAGAAATGATGTTTCGGAACCAATCCATAGGGTCTGGAAGATATACTCATATGAAGGCTCTAAGTTGCGATTAGGTTTCAGAACTCTCTACAAAAGTCATAGGAAATTGAGTTAGCTTTCATGTGGAAGTGATTTTAAGTAAATCCCATGGTGCAATCAAAAGTTATGAACGTTTTACCGAAGGCATGTAAATCTGACAGCAAGCTGAAACTGCTGTAGGCTCCATCAGATCGATCGATCCAAGGTGGGATCGATCGATCCAAGGTGGGATCGATCGATCCAGTTCAAGAAAACTTGCGTGAAGAATCAAGATCGACCAGAGCACATCAAGATCGATCGATCTGTCACAGATCGATCGTTCTAAGACCAGATCGATCGATCTGACCTCAGCCGCCCATACCCCACAAGAAAATGACATTCACTCAAATCCGATTTTTCTTTTTAACTTTCATTCTCAGCCATTGTTTAGGCAATAATTAGAATGATATTAGCTTTAGAAACCTCTCTCTGAACTCAGAGAAAAACTCTCTCAAGTTCATGAATTTATTTTGAAGATCTAGCCTCATCTAGTGAAGCTTTCTTAAATTTTCTTCTACTTTTGTGTTTATTATGTTCATCTTTATATTTTGTACGGTTTATTTTTGTGATTTGAGTATGTGTGAGTAGTTTCATCATGGGCTGTTGGTATGGTAGATTTAGGGTGTTTTAATGGTTGTTTGTGATATTTGATTGTTGATTTATGTTTATGTTCATGCATAGATTGATTTTAATGCTAGATTTGAGCTTCGCAAGAGAGATTTCTAGATCACAGATTATCTCAAACCCGGAAGGTTTTTTGAGATTATCCGAGCTATCTTTGCATGCGTTTAATAAATCTTAGCCAATGGAAATTGAGTTTTAAGAGTTAAATGATGGCATATGTGAGTTTGTGTGCATTGTTTATGAGTCATTCGGTTGCAATCGGAAGATTAGCTTAATCGGATAATTTGTAAAAGGTCTAGTATCACGGGAGTGGACTAGACTAATTTAGCGACTCATGTCATAGGATAAAACATAAATTGTTCATTTAATTCATCATTTATCAACCAGTTATTCACTCTTGTCAAATTACCGTACCAACGGTCCATATCTTTTAATATCGTAAAAACCGATCATTTCATTTAAGTTGCTTTGTTTTACTTGTTATTTGAGTGTAGTAGAATTCTATGCTTAATTTGCTTTCTTAATTTAAATCGCATTGTTCTGTTTTAGTTTTTAGTTTGTGACGAAAGAAAAAGAAAACAACAAAAGCATTTTAATCGTTTAGCTTGATTAGTTTCTTGTATTCTTGGTGTGTTATTTTCTGCTCTCCTCGTGGATCGATACCTAAAGTACTCAACGTACGAGGGTTTATTTGGTAGACCCGGTGTTAAAACCGCACTTATCAGTTTTGATCAAAGAAATCGTGTTTGGGTGATTAAAAACGTGTTGTTCGGTTTAAATCAAGTGGTGCTAAACCGGTTGAAAACCAGAAATCGCGAAAATAAACATACCTGGGCTCGGATCGATCGATCCTAAAAGGGATCGATCGTTCTGGACACGGATCGATCGATCCAGCCTAGATCGATCGATCCAGCATAGATCGATCGATCCAAGAAAAGAAACTCTCGCATATTTCCATCTCCTCCGGATCGATCGATCCAACTGTGGATACAGTTTTTTATAACCTGAAACTAGAAACAAAAGTTAGAAAACTAATAGAAAACAAAGTTATATACAGTTACCGGTGGGTTGCCTCCCACCAAGCGCTTGTTTTAAGTCTTTAGCTTGACTCAGACGCCGTTTAGGCGAGAGGACGATCACCGAGAGGGATGGTGTCGCCTTCAGTGATGTCAGTGTCCGCAAGATACGGCTTTAGACGTTGACCATTAACCACAAACTCTTCCCCTGTAGCATTCACTAGAACAAAAGCTCCATATGGTCTGACTTCCTTGATGGTGAAAGGGCCAGACCATCGTGATCGTAACTTGCCAGGAAAAAGTTTCAAACGAGAGTTGAAAAGTAAAACCTGGTCATTTGCAGCGAAGTTCCGAGGAATGATCTTCTTGTCATGGTAGGCTTTAGTCCGTTCCTTGTAAATCCGTGAATTCTTATAAGCCATGTGTCGAATCTCGTCCAGCTCGTTTAACTACATCAATCGTCTTTCAGAAGCCGGTTTGATGTCAAAGTTCAGCAACTTTACAGCCCATGCTGCTTTGTATTCGAGTTCCACTGGAAGGTGACATGATTTCCCATAGACAAGATGAAATGGAGTAGTGCCCAGCGGTGTCTTGTATGCGGTCCTGTATGCCCAAAGCGCGTCATCAAGTTTCAAAGACCAGTCCTTCCTTGTTGTGTTCACACTCTTCTGCAGAATGCTCTTGATCTCTCTGTTCGATACCTCCACCTGTCCACTCGTCTGCGGTTGATAGGGAGTGGCGACATTGTGCTTGACTCCATGCTTCTTCAACAGCCCCGCAAAGAGCTTGTTGATGAAATGAGACCCACCATCGCTAATCACAATTCTCGGTACCCCAAATCTCGGAAAGATCACAGATTTGAACATCTTTAAGACTACCTTAGCGTCATTAGTTGGGCTAGCCAGCGCTTCAACCCACTTGGAGACATAATCGACGGCGACAAGAATGTATTCGTTGCCAAAAGAAGATGGAAAATGATACGATTCTGGGTGGAGAATCGTGTCCCAATCTCTCACCGGGAAGATAAGATGACAAGTTTAGACTCCAGGCTTGAGCAGCAAGCTGTTCTGGAGTTGAGGGAATGAGTGACGCCACGAGAGGTTGTGAAAGACCCCTTGATAAGTCGGTTTTGAACACTCTAATCACTAGAAATGTTCACAAGTTAATCTAGATCGAATCACTCGAAAAAGATAACAAGGATCTATCAAGAAAAAGAAATTTTTGATAAAAAAGATAGATAGATAATTCATTAGGAGTTCAGAGACATATAAAGAAGAAAGGAGACGAAGAGGAGAAGAGAGGAGGAGCGGAGCATTAAAGCCTAGGCGAGTTCCAAGACGTGCCTTGGAACTTACCAACGACCAACACACAAATACAATCCCACGCACACATAACATTCTCAAACATAAGTTCAAATTTAAATAAACTAACAGAAATAAGATAGAAAGATAAAAAGATAGACGGGCCGCGCCTAAGCTCTCGAGACGGGCCGGACTAGGTCGGACTAATGCCAAGCAAGATGAAACCTATGGACCACGAACCTCATTAAAAACCTCCCTTTGGAAAACCACTTGGGAAAAACCAAAGGTAAGGGAAA
Organism: Barbarea vulgaris; assembly: GCA_963667165.1. Classification (NCBI taxonomy): domain Eukaryota; kingdom Viridiplantae; phylum Streptophyta; class Magnoliopsida; order Brassicales; family Brassicaceae; genus Barbarea; species Barbarea vulgaris. Next base: position 20,507,125 of record OY763892.1, read on the forward strand.
AAGAGTGTAAGTGAGCCATAGGGCTTGACACTAATCTTCCCGGACATGAACCATGACCAAGGTGGCCGCGGTATCACTTGCGTCCGAGTGACCCCTTTGAACCAAAGCTTGACGTAGCAAGGCTCCAACAATATTGTTCAGTTCCTTAGTCCTAGAATGAGTCATAGATCCAGCTGGTATGTTTAGTACTTCAGTGGCCGACCAAGAACGCGTCCTAGCTCCAAGTGGCTCATCCGGAGCTTCCTTCTCGACCGGTCCAAACGTGTACTCGACCGGGTCCAACATTTCCTCGGCCATCGGCTGTTTATCCTGGTCGCTATCCATTCTCGCATCAGGCTCCCCCAGTTGAAAAGGATTTGTCCTCAAATCCGAAATACCTGCCAAGAACAACGCCAAGTTAGTTTTCCAAAAGGATAGAAAATGGATAAAAACATACCAATATTTAAAGACAAGAGAAAGGTAAGGAGAAAGCTTAGGAAGTGGTTCAGCATAAGGGCGGTAGGTGATTGGAGAACATGGTTCCCGTCCTTGAGTTTCAGAGGAGCTGAACACTTTCCAAAGATCTCCCTTGGTTCCAAGCTTTGTATCACGGAAGTAGTCTAGAACAAAGGCTCGGTGACATGTGGTTTCGTTAGTTGAGTTTCTATTCTTTATTTCAAACGTCTGTTCCTTGCAAGCCTTAGCTCTGTCCTTTGATCCTGTCATATCACAATGATAAGTAAAATCCTGATTAGAAGATAGGAAATCTACAACAGGACCGGGTTGTACTATCATCAATGTAAAGCCATTAGAAACTATTTTATAGAGTTTAAGGAATCCTGTTAAGTCTGGAATGTCCGTGGACTGGACTTGGGTGGTTGCACAGTTCTGGCTCTCTTCCTTGACTTGAAAAAGGTATAGAGTCTTCTCGCCATCATAAGCAAAGTATTTGGCATTCAAATCGGGAGGATAATTCTTGAAGACTTCATTTTGTTCCTTTGGTGCTTCCTTTTTTTGGTCAGATGGTGGAGCTTTGTTTGGTCCTAGAGACACACTGTAATGGTAGAAATGATCCTCCTGTTTCGGTCCATCACCTATAACCTGCAAAGATTCAAACTCACTCGGTGGCACCGGTGTAATGTTAATTGAACAAGTAAATTCATCATTAAGTCCAAAATAGTTTGGTTCAGCCCAAGGTTTGTTTCTTTTACTTATCCTAGCCATAGCAAAATGATTGGCTTTCTTGCTTGGTTCCTGTTTGCCTTGGAGTCGAACTTGATCTAGATAAACTTCATGTGGAGACATCGGTACTAGAGTGGTCTTCCTTCCTTTGAACTCGAACGTATGCCGGTTGGTGAAGCCATCATGAACTACCTTCCTATCAGATTGCCACGGTCTTCCAAGCAGAATATGTCCAGCTTCCATAGGTAGAACATCACACAAGATTTCATCTTCATATTTGCCGATGACTATAGGAACCTCCACTTGATGCTTCACTTTCATTTCTCCATCTTTGCTAAGCCATTGAAGATCATACGGCTTTGGATGCTTCTTAATTTCCAATCCCAGCTTCTTAACCATTGTTTCACTTGCCACATTAGTACAACTCCCACCGTCAATGATAAGGCTGCACACTTTTCCCTTGATATATGATATAAGACTCGAAATGAACTAGTCTTTGAGCCGGATCTGAAGTGGAAGCGAAGTTAGCTCGAAGCTCCTCCTCCGCTACAACTCACAAAACCGGTGTGGAAGGCTAGACAAGCAGCTCGAAGCTCCTCTTGTGAAACCTGATGAATGGGGTCGTGATGGTGGATCGATAAGCACCACAGGGAGTGTGAAAGGCTCCTTGATACAGCTTAAGAATCGTGGCTTTGTGAATCACACACAAAGACAAGATCTGAGACAAAAGTTTCAGCAACTTTCAAGCTAGAAGAAATTCGGTTCTTTATTGATGTAGGGTAAATAAAAAGATACACGGCCGGGGATCTTATAGTTTGATCCTTACGGCTACAACCTCTAGGGTTGCGACTCAAAGCAAAAACAACAGGTCTTGTACGAAAATAAAAGAAAACGACACACACTCTCAATGGAAACAACATGCTGTTTCCTTATATGGAAAGTGTAGCTACAGACACAAAATAAAAAGAAATAAAATAAAAGACTCTACTGGGACTCGAACTAGACTCATTGTGGGCTTACTAGAGCCACTAGGCCGAGGCCATATCACCTGCAAGGAAACAGAAATAATTAAACACAAATCGTACCTGACTTGGACGAGAAGTCATCACAGCTAGGTCTATGGTTGGTCCGTTGTCCGGGACATCTTCAGCTGTGTCGAGTAGAGCTTGTATGGATACGTTGAATTCTTCTCTTAGTTTATCAATCCTAGCTCTTGTGATAGGTCCAGCTACTTCTGGAATCTTGATGACATGGTCGTCCTCCACTTGATGCACTTGGTCCGCTACTTGCTTGTTGTGTGATCCTATATTCAACTCCTTGGCTTTTGCTCGGGTTATTGGACCTTCTTGAGTCTTCTCTTGAATATTTGTCACTTCAGTATGCTCCTCACGTGTGTCCTCGTCAGATAGTTCAGTTACCGGATTGATGTCCGCATCATACTCTCCCTCTTGAGAAGGTTTTGTCCTCAAAACTTGTTCATCTGAGACATAAGGTGAAAGGTCAGCAACATTAAAGCTATGTGAAATGTTGAACTCACCTGGAAGCTCCAGCTTGTAGGCGTTGTCGTTGATTTTCTCAAGTACTTTGAACGGTCCATCTCCTCGAGGTGCTAGTTTGGAACTTCTCTTCCGAGGAAACCTCTCCGGTCGCATGTGAATCCATACCCACTCTCCGGGCTCAAAGATGACTCGCTTGCGTCCTTTGTCCCTTTGCGCTTTGATCTTCTCATTCTTCTTGAGAATCTTATCTCGTGCTTGTTATTGTAGTTTCTTGATGTATTCGCCTCGGTTCTTGCCATCGACATTGATTTGTTCGGTGTGTGGTATAGGAGTTAAATCAATCGGTGTTAAGGGCCTGAAACCATAGACAATCTCAAAGGGAGAAAGATTAGTAGTAGAGTGCCTGGCATGATTATAGGCGAACTCAACAAATGGTAGACAATGAACCCATGTTTTTAAGTTCTTTCCGAGTGTGGCTCTAAGTAAAGTGGAAAGGGTTCGGTTTACCACTTCCGTTTGTCCATCCGTTTGTGGATGACAAGTAGTTGAGAACAAGAGCTTTGTCCCCATCTTTCTCCACAAGGTTCTCCAAAAGTGTCCTAAAAATTTGACATCACGGTCAGAGACAATAGTTCTAGGAACACCATGTAATTTTACCACTTCTTTGAAGAACAGATCGGCGATTTGGGAGGCATCATTGGTCTTGTTGCACGGTATGAAATGTGCCATCTTCGAGAATCTATCAACCACCACGAAGATTGAATCCTTGTGCTGAACCTGTGGTAACCCTAAGACAAAATCCATGGAAATATCTTCCCAAGGGGCGTTAGGTATAGGCAAAGGTAAGTATAATCCGTGAGGATGGGACCTGGATTTGGCTTTGTGGCAAGTCACACATTTGGCACAAGTCTTCTCGACGTCCTTCTTGATATGAGGCCAATAGAAATGATCCGTCACTACAGCCAATGTCTTGTCAACGCCAAAATGACCCATAAGACCACCTCCGTGAGCCTCCTTGAGCAACAAGTCACGCATGGATCCTCTTGGTATGCATAGTCTTTTATCCCTGAAAAGAAATCCATCATGCAAATAGTAGGAATGGAATTCACCCTTACCACAGGCTTCATAAGCCTCGGAAAAATCAGGATCCGTGGCATAGTGATCCTTGAGATGCTCAAACCCCATGATCTTGGCTTCTAGCGTGGTGATTAGTATGTATCGTCGGGATAAGGCATCAGCTACCACATTTTCCGCGCCCTTCTTGTACTTAATGACGTAAGGAAACATTTCTATGAACTCCAGCCATCTTGCATGTCGCCTCTTGAGTGTTGTTTGTCCTCGGAGATGCTTGAGAGTCTCATGATCGGTGTGGATGATGAACTCCTTGGACAGTAGGTAGTGCTGCCAGGTTTGTAAGGCTCGGACTAGGGCGTACAACTCTTTGTCATATGTCGGGTAGTTGAGTGCAGCTCCGTTGAGTTTCTCACTGAAGAAGGCCACGGGCTTCTTGTTCTGGTGTAGCACGGCTCCAATTCCTAGACCTGAAGCATCACATTCAATCTCGAAGATAAGGTCAAAGTTAGGTAAAGAAAGAACCGGTGCTTGTGTTAGCTTCTCCTTCAAGGTATTGAAGGCTTGTTCTTGAGCAACTCCCCACTTAAATGGCTGATTCTTCTTGATCACGGCTGTGAGTGGTGCAGCTACCGTGCTAAAATCCTTGACGAATCGTCTATAGAAGCTAGCTAGTCCGTGGAAACTCCGAACATGTCCGATGGTAGTGGGAGTGGGCCAATCTCGGATAGCTTTTATCTTCTCTTCATCCACCTGTATTCCTTGTTCACTAATAACAAAACCTAAGAACACAAGTTTGTTAGTACAAAAGACACACTTCTTTAGGTTAGCGTATAAGCTTTCCTTCCGAAGTGATTTAAATACAAGTTCTAGGTGTTCTAAATGATCCTTAAGATTTTTGCTGTAGATTAATATGTCATCAAAATAAACTACTACAAATTTTCCAATATAAGAACGAAGAACCTGGTTCATCAAGCGCATGAAGGTGCTGGGGGCGTTGGTGAGACCAAAGGGCATGACAAGCCACTCGTATAGCCCCTGTTTTGTTTTGAAAGCAGTTTTCCATTCGTCGCCTTCGCGCATACGTACTTGATGATATCCACTTTTAAGATCCACCTTTGAGAAGAGTGTGGAACCGCAGAGCTCGTCTAACATGTCGTCGAGACGTGGGATAGGGTGCCGGTACTTGATGGTTATGTTGTTGATGGCACGACAGTCTACACACATTCTCCAAGTGCCTCCTTTCTTTGGTACGAGCAGAACGGGCACAGCACATGGACTAAGACTTTCTCGGATGTAACCTTGGTCTAATAAGTCACTGATTTGTTTCTCCAATTCCTTGCTTTCCTCCGGATTCATCCTATAAGCGGGTTTGTTCGGCAGAGCTGTTCCCGGAACCAAATCGATTTGATGTTCTATACCTCTAATTGGTGGTAGTCCGGGTGGTAGTTCTTCGGGAAATACGTCCAAGTAACTCTGGAGTAAGGGTAGGACTTCCTCAGGAATTTCTATATCACCTGTATCTGTACTTAGACATTCTTGGTAGAACATTAGTAGTAGGGCGCCCTTGGCACCAAGGGACTTACCAACTGATCCGTAGCTTACGTAAAGGTTCGATGTACTTACCTCTCCGTCCTTAGCCATTTTTGCGTGAAGTGCATGAACTTGTGAGGGACTGAGGGGTGCAAGAGTGAACTTACGGTTTTGGTGTGTCACCGAGTATTGGTTAGTACGTCCATCATGTTGGGTTTCTCGGTCAAATTGCCAGGGTCTCCCTAAGAGGAGGTGTCCGGCTTGCATGGGCACTACATCACAAGTAACTTGATCAACATACTTACCAATGCTAAATGGAACCGTTACCTGTTCGGAGACCTTCATCTCGGCCTTGTCATTGAGCCACCGAAGCTTGTATGGGCGTGGATGCTTGGTTTTCACGAGACCTAATTTCTCAACAAGAAGCTTGCTGGCCACGTTAGTACAAGAACCACCATCTATAATTAAATTGCAAACCTTGCCATTGATGGTGCATCGTGTATGAAAGAGATTTTCTCTTTGTGCGGTCTCCTCAGGTCCTACTTGAACATTGAGAACCCGTCTTATCATGAGTGATTCCCCAGTGTCCGGATACTCGATGTCTTCCCCGTGTTCTTCGGACTCGTCTACAGCCTCATCTTGTGACTCGTAATCTCCCGTGTTGGTGACGATCATTACTCTCCGGTTTGGGCAGTCTCTTGATATATGCCCTCTTCCCTGGCACTTAAAACAAGTAATGTCACGAGTTCGATTATATTGGTTAGAAGACTTACCTTGTTCGTCACGGAAACTCCTTTGTGGTTCGGATGCCCTTGATTTGAACCTGGAATCTATCTCAACAGCTTTTCCTTTGTCTTGTACTTTGGACACATCATTCTTCCATGTTTGTGGAACATTTCTGGCACGATTGTTGCTGTTATTCTTGTGCCTAATCTGCTGCTCTATCTGGACCGATAGGTGTAGGAGTTCATGTAAACTCTTGTACTTGGCACGCTCAACTTTTCTTTGAATCCTATCTTGTAATCCATCGATGAATTGAGCCATCATAGCCTCCTCGGATTCTTCCAACTCCAGCGAGTTCATTAGTTTTTCAAACTCCTCAAAATAGTCCTCCACGCTCCTTGTTCCCTGTGTCAACTTACGGAAACGTTTTTGTAAGTCTCGATGAAAATGTTCAGGGACATACCTTAACCTCATTAGGTACTTCATGTCGGGCCAGTTGGTGACAGCTCCAAAGTGAAGTCGTCTCCGTTCAGCTACTGTTCTGTCCCACCATGCTAGGGCGTTTCCCGTGAGTTGAGCCGCAGCTACAGCCACCCTTTTGTTCTCTCGGTACCCATAGCATTCAAAGATATACTCAAGTCTCCTTTCCCAATCCAAGTAAGCTTCGGGATCAGTTTTGCCTGCAAAAGATGGTGGAGTTAGCTTGATATCGTGATTATTTTCTCTAGGTTCTACCTCTCTTGGTCGGTGTCTCCGTAGAGGATCAACTCGACGTGGTTGTCGAGCTAGCGTGTCGAGTGAGTCTCCATCGGATTCTGAGAGAACTTCCTCTTCAGGATCAGGAGGGTGTTGTTGTGGTTGTTCCAAGCGGGTGAGGCGAGTGCCAAGTTCTTGGTGATTATCAACAATGCGTTGAGTCATAGTTATCATGTCGGCTTGCATTGCACGTAAAACGTCCATCATATCTTGTTGACGTTCAGGACCTCCGTCAGCCATGCTTTACTCCAATCCGACTTGAATCCAAAGTGCTAAGGATACTGTAGATTTTCCTAGCAAAAGAATCAACACAAGAATCAAATTTTCTCAAACAAAACAGATAAACAGCAAAGGAAATTGCAGTTTAGGTTTTTGATATGGGAAAAATATGAAATGATGTTCAGAAATCAAAATAACAATTTTTATATTTTCTGAAGAGTTTAAAGAAGCAACAACAAAAGACGAAATATTTTTATGATTTTTTTATGATTTTATAAAATTCAAACAACAAGACAGACGAACTGAATTGAAACAAAACTAATATGAAAAGAAACAACCTGGGATAGGAAAAACCAAAGGCAGGAACCTTTGGCTCTGATACCAATGATATAAGACTCGAAATGAACTAGTCTTTGAGCTGGATCTGAAGTGGAAACGAAGTTAGCTCGAAGCTCCTCCTCCGCTACAACTCACAAAACCGGTGTGGAAGGCTAGACAAGCAGCTCGAAGCTCCTCTTGTGAAACCTGATGAATGGGGTCGTGATGGTGGATCGATAAGCACCACAGGGAGTGTGAAAGGCTCCTTGATACAGCTTAAGAATCGTGGCTTTGTGAATCACACACAAAGACAAGATCTGAGACAAAAGTTTCAGCAACTTTCAAGCTAGAAGAAATTCGGTTCTTTATTGATGTAGGGTAAATAAAAAGATACACGGCCGGGGATCTTATAGTTTGATCCTTACGGCTACAACCTCTAGGGTTGCGACTCAAAGCAAAAACAACAGGACTTGTACAGAAATAAAAGAAAACGACACACACTCTCAATGGAAACAACATGCTGTTTCCTTATATGGAAAGTGTAGCTACAGACACAAAATAAAAAGAAATAAAATAAAAGACTCTACTGGGACTCGAACTAGACTCATTGTGGGCTTACTAGAGCCACTAGGCCGAGGCCATATCACCTGCAAGGAAACAGAAATAATTAAACATAAATCGTACCTGACTTGGACGAGAAGTCATCACAGCTAGGTCTATGGTTGGTCCGTTGTCCGGGACATCTTCAGCTGTGTCGAGTAGAGCTTGTATGGATACGTTGAATTCTTCTCTTAGTTTATCCCTCCTAGCTCTTGTGATAGGTCCAGCTACTTCTGGAATCTTGATGACATGGTCGTCCTCCACTTGATGCACTTGGTCCGCTACTTGCTTGTTGTGTGATCCTATATTCAACTCCTTGGCTTTTGCTCGGGTTATTGGACCTTCTTGAGTCTTCTCTTGAATATTTGTCACTTCAGTATGCTCCTCACGTGTGTCCTCGTCAGATAGTTCAGTTACCGGATTGATGTCCGCATCAATATAGCATCGTGTGTGAAACAAGTTAGCTCTTTGTTCTTGCTCTTCAGTCTTAGATTGTATACTGAGCGTCCTCACTGCTGCTAGAAACTCTCCCTTAGCTGGTAACTCAACATCCTCTTCTTCAGACTGCTTAACTTCTGGTTACTCATCTTCGGATTCATATTCGCCATTATCCTTTAGAACCATTATCCGCTTATTGGTACACTCACTCGCATAGTGTCCCATTCCTTGACACTTGTAGCACTTGATTCTACTGGTTCTGGATTCAGCTTTTCCTTTATCCCCATAAGTGTTTGCTTCAGGTTTTGAAATAGCCGGCTGCTTGCTTTCACTTGGTAACCTCGGCTTCTCTTCTCTCGGATAACTTCTCGCGTAACTACTACCTCCAGCTCCAAACTGAGTCCGTATAGGACCTCTCCTCTCAAGCTGCTGCTCTATTAGTATAGCTTGGTGTAGCATTTCCTGTAGATCAACATGAGGCTGCATCTCCAAACGGTCTTGTATGTCTCGCTGCAAGCCTCCTAGGAACCTAGACATAGTAGCCTCTCGGTCCTCTTGAACATCAGCTTGTATCAACAACGTTTCCATCTCCTGCTAGTACTCCTCAACACTCTTACTACCTTGCACAAGTCTCCTAAGCTGGTTATGCAACTCCCGGTAATAGTAACTTGGCACAAAACGTTTCCGCATAATAGTCTTCATCTCGTTCCAAGTAGAAACCGGATACTCTTGATTTCTTCTTCTAGACGTAACTAACTGATCCCACCAACTCAAAGCATAGTCAGTGAACTCAGTAGCTGAAACCTTAACTCAGTTCACCTCAGTGTAATGTTGACAATCAAACACCAGCTCAATCTTTTTTTCCCACTCCAAGTAAGCACTCGGATCATTTTTCCCTTGAAAAGAAGGTATACGGAGTTTGAGTCCTCCAAAGCCATCCTGGGGTTGGTTCCTCTCATTTCTCATGTACCTGTGCCTCCTATGACTGCTACGAGAAGAGCCACTGTAATAATTCTCTGCTTCAAAATCTCCAGGTTCTCTTGGAAACGGTCTTTGATTAATTTCCCGGGGTTCCCTTAGAACTTCTTCTTGTTGCCTTGCTTGGTGAACGTTTTCCTCATCATTTCTTGCTGTATTCATGCCTTGAGATCCTCTGGCTTCACGAATCATCTCTGGAAGGATCTGTTCTTGCAGAACAATAAACCTCTCTTCCATCAATCGTGCCAACGTTTCCGTGAGAGCTTCAATCAGGAGCTTGTTGTTGTTGCCGCTTGTTCCACTGTGATCAGACATCCTTTTCCTGTAACAACACAACGAAATACACCAGTAAAGAGTCCTTTTGATGATCGAATTGATCCTAAATCATAAGAACACGAAAATGACTCTTGGTATCCTATTTTCTCTGAAGAACCCTAAACGCGACTGTGGAAGTCGATTGGTTACAAAAAAATATCAAAATACTTTAGAAAATTCCCAAACCAATTTTAACAAATACTAGACTCATCCTAGATTCATTTGAAATTGATTTCACAATTTTTGCACGAGCCAATATTTAATTAAAACTCGAACAAGTTGGGACGAAAACCACTTAACTTCTCGATGTTGCTCTGATACCACTTGATACGATTCTGGGTGGAGAATCGTGTCCCAATCTCTCACCGGGAAGATAAGATGACAAGTTTAGACTCCAGGCTTGAGCAGCAAGCGGTTCTGGAGTTGAAGGAATGAGTGACGCCACGAGAGGTTGTGAAAGACCCCTTGATAAGTCGGTTTTGAACACTCTAATCACTAGAAATGTTCACAAGTTAATCTAGATCGAATCACTCGAAAAAGATAACAAGGATCTATCAAGAAAAAGAGATTTTTGATAAAAAAAGATAGATAGATAATTCATTAGGAGTTCAGAGACATATAAAGAAGAAAGGAGACGAAGAGGAGAAGAGAGGAGGAGCGGAGCATTAAAGCCTCGGCGAGTTCCAAGACATGCCTTGGAACTTACCAACGACCAACACACAAATACAATCCCGCGCACACATAACATTCTCAAACATAAGTTCAAATTTAAATAAACTAACAGAAATAAGATAGAAAGATAAAAAGATAGATGGGCCACGCCTAAGCTCTCGAGACGGGCCGGACTAGGTCGGACTAATGCCAAGCAAGATGAAACCTATGGACCACGAACCTCATTAAAAACCTCCCTTTGGAAAACCACTTGAGAAAAACCAAAGGTAAGGGAAAAAGAGTGTAAGTGAGCCATAGGGCTTGACACTAATCTTCCCGGACATGAACCATGACCAAAGTGGCCGCGGTATCACTTGCGTCCGAGTGACCCCTTTGAACCAAAGCTTGACGTAGCAAGGCTCCAACAATATTGTTCAGTTCCTTAGTCCTAGAACGAGTCATAGATCCAGCTGGTATGTTTAGTACTTCAGTGGCCAACCAAGAACGCGTCCTAGCTCCAAGTGGCTCATCCGGAGCTTCCTTCTCGATCGGTCCAAACGTGTACTCGACCGGGTCCAACATTTCCTCGGCCATCGGCTGTTTATCCTGGTCGCTATCCATTCTCGCATCAGAAAAGGACCCATAAAGTCAATACCCCATACGTCGAACACCTCGACCTCGAGGATAAAATTCTGAGGCATCTCATTCCTCCTGCTAATGTTTCCCTGCCGTTGACAAGAATCGCACTTGGAAACAAAAGCATTGGCATCTTTGAACATTGTCGGCCACCAGAAACCAGCTTGTAGAGCTTTGGACACTGTCTTGAATGTAGCAAAGTGTCCAACATAGGTCGAGCCATGGCAATGAAAGAGAATACCGGGAACTTCTTCCTCTGAAACGCAACGCCTGAAAACACCATCTGAGCAATGCTTGTACAAATAAGGCTCATCCCAGAAGTAACGTCTAACCTCTCGCAGGAACTTCTTCTTTCTGTATCCAACAAAGTTTTCAGGTTCCTTCTCTGCAGCCAAGTAATTTGCAAAGTCACCAAACCAAGGTATCTCAGGAAGGGGTGAGGCGCTGTCATATGCGGTCCCAATGGTGATGGCATAGACGGTCTCCACTGGGAGACTGCCATCCAATGGAACTTCTTCTTCGATATGCAGTCTGGACAAATGAGCAGCAACACCATTTTTGATTCCCCTCTTGTCCTTGATCTCAAGATCATACTCCTGCAGTAACAATATCCATCGCAACAGTCTCGGTTTGGCATCTTTCTTAGTAAGGAGGTACCTCAAAGCAGCATGATCGGTGTGTACAATCACCTTAGACCCCACAAGATAAGACTTGAACTTTTCAAAGGCAAACACAATAGCCAGAAGCTCTTTCTCTGTTGTCGCATACTTGCATTGGGCATCATCGAGGGTTCTACTAGCATAGTAGATGACATGAAGCTTCTTTTCCTTCCTCTATCCCCGAACAGCTCCTACTGCATAATCACTAGCATCAGTCATTACCTCAAACGGCAGCTCCCAGTCCGGTGGTTGGACAATTGGTGCGCTGATCAGTGCTCCCTTGATCATGTGAAAGGCCTCTAAGCAAGCACTGTCGAATTTAAACTTCACATCTTTGCACAGCAGCTGAGTTAAAGGTCTAGCAATCTTGGAGAAATCCTTAATGAATCGTCTGTAGAAACCAGCGTGTCCCAGAAAACTACGAACGCCCTTGACAGAATCAGGAGGCTGCAAGTTTGTCATCACCTCAATCTTTGCTTTGTCCACTTCAATACCCTCCTCTGAAATCTTGTGTCCTAGAACAATCCCATCTCTGACCATAAATTGACACTTCTCCCAGTTCAACACAAGATGTTTCTCTTCGCATCGCTTCAGTACCCTGCACAAATTAGAAAGACAAACAGAGAAGGAAGATCCATAAACAGAAAAATCATACATGAAAACCTCCATTATGTCCTCAATCATGTCAGTGAAAATCGACATCATGCATCGCTGGAATGTCGCTGGGGCATTGCACAAACCAAATGGCATTCTGCGATAAGCAAAAGTGCCATAAGGACATGTGAATGTGGTCTTCTCCTGGTCATCTGGATGAATGGGAATCTGAAAGAAACCAGAATAACCATCTAGAAAACAGTAGTAAGGGTGGTTAGCCAATCTCTCAAGCATCTGATCAATAAAAGGCAAAGGAAAGTGATCTTTGCGAGTAGCAGCATTCAACTTTCGATAATCAATACACATCCTATGCCCTGTAACAGTTCTAGTTGGAATCAACTCATTCTTATCGTTCTTAACAACTGTTACACCACCTTTCTTTGGCACAACATGGACAGGGCTTACCCAAGTACTATCTGAAATAGCATATATGATGCCCGCCTCTAGAAGTTTCATTATCTCTATCTTTACAACATCTTTGAGATTTGGGTTTAACTGCCTCTGATGTTCTATAGAAGTCATTGATTCATCCTCTAGATGTATCCTATGCATGCAAAGATCAGGTGAAATTCCAGTGATATCATCAAGTGAATATCCTAACGCTCTACGGTACTTTCTAAGTTCGCATAGAAGTAGAGCAGTCTCAGCATTGTTCAGTGCAGCATTGATGATCACAGGGTAAGTAGAGTTAGGACCAAGAAACGCGTACCTTAGCCCAGCTGGGAGTGTTTTGAGCTCAAACTTTGGAGCTTTCAGCTCGCTCCACGGATTGGAAGGAGGTGCAAGAAGAGTTGTTGCTGGAGATTTCTCTGCAGCGTTATCCAAGCTCGTGTAGGCGACCATCTTACCAATTGTCTGGCTTGAATCCAGAAGCTCGACGTACCCAGCTGTATCCTCGCTTAAGTACCCATATCCAGTCTCAGCCTGTGTCAAAGCAATCTCTAACGGATCTTCTACTAAGAACTCTCCAGCCACTTCATTAGAGATATCCAGCGAATCATCAACCAGGAATGTCTGTCCATCTAACATGGGTTTCTTCAGCAACTTGTCCATCTCAAACTTCATGACAATGTCTCCCAGGTGGAGATCAATACGTCCATTACGAACGTCTATGATGGCTCCTGCAGTGCAGAGGAAAGGTCTTCCCAAAATGAGAGGATCCTTAGGTTCTTCAGCCAGCTCTAGAACCACAAAATCTGCAGGGATAAGTGCATTGCAAATCTTCACATGTAGATCCTCTAGAATGCCAACAGGCAGCTTCACAGAACGATCAGCAAATATCAAAGAGATCTTGGTTGGCTTGAAGTCAGTGAATCCAAGTCGCTTGGCCACAGAGTATGGCATTAAGTTGACACTCGAGCCTAGATCACACAAAAAGCACGCAAACATCATCGCTCCAATCTGTACGGACAAGACAAAACGTCCAGGATCTCCAAGCTTCTTGATACTCTTGTTTTGAAGAACAGCACTGCAGTCCTTTGTAACCTTGACAAAGTCCTCTTCACCAGTCACTTTACTTGTCACCAAGCTCTTCATATACCTCTTCATCGCAGGCATCATTTGTATCACATCAGCAAGAGGTAGTGATGCGAGAATGGATAGCGACCAGGAGGAACAGCCGATGGCCGAGGAAATGTTGGACGCGGTCGAGGACACGTTCGGACCGGTCGAGAAGAAAGTTCCGGATGAGCCACTTGGAGCAAGGACGCGATCTTGGTCGGCCACAGAAGCATTGAGCGTACCAGTTGGGACAATGACACGTTCTAAGACTAAGGAACTCATTCATACAGTTGGAACATTGCTACGACAAGCTTTGGTTCAAAGGGATCACTCGGACGCTAATGATACCGCGGCCACGTTGGTCTTGGTTCATGTCCGGTATGATTAGTATCAAGCCCTATGGCTCACCTACACTCTTTTTCCCTTGCCTTTGGTTTTTCCCAAGTGGTTTTCCAAAGGAAGGTTTTTAATGAGGTTCGTGGTCCATAGGTTCATCATTGCTTGGTGCTAGTCCGACCTAGTCCGGCATTCTCGAGAATATTTGGCGCGGACCGACTATCTCTTATCTTTCTATCTTTTCTATTTTAGTTATTTAAATGTTTAAACTTATGTTTGAGAATGTTATTTGGGCGCGGGGTTGTGTTTTGTGCCTTAGTCGTTGGTAAGTTCCAAGGCCTGTCTTGGAACTCGCCGAGACTTCAATGCTCCGCTCCTCCTCTCTTCTCCTCTTCGTCTCCTCTCTTCTTTATATCCTCTGAGACTCTAAGTTATTTTCTTAACCTCTTTTGAATAAAAATTATCTTTTTCTCTGTCTCTTTTTCGAGTGATTCGAATTAGAACCCAAGAACAATCCTAGTGATTAGGTTGTTCGAACAGACTTATCAAGAGGCCTTCCGCATCCTCTCGTGGCGTCTATCCTTCCACCCAAACTCTAGATCAGCTTGCTGCTCAAGCCTGGAGTCTAAACTTGTCACCTTAACTTCCCAGTGAGTGATTGGGACACGATTCTCCACCCAGAATCGTATCAAGTGGTATCAGAGCAACATTGAGAAGTTAAGTGATTTTTGTACCAACTTGCGTGAATTTAATTTAAATATTGGCTTGTGATAAAATCGTGAAACCAATTGTATCGGAACCGATTTTGAGTCTAGTATTTTTTAAAATTGGTTTGAGAATTTTTGGATATGTTTTGATAAATTTTCGAGATCATTTTCTGAAAACAGTCGCGTTCAGTGTTCATCCGATGAAATTGAATACCAAGAGTCATTTTCGTGTTTTTAAGTATTAGGACCAATTTGATTATCAAAAGGACTCTTTACTGGTGTATTTTGTTGTGTTGTTTCAGGCAGAGATGGCCGATCATGATGAGGAGACACTCAGAAACCGCAACAAGCAACTCGTTGAAGCGATTACAGCAAACATGGAGCAAGTAATGGATAACAACATGGCTGCACTTCGTCTAGGACTTCATCAAGGACTTCAACAAGAGCAGAGCAGAGCAAGAAAAATGAGGGAACCTGATCTTAATCCCAAGCCTCCAGACAATACAACGAGATCAACTTGGCGCAGCCCGCATAAAACCTCTCACGCTCCCAAATCTGTGTTTTGTTTTGATTTTCAACCAACTAATGAGTTTCGACTTTGGAAATTTTCAGGAAAAGAAAACTACTTAGAGTGGGAACAAAAAATGGAGGATTGGTTCTACTACAATCAAATTCTGAAAGAGAAGAGGTTCGCTTATGCCATTGGACGACTCAATGGAGATGCTTACAAATGGTTGTTGGATGAAGTTTATGAACGCTGGTATTACAACTAGCCGACTATCACGACCTGGAGAGATCTTAAGGAACTACTAAGGAATAAGTTTGCTCCACAAGCACCACCAGAACTACTACAACAAGCTCCAAGCCAAGAATCGCCTAAAGAAGCAACACCACGAGCATTAGGAGGGTTTACTCAAAATGAAGCAGTTCTAGCCCACAATAACTTACCTACAGCTTGTCACAGTGTTGAGACTAATGAGAAACCAGCAGAAGTTTTGCCACCAGTGAATACCCGAGGTAATTATCTAGACTCTCAAAAACAAATGAGAGCTAACTCGCTTTCTCTTGGTGCAGATTGTACCATTTCGGTGTCAAAACCTTTTCAAGAAAAGAAGATTAGTCTTGTACCATTGCCACCAGATGAAGTATATCTTGACAAAACCAAACTCAAAGGTAAGCAAGAACAAGGTAAGCAAGCTAATTACTTGGCCATGTCTGGTAAAGAGAAAGAGGGTGAACTTTTTGGTTCAAATTTATTTACTTCTTTGAATAAAATTACTTGTGCTTCTAACCCTCCACCGGTGCCACCGAGTGAACTTAAATTTTTGCAGGATGTGTCTATAGGTACTGAACCGAAGAAACTACAGCCTAATCACTCCTACAACTACAATGTGGCAATGATCTATGGTGATGGAATTCAAGATAAAGCTAAAGAAAAAGATGAGCAAAGTGATGACAGCTTTCTTAAGGAGATGCAACCAGTTCAAGCCAGGAGTATTTCGGCTCAACAAGGATTTTTCATGGGCTTTAGAACGATTTCTAATGGCTCTAAATCGATGAAAGTACAACCTCGTCCTGTTGTTGATTTTCTACTAACTAACATGGAGTTTTCTTCTTGTCATGATAGGGATAAAGCAAGAGATCATCGTGAACAAGTTTTCGAAGACACTGAATTGCAAGCAAAGTTACCCACTGGAAAAACCATCTGTTGTCTTCATCAAGATGCCTCTCAAAGCCACATTTGGAGACCTGGAGACTATCTAGAACGTTCAAGACCTGTACCGTTCGAGTTTTGGATCACATCACTTCAAAAGTTTCCCGTGGAGCCTAAAATGGATCTTTCATCATCTGGATCATTCTTAACCTATCATTGGCGACCAGGAGAGTTTTTAGACACCTCTAGAGAGTATGAGATGGTCACCAACAATGCCCTGATCCAAGAAGAACCCCCGGATCCAACACTATTTTCATTTGTTTTGATACTTACAAGCACCAAATACGCCAAGGACCTTGTTCAGGTAAGTATCTTTTCATCTCGACTTGTTTCTCATGATTTAAGGGCTGTGAATATGAGTTTGTTTTATCCAGAAATCATTGAGAAAGAGATAGGATTATTCAAAGAATATTCGGAAAAGAATTCTTGTATTAAGATGCATGAAAAAAAAGAACTTGACAAGGATAATGTTTTGAATCTAGCTAAGAAGTGTTTATTTGTTTATGTTACTTCCATGACTGTGATAACACACTTGCTCTTTGCCAAAGCTGTTAAAAACATTGCAGGTACAAAGGAGGAGCCACCAGATCTAGAAGCTCGCTCGTCCAATTTCTTTGCAAGGACTGGTATTGGAGTTATTTTGACAAAGGAGCTGGACATTTCCCAAGTATCTGCTCGTGTGAAGATGAATATTCTGATCAAAGCTCACCAAGGCTGCCACCATGAAGCTGAACCTCTCTTGAGGATTCTCGACAATACTCATTTCTTTTCTTTTCGCTTCCGAGCTAAGTCCCTTTTGTTTAATCCTTTTGATGCTTCTAACTTAATGTTGTTTTTGGCAGATACTCCGGATTTGAGGACAAATCCTTTTCAACTGGGGGAGCCTGATGCGAGAATGGATAGCGACCAGGAGGAATAGCCGATGGCCGAGGAAATGTTGGACGCGGTCGAGGACACGTTCGGACCGGTCGAGAAGAAAGTTCCGGATGAGCCACTTGGAGCAAGGACGCGATCTTGGTCGGCCACAGAAGCATTGAGCGTACCAGTTGGGACAATGACACGTTCTAAGACTAAGGAACTCATTCATACAGTTGGAACATTGCTACGACAAGCTTTGGTTCAAAGGGGTCACTCGGACGCTAATGATACCGCGGCCACGTTGGTCTTGGTTCATGTCCGGGATGATTAGTATCAAGCCCTATGGCTCACCTACACTCTTTTTCCCTTGCCTTTGGTTTTTCCCAAGTGGTTTTCCAAAGGAAGGTTTTTAATGAGGTTCGTGGTCCATAGGTTCATCATTGCTTGGTGCTAGTCCGACCTAGTCCGGCATTCTCGAGAATATTTGGCGCGGACCGACTATCTCTTATCTTTCTATCTTTTCTATTTTAGTTATTTAAATGTTTAAACTTATGTTTGAGAATATTATTTGGGCGCGGGGTTGTGTTTTGTGCCTTAGTCGTTGGTAAGTTCCAAGGCCTGTCTTGGAACTCGCCGAGACTTCAATGCTCCGCTCCTCCTCTCTTCTCCTCTTCGTCTCCTCTCTTCTTTATATCCTCTGAGACTCTAAGTTATTTTCTTAACCTCTTTTGAATAAAAATTATCTTTTTCTCTATCTCTTTTTCGAGTGATTCGAATTAGAACCCAAGAACAATCCTAGTGATTAGGTTGTTCGAACAGACTTATCAAGAGGCCTTCCGCATCCTCTCGTGGCGTCTATCCTTCCACCCAAACTCTAGATCAGCTTGCTGCTCAAGCCTGGAGTCTAAACTTGTCACCTTAACTTCCCAGTGAGTGATTGGGCACGATTCTCCACCCAGAATCGTATCAGGTAGCTTCACCTCAAGAGCACTCAACATCTCTTTACACTTCGCCTCCTCCAAATCCTTGAGTGATTTCTTGGGGCGAGTAGGATATGGAATTCTTGGAGTATAGACTCACGCAGGCGGTATCTTGTTAGTCTTCTCTACAGGGTCAGTCTCAGTTTCTGGCTCATCTTTCTCTTCTAGATCAATCACCACATCTGCTCCCTTATCTTTACATGCCACAGGTTCTAATACTCTTCCATTCCTAAGTGTAATGGCATTAACAAACGCGTTCCTAGGATTCTGCTCACCCTTCGCTGTAAGGACTCCCTGCTGTCTCTTCACCGCATCAGCCGTCTGAGCAACTTGAGTGTCAAGCAGTTTCATATGAGTGGAGACTGCTTCATACTTGCTGTTGAGATCATTGTACATATTGTCCACCTTTGCATTGATCTCATTGGAAGCTTTTTGCTGCTGAAGGAGAAGTTGCTGCATAAGAACCTTGAGCTCGTCTTGAGAGTCATTTGCAGAGGTCGCAGGGGCTTGAAATGCAACAGGATTACTCCCTTGGAAGTTACTGAATGGCTGTTTCTGCTGAAATCCACCCTGAAATTTGTTCTGGCTCGGATTTTGCACGAACTGTTTTTTCTGAAAATTCTGGGGAAATTTTTTTTTGAAAGCCCAGATTTTGCAAGCTCGTCCGTCCTGTAAATCCCTGAGAAATACCATTGACGCCCGGATTTTGCACGAACGTTTTTCCCTGAAACTGTTGACCCTGAGCGCCACCCTGCTGTGGATAAACTTGATCCTGAGGATTTTCAACATTTGTGCTTCTGTAAGACAGGTTGGGGTGATTTCTGTAGTTCTGGTTGAATCCCCTGTTTTGCACGAACCCCTATCCATTCACATAGTTTACTTCCTGTGACTCATCAATCTCATCAATTGCAACTTCTTGACAGAAAACAGCTTCTGTCCCCTCATCACAGAACTGAACACCTCGCTGGTTCGCCTTCATCAACAGACTCACTTTTGCGCTCAAATCATCAATCTTCTGAGATTCCACATTGTTACCTTTGTTAGAGCGATCATACTCAGGACAGCGATTGTTAGAACTGGCAGCCAAGTTCTCTATCAGTTGATATGCTCCGTCAATGCTCTTAGTCATAAAATCTTCATTGCTCGCAGCATTGAGGGCATTCCTGAAATCCCATTCAACTCCATCGTAAAAGATGCTAAGAATCTGCTCATCTGAATACCCATTATGAGGACACTCTCTGCGGTACTCCTTAAATCTCTCCCAAGCTTCACAATAAGATTCACCGGGATTCTGCGCGAAAGTAGCAATTTTGTTCCTGAGCGAGGCTGTTCTGGACTTGGTGTAGAAATGATCCAAGAAGGCTGCTCTGCATTGTTCCCAAGACCTCAACGAACCAGGAGGTAGTGACTTGAGCCATCTCAGTGCCTTATCTGCCAAGGAGAAGTGGAAGAGCTTGCACTTGAGGTAATCAGCAGGAACCCCATTCGACTTAGTGGTGCTGCAAATCTCTTCGTAATTCTCAATGTGATCCATTGGATTCTCAGCGGGTAATCCATGAAACACATGCCTTTCTACCAGCGCTATCATTTGAGGCTTGATCTCATAGTCTTGCCTCGCAATCTCTGGTGGAAAAATTGCAGCCCTGTTCTGGTAGAAAGTGTGGGGTGTATCTACATCCCCAATAGCACGTTGGTTCTGATGCGCCTGTTGCTGTTGTAACTGCCGAAGTTGTTGTCGCATGACGCGGATCTCCTCAGTCTGAGCAGCTTGAGCCTCAGTTTGTGCTTGGTTGCCGACATTATCGCCCGTGACGGCTTGTTTCGACTTTTTCTTTGTAGCTATTTTGTTAGTACGTTCTGTCCTCGCTAACTCTTGATTGGTAAGTTGCAGGAGGTTGCTAGAGCCTTCACTTTTTGTTTGCATACACCTGGAACACACAAGCAAGCAAAAACAGAACCGAGTTAGTAAATCTTAGACTAAACTTCAATCTTAGATTCGAAGGTAACACAATTGGTCCCCGACAACAGCGCCAAAAACTTGATACACAGAGTTTTAACGCTATATAAACTGCAAGTGCACAGCAAATGTTGTAGCAATCTAGGGATCGAATCCACAAGGACCAAATGTAACACTACGATTCTTAATGAAAGAAGCTAAGCTAAAACAGAAATATGATTGTTTGAATGTGAAGTAAATGAAAATAGCAATTAAAACGATGTAAAGATCAATAAAACAAAGCGCTAGGTCAAGGGTTGTTCTCGGGTATTCAGAGATCATGAATCAGACAACTATTCAGGGGACTAATAAGCACCGTTCCAGAACTCGAACATAAATGTATAACCAATCCACTCTGTGGCATCAACTACTTCATCTAGCAACCTAGGTATCTAAACTCTCGTTTGAACCTAAAATCCCAAACAAGCATTATCAAGCGGGTTCGATTTGTTCACGGATCGCCTTAGCATAAGCTCTCGTTGGCTAAGGACGATACGCTCACCTATGTTCTATCAAGCAACCTATAACACTTCTGGTGAATAGATTAAACCTTAAATCAGAGGCTAAGTGATCAATTCAGCCTAAGCAATAAGAACAACTATAGATGAAGAACTCGTATGATAAATCCCTATTTGTGTCCAATTCAATGATTCATAAACCCCTTTGAAAACCCTAAACCTAACTAAAAGACTACTCAGACATTGAAATAGAGAAAACACAGAGAGATAAAGAAGAACTCATGATCAATAGATTAGAAATCCAATAGGGTTCAGAAATCTTCTCAGAGAGATGTAGAGTCAAGATTCGTCTCCCCAAAGCTTACAAGTCTTGAAGCTAGAAGTCTCAATAGAAAATAAAAGCATAGTCTAAACAATGACTGAAAACTCTAATATATATCAAAAACACGATTTAGGTTGAAAACATTCGTCGAAAGAGTAAATTTCCTTTTTTCGCTACATTCTCGGCATAGGACCAGATCGATCGATCTGGGTGTGGATCGATCGATCTTGTCTGGATCGATCGATCTTGAAGTGGCTGATCGATCGATCTGAGCTCCAAAACGGCCATACTTGCTCTGTTGCCTCCTTTCCTCGTTCCTTTTACCGTCAAACTCCATTTGAACATGTTTCAACCTGAAAAGACTCCAAAACCACAGCAAAGACTCGAAAAACCATTGAAAACTTTAGTTAAAATATGTAAAAACCATAATATATCACTTTAGTGGTAGAAAGTGCAACACACTTTTGTAACCTTGATTGCCATGCCACAGTCCCCCCCCTAAAAATGTTACCAAGTAACCCGAAGTAGGCTTCCTTGAATCAGTATATCAAGACAAGTCAGAATCAGTATAGCTGATAAGCAATGGCTTATCACCTCCAAAGGTAAGCTTCAAATCATAAGTCCCTCGAAGATATCTCAAAATCCACTTCACAGCATTCCAGTGTTCTTCCAGGATTGGAAAGAAAACGATTAACTATACCAACAGCATGAGCTAAACCTGGTCTAGTACAAACCATATCATACATCAAGCTACCAACTGGAGAAGCATATATAACCCGTGCCAAATCTTGTTTCTCTAACTTTGTACGCAGACACTGTTGACTGCTCAGTCTAAAGTGTGTAGCAAAAGGAGTGCTAACAACTTTAGACATGTCCATATGAAACCTCTGAAGTACTTTCTCAATGTACTTCTCCTAAGGCAATTGAATTAACCTCTCACCTCTATCTCAAAATTCTAATACCAAGAATCTGTCTCGCAGATCAAGAAAATATCCACTTCACAGCATTCCAGTGTTAAATTTTTCATAGCAAAGGACTTGCCAAGCTGGTTCTTCAACTCTTGAATTCTGCTCAAGTTCGTGCCCACAATCAACATATCATCAACATACAGTAACAAGATGATAAAACCATCCTCACCAAATTTCTGCACAAACTCACAATGATCAGAAGTAGTCTTCTTATAACCATGCTCCCCCATAACTGAGTCAAACTTCTTATACCTGCATTGGTGCCTGTTTCAAACGATAAAGAGTTTTCTGCAAACGATAAACTAAATCCTCTTTGCCCTTTTGAACAAAGCCTTCCGGTTGTACCATGTAAATCACCATGAAGGAAAGACGTCTTTACATCCGTCTGCTCAACCTCTAGATCAAGACTCGCTGTCAATCCAAGTACAACCCGAATGGATGACATCTTCACAACTAAAGCAAAAATTTCATCAAAATCAACTCCTTTCTTTTGGCCGAATCCTTTCACAACCAACCTAGCCTTGTATCCAGGTAGCAGAACATGCTCTTTATGCTTAATCATATACACCCACTTATTAAGCAACACCTTTTTATCCTTAGGCAACTCCACCAACTCAAATGTATCATTCTCAGCAAAAGAACCTATCTCATCTTCTATTGCACCATTCCATTTATCCTTCTGTTCATTTTCCATAGCTTCATTAAAGCTTTCAGGTTCTCCCCCATCAGTAAGTAATATATACTCAGAAGAACTATACTTAGTCGACGGTATTAGACCTCTTTTAGATCTTCTAACATTTGGTAGGTTCACGGTAGTTGGTGAATTACCTTGATCGCCACCATGATCACAAATACCATCATCATCATGTGCGGTGGCTTCTGCACCAGGTGTATCAACATGAACCTCGCCCTCAACCTGACCGTGGACCAATGTAGAAGGAGCAACCTTTGAATCTATCAAACTATCATCTCTCTGAACTGGTTTTCTGGACTTATCAATGTCCTTAATTGTTTGATCTTCATGAACACAACATCTCTTCTCCTTAAGAGCCTTTTCCCATCAGAATCATAAAATCTGTATCCAGACTCTTCCTGGCCATAACCAATGAACACACATTTTCGCAGTTTCATCTCAAGCTTTGATCTCTCATCTTTGGGAATGTGCACAAATGCCTTGCACCCGAATATTCTCAAATTACCATAAGAAACATCCTTACGGGTCCAAACTCTCTCTGGAATATCACCCTCCAATGGAGCACTCGGTGATAAATTCAACACATGAACAACTGAGCTCAAAGCCCCACCCCAGAAAGTCTGCGCCCAGCCTGTTTGTGAAATCAAACATCTAACCCTCTCGACAATTGTCCTATTCATCCTCTCAGCCAACCCATTCAACTATGGAGTCTTAGGTGGCATCTTCTGATGCCTAATACCATGTTCCATGCAATAAGCATCAAATGGTCCAAAATACTCTCCACCATTATCATTGCGGATACATTTCAACTTCTTTCATGTATGTCTCTCAACCAATGCCACAAAATGCTTGAAATATCCCAAAACCTTATCTTTAGTCTACATAGTGAAAACCCACAACTTCCTAGAATGATCATCAATGAATGTAACAAAATATGATGCACCACCAAGAGATTTTGTCTTCATTGGACCACACACATCTGAATGTACCAGATCAAGTATCTCAGGTTTGCTAGAAGGTGCAGAAGACTTAAACGAGACCTTGTGTTGTTTCCCTGCAAAAAAATGTGCACACTTCTGTAAGTGTAGACCGGAGATACATGGAATAGCATCCTTTGACAACACATACAATCCCTTCTCACTTATGTGACCGAGTCTCTTATGCAACAACTCCATGACATTATCATTCTCCACTGCATTAACCATGTATTTGGAGACCTTAGCCTGCATCCTATATAAAGATGAATTTTTCTCCCCTCGAGCCACAACCATAGAACCACGTGAAAGTTTCCATTTACCCCCTCCGAATAATCTATAGAAACTTTAATCATCAAGATTTCCTGTAGATATCAAGTTCAACCGGACATCTGGAACATGCTTAACACCCTTAAGCAAAAGTTAAGTACGAAGACTAGTCTACAAGCAAATATCACCAATGCCAACAACCTGAGACACACCATCATTACCCATCTTCACAGAACCATAACTACCTGGGGTATAAGTAGAGAAAAAAATTTCGTTGCGATGTAGCATGAGTAGTAGCTCCACTATCAACAGCCTAACTAGTTTCATGACTAGCAACATTAATGGCATCACCCTTTAGAAGAATAAGAAACTCATCTTCTGTGATAGTCACTCGATCTTCAGCGTCTTTTGGCCTTTTTCCTTGCTGCTTGTTATCCTTCTTCAACTTAATTCCAGCAATCTTTCTTCATGTGCCCTTTCTTGTGAAAATAATGACACTCCATATTTGCAAATTTGTTAGATTTGCTCCTGTCCCTGTTTTTGTCCTTCTTGGGCTCTCTAAATGAACTCCTCCCCCTCGGCTCAGTAACCATTAAATCTGAACGTGAGGAACAAGGATTTGATTTCCTCCTCGTTTCATCATTCACGTCACTCTTCTTCACTAAGTCCATCAAAATAGCACCATTTGATGCGGAGTTACAAAGAGACACCCTAAACACCTCCTAAGAATCTAATAGTGTACCAAGAAGTCACAAACCATGAATCTCATCATCAAACTTGATTTGCATATAAACAAGTTTATTCAGTAATCCCTGAACATATTCAAGTGATCTGTCATCAGAGTTCCCTCCTGACACCTCAAATCCATCAACTTCTTGATCATATACATCTTATTATTCCCGGTCTTCCGAGCAAACAGTTTCTCCAGCTTCAACCACAAAGAATGAGCATTAGTCTCATTTTCAATATGATGCAACAAATTATCATCTACCCATTGCCTTATGCAACCAAAGACTTGGCGATGTATCAAAGTCCACTGTTCATCATTCTTATCAGCATGTTTATTCTCCTGAAAAACTGGAACATGACATTCCTTCACAAATAGTAGATCTTCCATTTTGCCTTTCCATAGATGATAATTAGCACCATTCAAGCTTATCATTCTGCCCATATTTTTCATCGCGTACACACGCAAACCAACAACCCAAAGTTATTAAAGGCAAAGCTCTAATACCAGTATGTTAGGGGAAACAACACACAAAGGCACAGCGGAATAAAGTTCCCCGCACTTATGTGAACCTGTGAAAAAATATAGAATACTTGGCAGCAAAACTCAATGCAAGAAAGTAAACAACACACGAAAATCATACGTGGAAAACCTCTTCAATGTGAGGAGTAAAAACCATGGGACCGTAATCTACTCAAAAATCCACTATCACCAATGTATTTGAGTTAAAAACCACGTCCTCTCTGTACACAAAAAAAACAGATCAGCAGACTAAGGCTCCAAAGAGCAATCTCCAACAAAAAGAATACACCACAAAAGCTAGAAATAAACAGTTCCAAACGACCTGTTCACTACGATTCCCGTCTCCTAATCATATCTCCACCGTAAAAATTCTAGATAAACGAGTCATGAACACCTCTACAAAATTTCAGCTCAAAAAGAGAAGAACTCACCGTTAGATCTTCCAAACACTCCAGACGTATGCTACTGAAAAACTGTCAAACTCTAACGAGAACAGCCACGATAAAACTCAGATTTCTCTCAAACCAACCGTGGAAACACAATCTCCACTTTTGAATCTCAAGATCAATGAGTCATGCAGCTAAACGCTGTAAATACCAAACCCTGAAATTTCAGCAAGATCGGAGATCATTTGAATGTCTAAACGCTGTAAATACCAAACCCTGAAATTTATGTTTTTCTCCTTGTTGTTGCCTTCAAAAATTAGCTCTCTTTTTCTTTACTTTTTCTTTTCACAAAAATTTTGTTAAAAATACTTTATATATTTCCACTCAACTTACAGTCCAATACTAATTTCATGAATTAAATTATGCCCAAAGTTTGATTCTCAAAAACTAAAGCGTAATTGGTTTCCCCGCTAGGAGGAAAACCAACAACCCGGCCTCCCAACTTAGGTTATGTACTCCTATAAGTACCTATTCCCTGCTTCTAGAGAATGGGATGAGACGATTGAGGGATGAGACTTAGCATTAAGATCAATTCATTAATGGAGGATACACATACAACAATGTGTGACAACTTATCCATAGTCAGATTTGTGATCACACACATTAAAAGATATTCGAACTTATGTCGAAGATAGTGCATTTCTTCCGTTCATTTCTTAATAAACTATCTGGTTTGGACATAGTTCGCAAAACCGCATCTGCCTCTTATAGATCTCGAACCTCTTTTAATAAATATAATTAAAAAAAATAATCTCTAAAGCTACCTTTCTAAAGTCAAATAAACATCGGATTAGGTCTAGCATCATTTCTTAACTAAACCTAAAACAAAACCATCTAGCTCTTTTTACCCTTCCTAAATGATTTCTCGGCTCTTGACCAGCCAAGTTCTCTCTTAGTACTTGAGTGTAGAAAACTTTAGAAGAGAAAGATCCCAAATTTTGTCTTCTTGAAAGCCATCTGGAACTTGTTATTGCCTTACGAGTGGCTTCCCGCAACAGCAGAGCGCAAGGCTCAAAGGCCATAAATTGAAAAAAATAATCTAGCATACCACTTAAAAATCTGAATGACACTCTATGTGTGATTCTTTTTTTACCCTTGATGAAAAAAATTTCTCTATTTAATTTTAATAAAATAAATTGAAAAACAAAGAAAAAGAAAACAAATAAAATCACTTTCTCTCGTCTTCGTCCTCTTCCCAAACCGGACCTCGCCGGCTCGACTTCAATCTCGTGGGCCGTCGTCCTATTTCCTTTGTCTTATCCTATTTCACGAAATCTGCCGATATAGGAATAATGGTACAAATGGAATAAATGAGAATAGGACAAATAATACAAATAGTATAACTGAGAGATAATAGGACAACTGGTACAATTGATATTACTGGTACAAATGACAACTTGTGTAATTCGTAATTGTGTTTTATTTTAATATATTTCCCGGAGGTGATGAGGAACATCCACACAAATGTACATTTTCACTATGGAGGGTAATATTCATAAGAGCATGTATTGATTTTAAGAAATCATGTATACGCTATATTGTTTTAGACCTCATCTTTGGAGGAGATCATTTATTCGGCGTTAGTAGATAAGATATGCAGGAACATTGTGATATATGATCTTTAAGATCTCAACATATGAAGATTGTGTGTTTTGTTGTGAAAAAAAAGATTAGAGAATTTTTCTCTTGTATTGTAATTATTTATAAGTCATAAGAAAATATATAGAGATACAATTCTAGGGCTTTAGCTTGTACATCAAGTATTCTAGAACATTTTAATGGGCCGATAATGGGCATCCACATAATATAGACTTATTCATAACTGATATAAGATTGGAATCCACCAAACTTATGACCACGAGATAATCAAGAGTTTATAAGTTTTGTTGCGGAAGTGGGCGTGAAGTCGAGATGGAAAGTGGTGACTTTGATTGACTCTCTCAATCTAAGGGGTTGATTGACTCTCTCAATCTGTGAACAATATAGATTGTTTGAATCACACAAACAAGCTAAGTCACAGTCTCTAAAGATTTAAGTGAGTCACACACTTAAGCCTAAAGAAAAAAACAATTCTTCAAGAAAACACACTTAAAAGAAAAGAACAAAATACTTGGATTAATTCTGAATTGAAAGGTGTGTTACAATGAAATAATGATTGAGCTTATATAGGGGCTTAGTAAAACGTTCATAAAGTCTAGAATAGAAAAGAAATGACAAATTAAATGAAAACTAGCCGTTGGTGACATAAAGAGTGAATTGGTCAAAATAAGGAAATGTGACTTGTGCTTGAGTCTTGACAACTTGGGGGTGAATGTAGAGTATCTAGGAACATTCTGGTTGATTTAGTAGAGCTTCAAGTCGTGGCCAAACTTCAGAGAATATAGCTGTTGGAGAGTAATGGCGAGAGGCTCCAAATAAGACAAATGTAGATTCTCTTGGTTTAGAAATTGAATATCTTTCCAACCAAAACCGTTCTTGGTATGATTCCAATTTTCCCTGATTCTTTGATGAACCAAGATTCCAGAACAAGTAAATTCATAGCTTAATTCCTCCTAGTTTGGTCGGACACTTCTTAAAGCGAGTTCTTTGTCATCACATACTCGAACGACGGATCTCCTCCAATCATTGAAACCCATCAATTCCATTAAGCCAATCTAAGACTGTCACATGTGTCATCATTATCGACGGCACCTCCATTTCATTGACATTGTGGCTTGCGTCTCCTTCTTCTAACGTTTGTTATAACGATTTTGTGCCTGCAAAATAAGAAAATTGTAGATACAGACGCACCGATGCAGCAATTACGCCTAGGTTGGCTCGGCGATGGAGACGCGGTTGGTCTCTATAGAAAGCTAAGTCTTCGGGCTTTCCGTTGATATGTTGTGCTTCTCATGGTTCCTTGTGGTTCGTCGGAAACTGGTTTTGAAGTTGGTTGATTGAACAGCACAGATTTGCGTTTTATGATTCCGGACAGATTTCGTCGGTTTCAGTAAAACGGCGATAACTTTCACTAAACAACTCCGATTGATGCGAGGTCAGGCTCACTGGAAAGCTGACTCTCAGGGCATTCCATGGATAGTTTATGTGTCACGTGATTCGTTGTACTCCGCCGGGAAATCGCCTCTCAAGGTGGCGGATCGGACTTGTTTTGTGATTTTTAGTTAAAGATACATGGGAAACTTTTAGTACGGCCAGATCTTGCTCCAAGGCCGTGGACTTGAACATTTTGCTGGAAAGCTGCCCTCCTTCTAGCGCTAAAATGTGGGTACAAGATCCACAACCAAAATATGAGTAAAGATTCGTGAAATATATTGTATTACTTTTGTATTTCAATATGAATATGTGTAAAATGTATAGCCAAAAATGATTGAAAAAGAAGAAGAAAATAACATTATGTCTCTCTAAAATTGTAGTAAAAATGTAGAAGATTCAGCCCCCTTCACCATGTTATGGGGTCTTGTATTTATACATTGAAGAGATTAAATGTGCTAATAATTAACTCCATGATTTCATTTAAATGCGTATGTTTTGATTCCGCCTTTAATGCTCTAACGTCTTGATTCTGAATTAATTGGGCATTTATGAGCTTCTCCTCCTCGGGTTCGGTCATAGGCTTCTGGCTCCATAAACTTCCGCTTTGTGCTCCCGAGCTCCATAAACCTCCGCTTCGCACTTCTGAGCTCTCAAAGAATTCGCCTGACTTGATGTCCTCTGCGCTCTTCTTCTGTCGTGGTGGCCAGGTGTCCGCCTTCTGGTGTGGAATCCGACAGAAGCATGTGTTGTTACTTGGCCATTAACTCCAGAATTAACTCACGAAATAACTTCCATAGTAATTAATTCATAAACTTGAATGACAAGTTTATTCCTTTGACCATGACCATTAATTCATGGATTAAATCCCTAATTAATATCAATAGTTGACCACCTCCTTTGTGCAATGTGGGCCTTCTTGAGCTTTGTACGTCGATGGGCCTCCAATGCTCCCGGTTGATCCGGTGTGCGGGATCCGGTACCAACAGGCATGACTTGGACATTTTCTAGTTAAAAGTATAAGTCGACCTCTTAGAAAGAAAGTCGACTTCTTCTAAAGTTGCATCTAAAAACCTAAAGTCGGGGTCAGTCCCGCACCTTATGAGCCAAAACACTTGGAACAAAGTAACCCGAATCAACTTGCCACCAGCCAAGTTTCGAGTTCGCCACCAGGGGAAACCTGATCTGGGTAAGGCAGAAGACGTTCAGCACTAGATCAGGTTTACCAAATGAAGAATATGATCGCTAAATAAGCTGACCTAGATTCGCATAGTAAGCCGATCCACGTTACACAAATTTCTCACTTATCCCATTCCGGAAAATCATCAATATTGTCCAAGTAAAATTACATCTGCAGTTCTTTGACTCAATCAGACTAAAGTACTTAGAAAATATTGCAAATATGTTGTCAACACTGTTTTCCAAGTCGACTAAACATTTCGATTCCGGTTAAGAATTTTTATAAAAGCAAACATCAAAGGTCGACATAAATACTTAACATAAGTATGAGTAAAAACCCCTCCGGGCAATGTTAATACATCCATCAAAATACAGACCACACCCGGTCTGGAGAACCAAAACAAAAAAATTAAAGAAGAGAGATATAATTAGGCTGCCTTTGGAGCCGAAGAGTCTTCAGGCACTTGAGAATGTGAAGCAGGGATACTCAGGGTGACCTCATCGTTAGTCAGACCATCGTTCAAGCCATAAGGGAACACGTCGGCTTGATCAGCAAGTGGCAATCCGCCAATGACTTTTTGCACATCCAACTCGCCCTCGTTGAGCTCGGCGATATGCATCTGCAATCTTTCTTGTATTGTTCCTCATAATCGGCGAACTCTGTGATCTTCGCGTCCGGAATCGCTTTGCCCTCTTCATTGAGCATCTCTAAAGCATCACGAGTACCCTTGGCCTGTCTGTACAAAGACTTGGCGTCAGCAGCTTTCTTTGTGTCGACAAGATACGCCTTTACTTTGTCAAATATGTGCTGACAACTGTTGATAATTGCGTCCTTGATCCGGCGTTCTTTGGAGACACAAGCCGCTCTAGACGTCCTGAGCCGGTCACATTCTTGTGCCATCTTCTCTGAGAGCTTGGCCTTCTCCTTCTTTAGAGCTTCATGCTCGACTTTGAGAACGTCATTTTGTTATTGTAGCCCGACAAACTTCAACATGTATTCTCGACGCTCAGCTGAGGCTTGTTCCAGCTCACTCTCGAGCTCCTTCACTCTATCGCTCTCTTGGTTGTAGGAAAGCTGAAGTCTCCTTAGATTGACGTCCATTTTCTTGGCGTCTAGGATCACCTCTTCAGCCCAAGAAGCTTTGAAGTTCAACTTCTCGTAGAAGTTGTTCATTACTCGGCCCGCCTATGAAACAACAGAAAAGTCAGATCAGAACGTCACAAAGAATAATAATAGTCGACCAAAAAGGGAAGAACAAAATACCTTCACCATGAGCTGACACCATTCCTGGTAGTGCTCTTCGTTCTCCATACTTTCTAGAGGCGGCAAAGGTTGAGAAGAGCCTCCCATAGAGCGGAAGAGGTCGGCGCAAGTGCGAGGATTCGAATGAATCTCGCCGAGACCGCTAAAAACGGTTGTGCTCTTAGATTTCTTCGATGGAGGAGGAGCATCCTCCGGAACGCCAAGAGCTGACCTCTTGTTCGGATTCAACGGAGAGTCAACCTTGTCATGGATCAGGTCGATTATGCTGACAGAAGAGCCGACCTTTTGACCAGCGGTGGGAGCAGAAGAGGAAGTGGTTTTCGTCTTGACGACGACTTTGACTGATCGCTTTTTCCTATTCCTTTGTCTTTTGAATGGGAAAGGCTCGCCGGCTTTTCTCCGACTTTTTCCTTCGCCACATTAAGCGTGCCTTTGCTCGCTGACACTGTCACTCCGGATGTGGCACCTTTGCCCTTAGAAGAATATGGATTATCCTTATTGGCGTCCTTCACCTGAACAGATGCAACCTGTTTATCTTTGGCGGCTGAAGCTTTCTTCTTCTTCAGCTCGCCTGCAAAGCTTGGAAAATCATCCAAGTCGACTGGAGCCATTGTTTCTTCTACTTCAGTACTAGGATCAACACGGTCTGGAGAAACTTTCCACTTACCTGAGAGAAGGGAGCAAACAAGAATCAGATCGGCAAAATGCCTTAGCAAAATAAAAGCCAAAAACAAAAGTCGATCACATACCAGATTGAAGCTTCGTTCGGGCAGAAGTGATCCTTGATTGGTGAATCTCTGGCCACTTCTGAAGACTCAACCTCCTAATAGCGGCGATCTTCTCAAAGAAATCGTCTAGCTGAGCCCAGAATGTATCGTGAATAGCTGCAAAAAAAAAATATATATATTCGGTCAGGAATGCAAAAAAATCACTAAACAAAAGCCGAACTGAAGACGACCATATCCATTGACCCATCTTCTGTAGAAATGGTTAGTCGGAAGGGTAGAAGTCAGGTCGTCTATTTTCGCAAAAAAATATTGCCGCTGCCATCCATTTAAATTATCACCCCTTTCGTGGGTAATAAGGTTAAACTTCGGCTTCATCGAGACATAAAAGACTGCTCCTTTAACCCTTTTGACCTGGCACACTTCCTCTAGAAATTGACTGCTAATGCCAACGTTAGCCTCAGCCGCGAGAACAATCAGGCCGATTAGATGGCAGATCGACTTTGCAGTCAATTGTGATAGGGCCAGCCCTCTTTTGTGACAATAAACAACTAGTAGCTCGGGTAGAGGAAACCATAAGCAACCCTCGAGGAAGAACGATTCGTAGAGACACACGTATCCTTTTGGACAATGCCACAGACACTCGTCAAGATTCGGGATGATTATTTCGACCTCATCGGGAATACCTCACGAAGATCTCATCACTTGAATCAAGCTGGTATCGCTCCAGCTCGGCATAATATCGCTCTGGTTCTCGCAGACAAAGAATTCGGGCCCCCTTTTTGCTTTTGGCCTCCAGGGTCCACTCTGCCTTTTACCTCTCTGTTGTTTATTTTTCTTTGCCTGCCTGGATGAGCTGGGACCAGGATTCTCATCTATCTCTGCCTCCTCAGTTTCGTCCTCTTCATCCTCAGCATCTTCTTCTTCTTTCTCTTCCTCCACAGTCTCTGCTTCTTTAGCTCGCTAGTCTGAAAAGTTTGGGGAGTTCTCTTCAGACCACTCGTCATCTTCCACAACCATAGTGGGCACAGTTGAACCCTTTTTAATGTCGCCTCGAGAAGACTGAACTTCCTCCAATCGGCTACAAAGCTTAAGCCTCCGATTTGTCAGAGGCTGATTATCATCTGGGTTGGAGTCGCTCTCATCTTGCAGATGGGGAATTGAAAAACCTTTCTTCGTAGCCATTTTTGAAGTACAGAAGCCGACCTCGAGTCACTGGAGAAACTTGCTGAAATCCGAGAATCACGCCGGAAAATGACAAGATACTCGACGGAGCTTGCTGGAAAATAAACAAAAATAACGAGAAGTAAAAACTCAAGATCAGAGAGAAAAGAAATCTATCTTTTATCCTGGATGAAGAATGGCGAATCGGCAGCACATATTTCGTATTTATAAAGAAAAGGCAACGCTTCGGTTTCCGACCTACGCGACTCTTCGGCTTCGCGCCTGTAACCCTACGCGCCGGTTCACTTTTTCTCAATAAACGGAAAGAAAAATGATTAAATATTCCGAGAATATTCTGGAAGATCTCTAATGATGTCATCAGCTTCTCGAGAAAGCAATCTCAAGTGTCGACCTATCCTTTGTGAACAAGTCGACTTCGCCAAATACGTGTGATGCATCGATAAAACAAGTCGGTCTGCACTCAACACTTACCATGCAATTAATGTCGGTCTACGCAAAACTATCTTTCGGCTTATAGTCGACCTCGATTCAAATCGGGTCACTCTTATACTTCGTTTATCTACTTCTTACCCAAACGAACTAGGGGGCCCAACTGTTGGTACCGGGTTTACAACCCTACCAATGACCCAATTGGAATCTCACCCAACTCATTACGAAAGCCTAGTCAACCTGGCCCATTAGCATCTGACCGACTAGGTCGGCTAAAATGGAAGGAATCTCAGAAATGGAAATAGTTAAGTCGACCTCGAGAAAAGGAAAGACAGTTCGAGAAAAGGAAAGGTCCATTAAGCCGGCCCAAGGTCGGCCAAACCGACTCCAAATGAATATAAATAAAGGGTCTCGCCTACCTTAGAAGGCATCCAACAATCGAGAGAGAATACCTAATTCTAAGCATACAAGCTACTATTGTTTCACTAGAGTTTTAATCGGTTTTGATATGCTCAAATTTACCCTGAGCTACTCTCTCAAATTAAGAGATCACTGTAGTACTTAGGGATCGAATCCACAAGGACTATGAAATACCCAATAAATCCCAGTAAAAGTATTATGCTAAATAAAGTATAATGTAATGAAATTGCAATGC
Organism: Barbarea vulgaris; assembly: GCA_963667165.1. Classification (NCBI taxonomy): domain Eukaryota; kingdom Viridiplantae; phylum Streptophyta; class Magnoliopsida; order Brassicales; family Brassicaceae; genus Barbarea; species Barbarea vulgaris. The sequence continues at coordinate 20,541,275 of OY763892.1, forward strand.
GAGTAATTAAACAAAGTGTAAATCAATGGAGAAAAGCGCTAGGCATAGGGAAATCTCAGGAATCTTCAGAACTGTGAATAAGTTGAATTATCAGGATTATAATTAAGAACCGTTCTAGAACTCAAACACAATTGTAAAACCTACCAGCTTCCGCTGCGTAAACTATCTATCCCTGAATCTAGAATTCCAAATTCCTTTGCTAATTCTAAGATCCAGACAAGCAGTAATGATCAGGTTCAATTTGTTCACAAAATCCCTAAATCAAATTCCTTTGCAGATAGGTATTTTGCTCACCTAAGATAGATCTAGCAATCAATCACAGTTTCATGTCAATTGATAACCCTAAATCAGATTCTAGGTCGCGAATCTAGAATAAGCAATAAGTTCAATCCTAGATGAAGAACTCTATCAATTAACCCTAATAATCCAATGATTCAACAACTCCTCAGAAACCCTTGAAAACCCATAACCTAACAGGAGAACTACCCAGACATGGTGAAAGCAACAATCATCATCATATGAATAGAAATCATTCAATATAATAGAAAATAAAAGTAGAGAACAAAGAGTATCAGGGATTAGAGAAAGATGATACAAGCTTGAGATAGATAGAGGGTCTGCTGCTTCCTCTCAAAAACCCTGATCTAAAACACAATATATAGCTAAAAACTCGTACAGGGACTAATGCTGGAATATTAGAAACTTCTGGCCAAAATTGTAAATCTTCCAAAATCTCCGAAGTTGTCCGCCTGTGGTGTCGTTCGACACTCATGGCTGGTGTCGATCGACACCAACTCACACATCGCCTCAAAACATGATTCTTCGATGCAACTTCTTGGTCTTTGCTCCAAAATCTCCCATATTCTTCACATTAGTCATAAATGCATACCTGAAGATAAAAGACTCTAATAGACTCTAAAAACACCAAAAAGACTCAATTAAAGACTCTTATATCATGGTTAAAACCCATAAAAACCATGATATATCAACTCCCCCAGGTCTGTAATCCGAAACTATGATGTTTCAAAATCGCGTCGAAGTTTGTGAAACCAATAATCTGAGTTCAACCACTGCTAGATCATCAAAAGACAAGGTGAATGACATGAAAAGAGGAAAATATCATAGAGTAAATGTTAGAATACAAACTGACTCAAAGAGAACATAAAAATGACTCAAAAATGTCAAAAGCAAAAGATAAAGGATAAAAGAAAACTAATCCTCCTCAGAACTCTCATCTGGTCTGCTCGGGCGTGGGGGAACCGGTGGCTGGCGAGGTGATCGAGAGCGGTGACGAGTAGGACGGACGCAACCGCAGCGAGATAGTCCAGCTATGGCATCCCAGATGCTCTGGAAACTCTCCACGACATATCTCTGAAAGTCAGCTGTCTCCATAGGAATATCCGGGGCGACAGGAAGCTCAAACGGAGGAGTCACAGAAGAACCGGGCTGATGCAGAAGACCTCCAGCAAGGTCTGGTATCTGAGCATCCTCTGCAGCAGTAGGGGCATCCTCAGAGAGAAATCGAAGGTTGAAGATTTTCGGAAATGAAGAAATGAATGAGGAAGAAGAAGATTTTTGGGTTTTTAACCCGCTGAACTCGTCGACTTATGGTGTCGATCGACACCATCGACTGGTGTCGATCGACACACCATCGACTGGTGTCGATCGACACCAGCAACAAGGGTCGTCACTCTCTCTTTTTTTTTTTTTTTTTTTTTTTTTTTTTTAAATATAGAGGTAAATAAATTAAACAAAAGAAAACCAAAAATAAAAATTAGTCAAAGTTAGACCGAAAAATATAGAAAAACCTAAATAATTAAAAATCAAATAAATGAAATATATTCACAACTTACCAGTGGGTTGCCTCCCACCAAGCGCTTGTTTAAAGTCATTAGCTTGACTTTGTGACGGTTTAGGCAGAAGGTGCATCATCCAGACGCAATATGTGTCCGTCTGGGATCTTGGCATGTGCCCAATAATGTTTGACCCTCTGATCGTTGACTGTAAATTCATTGCCCTCAGGACTGAGCAAGACAACAGCACCATATGGTCGAACTTCCTTGACTGTGAAAGGACCTGACCAACGAGAACGCAATTTCCCAGGAAACAATTGTAAACGAGAGTTATACAGAAGTACCTGATCATTGGGTGCGAAAGTCCTGGAAATGATCTTCTTATCGTGATAAGCTTTGGTCCTTTTCTTGTACAGCTTAGAGCTTTCATAAGCATGAAGTCGAATCTCATCAAGCTCATTGAGCTGAATCAAACGTCTCTCTGTTGCTGGCTTGATATCAAAGTTCAGCAGCTTTACAGCCTAGGCGGCCTTATGCTCAAGCTCTACTGGAAGATGACATGCTTTCCCATAAAGCAGATGAAACGGTGTAGTACCAAGTGGCGTCTTGAATGCAGTCCGATAAGCCCAGAGTGCATCATCTAACTTTGCGGACCAGTCCTTTCTAGAGCGTCCTACTGTCTTCTCTAAAATCTCCTTGATCTGCCTGTTAGAGACCTCAACTTGTCCACTTGTCTGCGGATGATATGGAGTAGCAACGCGATGATGTACACCGTGCTTCTGAAGAAGCCGCTCAAACACGCGGTTGATGAAGTGCTTGCCACCATCGCTGATGACAATCCTTGGGACTCCAAATCGTGGGAAGATAATGGTCTTAAACAGCTTAAGGACCACTGAAGCGTCGTTGGTAGGACTGGCGATCGCTTCGACCCACTTCGACACATAATCAACAGCAACCAAGATGTACTTGTTCTTGTATGATGTCGGGAAAGGACCCATGAAGTCTATACCCCAGCAATCAAAGACCTCGACCTCGAGGATGAAGTTTTGAGGCATCTCATGCCGCTTACTGATCTTCCCTCTCCTCTGACATGCATCACATCGAGACACAAAGGCATGGGCGTCTCTGAACATAGTCGGCCACCAGAAGCCTGCTTGTAGAACCTTAGATACTGTCTTGAAGGTAGCAAAGTGCCCAGCATACTCAGAACCATGACAGTGAAACAAGACATCCGGAATCTCAGTATTAGCTATGCATCTACGATAGACCCCATCTGAACAATGTCTATACAAGTAAGGTTCATCCCAATAGAACCGTCTCAGCTCACGCATGAACTTCTTCTTCGAGTACCCTGTAAACTCATCCGGTTCATCTCCTGCAGCAAGGTAATTGGCAATATCAGCAAACCATGGTCGATTTTGGCCCTCAACAACAGCTATTGAGTGGTTATCTACCAAATCAGAGCTGTCTGGAACGTGGGTGTCGATCGACACAAAGGCGTGGTGTCGATCGACACTCGGACCTGTTGTCCGAGAATACTGCAGATCACCGCAAGAAAAATCACGCCATCCCGTTTCCAATAAGTGCACATTCTCTTCTGGCAGAGAATCATCAATAGGGATGTCGTCCTCAATCCTAATCCGCGTAAGATGATCAGCAACTCCATTTTCAGTACCTTTCTTATCCTTGACTTCGATGTCGAACTCCTGGAGTAATAGAATCCATCTTAACAGTCTAGGCTTAGAATCCTTCTTCTGCATCAGGTACTTGAGTGCAGAATGATCAGTGTGCACTACTACCTTAGAGCCAACAAGAGACTGCTTGAACTTCTCAAAAGCAAACACAACAGCAAGCAGTTATTTCTCTGTGGTAGCGTAGTTCTTCTGTGCATCATCCAATGTACGGCTGGCATAGTATATGGCATGAAGCTTCTTGTCTTTCCTTTGTCCCAGCACAGCCCCAACTGCAAAGTCGCTGGCGTCACACATTACCTCAAAAGGCAAATCCCAATCCGGCGGCTGAATAATTGGAGCACTCACTAATGCACGCTTGAGCTGTTGAAAAGCATCAAAACAATCAGCATCAAACTCAAATGTTACATCCTTACAGAGCAAAGCGGTGAGTGGACGTGCTATCTTGCTGAAATCCTTGATGAAACGTCTATAGAATCCAGCGTGTCCAAGAAAGCTTCTCAATGTCTTGATATTAGAAGGAGGCTGCAGATTAGTCATCACCTCAATCTTAGCTCTATCAACCTCAATACCAGCCTCTGATACCCTATGTCCAAGAACAATGCCATCTCTGACCATAAAGTGGCATTTCTCCCAATTCAGAACCAAGTGCGTCTCTTCACATCTAGCTAGCACTCTGCATAGGTTATCCAAACAATCCTTGAATGAGGACCCATAAACTGAGAAATCATCCATAAATACCTCCATACTGTCCTCAATCATGTCTGTGAAGATAGACATCATACACCTCTGAAATGTAGCAGGAGCGTTGCATAGTCCAAAGGGCATTCTGCGGTATGCGAAAGTGCCATAGGGACATGTAAACGTGGTCTTCTCCTGGTCATCCGGGTGAATAGGAATCTGAAAGAACCCTAAATAACCGTCAAGGAAACAGTAATAAGGGTGATTAGCTAAACGCTCAAGCATCTGATCAATGAAGGGCAAAGGAAAATGATCCTTTCTTGTAGCGGCGTTCAGCTTCCTATAATCAATGCACATTCTGTGCCCTGTCACAGTCCTAGTCGGTATCAGCTCATTCTTCTCATTCTGTACCACTGTGACTCCTCCTTTCTTAGGCACAACATGCACTGGACTGACCCAATCACTGTCGGAAATCGGATAGATGATCCCTGCATCCAACAGCTTCATGATCTCTTTCTTAACCACATCCTTCAGATTTGGATTCAGCCGTCTCTGATGTTCAACTGATGACTTAGTCTCATCCTCAAGATGTGTCCTATGCATGCACAGATCTGGAGAGATACCTGAAATATCATCAAGAGAATAGCCAAGAGCCTTGCGAAACTTGCGCAGCTTACTTAGCAATAGGGTGAGCTCTGCGTTGTTCAAGGACGCATTAACAATAACAGGATATGAATTATGTTCACCAAGGAATGCGTACCTGAGCCCCGCAGGGAGTTGCTTAAGTTCTATCTTTGGAGCTTGCTCAAAGCTGCAATCAGCTGCTTTCCTATCTGTCCTGACACCGGTGTCGATCGACACCAGTGATGGGTGTCGATCGACACCCGCTACGTGCATCACTTCCTTGGTTGCATCCATTAGCTTGACATACCCAGCAGCAATATCATCTAAATGCTCAACCTCATCCACTGAAACAATCAAAGCACGTTCCAGAGGGTCCTCACAATGCAACTCTTTGAAACTCTCCTCAACAAGATCCATGAGAGTCTCGACGCAGAAGGTCTGGCCATCGATCGTAGGCCGCTTTACAAGCTTATCCATCTCAAAGTTTATAACTAAATCTCCTACATTCAGACCAATGCGTCCCCTTCTGACATCAATCAAGGCACCAGCTGTAGCCAAGAATGGTCATCCCAATATCAACGGATCCTTAGGCTCTTCCTCATATGTCAACACAACGAAGTCCGTAGGAATCAAGCAACGTCCTATCTTGATAGGAACATCCTAAAGGATCCCATCTGGAAGACGAACAGAACGATCAGCAAGGATGAGAGTGATCCTTGTCGGTTGGAAGTCTGTCATACCAAGATTCACAGCAACTGATCTGGGCATCAAATTCACACTAGAACCAAGATCACATAAAGACCGTTCGAACTTCTCTGCAAAGATGGTGCAGTCAAGAACGAAACTACCTGGGTCTGGAAGCTTCTCTGGAATCTTGTTCTGAATCACGGCACTAACCTGGGCGGAAATCATCATCGCACCCTGTTCAACATTCAAATCCTTAGTGACCATGCGTTTCACGTACCGTCGGATTATGGGGGATGTCCTGATGGCATCAATCAACGGTAACTCAACAATGAGCTTGTCCATCATAGCCTTACACCTGGCATCGTCTATCTCTTGGTTAGATTTCCTGGGGTTTCGAGGATAAGGGATCCTCGGTTTGTATGATGATTCGGTGATCGGCTCAGCAGATGATGAAGAAGCCCTGTCTGTCCGTGAAGGGTGTCGATCGACACTAACATCCTGTGTCGTGTCCTTGGTAGCGATCGACACAGCTTTGTTCTTACCAGTCCCTTCTGTATCAACTGGTGTCGATCGACACATAGTGTTGGTGTCGATCGACACTAACTCCGGAGGAACAACATCTTCATCTTCGACTTCTTCTAAGTCTATCATCTCTTCAGGTGTCAGAGTACTCCTGATCACAGGCTCAACCTTCTTCACACTCCTCAATGAGATGGCATTCACTGGATGCCGCGGATTAGTATCCGTCTTCCCAGGAAGAAAACCGTCATGTCTCTTAATAGCTCCAGCTGTCTGAGCAACCTGAGTGTCTAACTTCTTGACATGAGTGTTCAGCTGCTCAAACTTCCCATTCAAATCCTGATACAGTGAGTCTAACTTTCCATTGAATTCCACGGTGATCTTCTGTTGACCTTCTAGAATCTGCTCAAGCATCGATTCCATCTTACTCTCTGTAGTAGGTGGTGGAACGCTCTGATATAAAGATGAACCATAGTTCCTCTGATTGAAGCTGTTGTTGCTCTGATAGGGCTTCTGATACTGAGGCTGCTGAGTGAAAGTAGAGGAGGACTGATTCCCTTGATAGTTGCCTCGCGGACTGCCCCCATTGTAGCCTCGGTTTCCTTGTGAGTTACCGAAACGCTGAAAGCCTGTGCCACCGACAAAGTTAACACCCTGCTCCTCATGCTCATCAACTGGCTCATAGGTCTCAACCTCAGCAGCAAACTGGACCTGCTTCTTGCTTATTAGAAGGTTGTGAATCGTATCAAGTTTCGCCTTTACCTCAGCTATCTGACTTCCATCTAAGTTCCCAGCTTGCTTCTTTCTCTCGAAATCAGCATTCTTAGTACTGTTTCTTGAAGCCAAGTTCTCTATTAGTACCACAGCATCCTCAGGATATCTGGTATTGAAGTTGCCATTACTTGAAGCATCCAGAGCCATCTGATACCTCCAATCGATACCCTTGAAGAAAATCCCAAGCAATTGAACCTCACTGAACCCATGGTGTGGACAATCTCTCTGATAAGCCCTGAACCTTGCCCAAGCGGCCTTGAATGCCTCAGTAGGTCCTTGAGAGAAGGCTGAAATCTTCGTCCTCAGCTCTTCAGACCGTGCATCATCATAAAAGTTGTTCAGGAAAGCATTTTTAGTGTCCTCCCAAGTGGTCAGTGACCCCGGCTTCAACTGCTTAAGCCAATAAGCTGCTTCCCCAGCAAGAGAGTATGGGAAGAGCTTACAGAACAAATAGTCGTTTGACACCCCGTTAGCCTTGATGCTAGTGACTAGATCCTCAAACTGCTCAATATGATCCATAGGGTGCTCATGTGATAGCCCGTGGAAAGGGTTCTGACCTACAAGCGTGTAGTATGCAGGTTTGAGTTCAAAGTCATTCTTTTGAAACGGAGGCGGGCGGATGGCAGACCGGTTGGCATAGAACTGCTCTGGCCGGTTGTAATCCCCCAATGTCATTGCTCGTGGACCTAAGGCACCAGGTGCACCTTGTCCAACTAAAACCCCACCAGCCGCTGGTGGGTGTCGACCGACACCAGGTGGTGGGTGTCGATCGACACCAGCACCCTGGCCGGGTACCTCAGCCTCAACAATGACTTGGCCGTTATCATCGATCCTTTGGCCCTCTGCATTGTATGCATGACCATCCCTGTCCCGGAGAACTCCATGTTCATCAGCCATGATGATAGTACGCAACATCGCTTCTGAATTCTTCGCTGTCCGGGTTCTTCGTTCTAACTTAGCTAGCTCTTGATTTGAAAGGGTTACTAGCTCAAGATTCTTGTTGCTCCGAGTTTTGCGATTAGGCATGCACCTGAAACACACAAGAAAGAAAGAAAGAACGAGATCAGTAACAAAATAAAAGAAAATTTAGACAAAAACTGAAACTTAAATCTAATGGTAAATTCAATAGTCCCCGGCAACGGCGCCAAAATTTGATATGCTCAAATTTACCCTGAGCTACTCTCTCAAATTAAGAGATCACTGTAGTACTTAGGGATCGAATCCACAAGGACTATGAAATACCCAATAAATCCCAGTAAAAGTATTATGCTAAATAAAGTATAATGTAATGAAATTGCAATGCGAGTAAATAAACAAAGTGTAAATCAATGGAGAAAAGCGCTAGGCATAGGGAAATCTCAGGAATCTTCAGAACTGTGAATAAGTTGAATTATCAGGATTACTCTTCCTCCACAGTCTCTGCTTCTTTAGCTCGCTAGTCTGAAAAGTTTGGGGAGTTCTCTTCAGACCACTCGTCATCTTCCACAACCATAGTGGGCACAGTTGAACCCTTTTCAATGTCGCCTCGAGAAGACTGAACTTCCTCCAATCGGCTACAAAGCTTAAGCCTCCGATTTGTCAGAGGCTGATTATCATCTGGGTTGGAGTCGCTCTCATCTTGCAGATGGGGAATTGAAAAACCTTTCTTCGTAGCCATTTTTGAAGTACAGAAGCCGACCTCGAGTCACTGGAGAAACTTGCTGAAATCCGAGAATCAAGCCGGAAAATGACAAGATACTCGACGGAGCTTGCTGGAAAATAAACAAAAATAACGAGAAGTAAAAACTCAAGATCAGAGAGAAAAGAAATCTATCTTTTATCCTGGATGAAGAATGGCGAATCGGCAGCACATATTTCGTATTTATAAAGAAAAGGCAACGCTTCGGTTTCCGACCTACGCGACTCTTCGGCTTCGCGCCTGTAACCCTACGCGCCGGTTCACTTTTTCTCAATAAACGGAAAGAAAAATGATTAAATATTCTGAGAATATTCTGGAAGATCTCTGATGATGTCATCAGCTTCTCGAGAAAGCAATCTCAAGTGTCGACCTATCCTTTGTGAACAAGTCGACTTCGCCAAATACGTGTGATGCATCGATAAAACAAGTCGGTCTGCACTCAACACTTACCATGCAATTAATGTCGGTCTACGCAAAACTATCTTTCGGCTTATAGTCGACCTCGATTCAAATCGGGTCACTCTTATACTTCGTTTATCTACTTCTTACCCAAACGAACTAGGGGGCCCAACTGTTGGTACCGGGTTTACAACCCTACCAATGACCCAATTGGAATCTCACCCAACTCATTACGAAAGCCTAGTCAACCTGGCCCATTAGCATCTGACCGACTAGGTCGGCTAAAATGGAAGGAATCTCAGAAATGGAAATAGTTAAGTCGACCTCGAGAAAAGGAAAGACAGTTCGAGAAAAGGAAAGGTCCATTAAGCCGGCCCAAGGTCGGCCAAACCGACTCCAAATGAATATAAATAAAGGGTCTCGCCTACCTTAGAAGGCATCCAACAATCGAGAGAGAATACCTAATTCTAAGCATACAAGCTACTATTGTTTCACTAGAGTTTTAATCGGTTTTGATATGCTCAAATTTACCCTGAGCTACTCTCTCAAATTAAGAGATCACTGTAGTACTTAGGGATCGAATCCACAAGGACTATGAAATACCCAATAAATCCCAGTAAAAGTATTATGCTAAATAAAGTATAATGTAATGAAATTGCAATGCGAGTAATTAAACAAAGTGTAAATCAATGGAGAAAAGCGCTAGGCATAGGGAAATCTCAGGAATCTTCAGAACTGTGAATAAGTTGAATTATCAGGATTATAATTAAGAACCGTTCTAGAACTCAAAGACAATTGTAAAACCTACCAGCTTCCGCTGCGTAAACTATCTATCCCTGAATCTAGAATTCCAAATTCCTTTGCTAATTCTAAGATCCAGACAAGCAGTAATGATCAGGTTCAATTTGTTCACAAAATCCCTAAATCAAATTCCTTTGCAGATAGGTATTTTGCTCACCTAAGATAGATCTAGCAATCAATCACACTTTCATGTCAATTGATAACCCTAAATCAGATTCTAGGTCGCGAATCTAGAATAAGCAATAAGTTCAATCCTAGATGAAGAACTCTATCAATTAACCCTAATAATCCAATGATTCAACAACTCCTCAGAAACCCTTGAAAACCCATAACCTAACAGGAGAACTACTCAGACATGGTGAAAGCAACAATCATCATCATATGAATAGAAATCATTTAATATAATAAAAAATAAAAGTAGAGAACAAAGAGTATCAGGGATTAGAGAAAGATGATACAAGCTTGAGATAGATAGAGGGTCTGCTGCTTCCTCTCAAAAACCCTGATCTAAAACACAATATATAGCTAAAAACTCGTACAGGGACTAATGCTGGAATATTAGAAACTTCTGGGCAAAATTGTAAATCTTCCAAAATCTCCGAAGTTGTCCGCCTGTGGTGTCGTTCGACACTCATGGCTGGTGTCGATCGACAACAAGTCACACATCGCCTCAAAACATGATTCTTCGATGCAACTTCTTGGTCTTTGCTCCAAAATCTCCCATATTCTTCACATTAGTCCTAAATGCATACCTGAAGATAAAAGACTCTAATAGACTCTAAAAACACCAAAAAGACTCAATTAAAGACTCTTATATCATGGTTAAAAACCCATAAAAACCATGATATATCAGGTTTCTTTATTGATAATCTTTCATCAACTAGATGTCCAAAATGCGTTTCTTCATGGCAATCTCACAGAAACGGTATATATGTACCAGCCACCGGGATTCATTGATACGGCTCATCCAGATCATGTTTGTCTCTTGAATAAAGCTATCTATGGCTTAAAGCAAGCGCCTTGTGCTTGGAATGCAAGATTTGCGTCTTATATAACTAATTTGGGTTTTATTCAAAGCATATGTGATGCTTCCTTGTTTGTGTACATGAAAGGATCTGACATGGCCTATCTATTATTGTACGTTGATGACATACTGTTAACAACTTCGACTTCTTCACTGCTGCAGTCCATCATTGCCTCACTAAAAACAGAGTTCCCGATGTCGGACCAGGGTATATGATGTGGACATCGGAACCAGATCAATCTTGCAGCATGTCAAACCAACCACTACACACGCCAAATGGGTCCAAACGGAGCATCATGGAGAACCCTTAGCCAAATGGAGTTCTAATCAACCACTAGGCCTAGGATTGATTTTCTATCAGCCATTCAGTCCTAAGAAGACCAATGATTTAGGAGGAATCATGAAAGCTCGAGCCAAGCCACTTCAAGACGAAGCATGCCTACCCGGAGACGAGAAACGAAGTCAAGCATGTACCAAAAGACAAACCACTCGAGCACAGGAGTTCTGCTTGAATATTCACTTGGAAAAAACCTATTTTGAAGAGAATGATTGAGCCAAAACTCAACTTGATCGATCATATTTGGAGTTAGCACACGAACACCTCACCAGAGCCGTCACCAAGCCAAGGAAGCTGCCACTAAAAGAATCCACTCATGATTTTTGCCTCAGAGTCATTATTCACCAGGAAACCATCCAAGATAAGAGTTTTTGCCGAAGAAAATCATGCCCCAACCGAGCTCAATTAGGTGATGTCCAAGAATCCTTACTCAGAGACAAGAATCCAAGGGAGAAGTTGACCTATGAAAAATCTACTCAAGCAAATGTTCTGGGATTTGAATTTCATCAGGAAATAATCTATTTTCAGATGATTTATCAAGTTAAATCAGCCCAGGTACGAGTTGGTTTAAGAGCTAACCAAGGAGGATCAAAACCGGGTGTAAATAAGGAAAGTCTTGCATCCAACTTACCATCAGCTGAAGCCCCTAATTGGAGACCTTCTATGAGCATCAGAGGGTTCCCTTTTAACCCAGGAGATACTCTAGACCAAGAAGAAGCTTTACCACCAGATGCTTGGTACACCTTACCATACAAGAACATGTGGAGTCATTACTTACCATATTTGGAGCTAAAGGAGATCAATCAGCAACGGCTCTTTCCCTTATCACTTATGTGCATTCTGAAGCCTCCTCAAAAGAACCTGGACGTCCCCAGACATCACAACTTCGCACCCAAACTTTCAAGACTCAAGCTAACGGCTATTTCCTTATTTGGCCGATTTTGTCATCAAGCCTTCAAACGGCTCTTTTCTTTTAATTTCTGCGATTTGTTTCTTGTTTTAGACCTTCGGACTGTTGTACTCTGAGCCTATAAAAGCTCAGCTCATTCCTCATTGTAAATCACCCTTAATCGAGATTTCAAAGTTCATAAGAAAAACTGTTTTTATTCTCTTTCACAAAGTTGCGAATTCTTTGTGTGTTATTATTCATTAGTTCTTATTTGAGTGATTCAATTAAGTTCTTTTGAGTCTGCAATTCAAGTTATTTGAGTGATTCATCTAACTAGTCTAGTTCATCGATTGAGTGAGTCAATCTATCACCTCCATTTCTACCATCTATTCCACTTCCGCTTAGCATAGGCTTGGAATCCTCTTGATCATCAAGTGATCTCAGATTGGTGTGATTCCGATCTTGTATCATCTGGTATCAGAGCATCAAAAGCTCCTATCCCCCAGGTTGTATCTCTTCAACCTTTATCTTCTTTTGTTTTTATTTCGATATTTTCTGTTTTGTTGTTTAATTTGTTTTTCATAAAATTCGAAAACCAAATAAAATTTTTATTTCTTGCTTTGTTCTTGTTATTTGCTTCAATATCTTTCACAACAAAACCAAAACAAAATTTTTTTGCTTCAGTTTGCTATTTGTTTTGAATTTATCAAAGAAAACCCATAAAAATCATTTTTTTGTTGAATTTATTTTAATTATTTGTTATTTCAATTTTTATTTGGATTAAAATTATAAAAACAAAATAAAAAGTTAATTTTCTACTTTCTGAATTAATATTGTCGTCCCTTAATTTTATTTTCAATAGAAAAGTCAAAAAAAAAAAAATTTTAAAAAGTTTTCATATTTCTTTCCTTCTTTGATTTAACATTATACGCTTCTCTTTTCTTTCTTTGTTTTACGAGGAAATCCCTAAAGGAGAAAGCAGCCATGGAGTATGGAGATGGAGAGGACGAAGGGAGTGAGTTTAACACCTCTGAGATTGACTGGGGTGAAGAACCAGACCCCTCATGGAGTGGAGGAGAAGAGTTTGACAATAGCTCTTGGAGAGGAGGTACTGAACCTGAATTGAGTGCGGGAGAATCTTATGAACGTGATGAAGAACTCTGGGATGAAGAAACGAAATCAGAGAGTGCATTTGATGAATGGGAGAACCCTGAAGAGGATGGCTCTCGAATCAGTCTAGAAGAAGAGGCTGATGCACTTGATGAAGAAAATTCAGAATCGAGTTATTGTGAAGCAATTGGTTGTCCCAAAAGCCTAGAGGATCAATACATCTATGAAGGGGAATCAAGTTCTGCTGAAGATGAATCAAGTTGTCATGAAGACAGCTTCCAAATCAACACCGAAGATGAGTCACAAACAGAAAACATGTTTCATGAAGAAGAAAACTATGAAGAAGCTGAGTCAGAACGTGAAGAAGAGTGTAGACCATGGTGTGAGATACCTTACTCTGATCTAGAGGAGAAACACCAAGGAGAGACTGATTCGCCATACTCTCACGAAGAATTTTCTGAAGAGGACGAGGTTAAAAGTGAGGCCGGAAGAGATGATTTTAGTGAAGAATACACAAAGCAGGATGAATACCTAGTTGAGGAGCCTCGGTACATTCAGTTTGCAGGCCATCACCAAGGACCAGAAGCCTATTTACGTTGGGAACAAGACATGGAGTATTGGCTTTCATCTAACAATATTTCAGAAGAAGAGAAGACCATTTATGCGGAGGATACCTTAACCGAGGATGCCTTTAAACATTGGGAGCGAGATGCATACACTCGTCTTGAGTTTGAAGAACCAGACTCTTCTTGGGAAGAGATGAAGCAACTCTTGTATAAAGAGTACGTGGAGGATACTAGTAACATGCGCCAACACAATATACGGGTCTACACTAAACCCAAGCCAAGAAGATGGATTCTAGTCCCACCACCAAGACCAAAAGTCAAGTCAGCAACTCGAGCAAAGGAGGAGAAACTGAAACCAAAACCCCAAGGTGTAGCTCCAAAGCAAAGGCCGAGTTCAATGCTTGAACCACACGGGGAACCAAAGAAATGTAAGTCTCCTAAGCTATCTAAATCAAAAGAAATAATCTGTTATAGATGCCATCAAGGAGGACACTTTATTGCTAAATGCCCAACTAGGAATCTAGAAAAATCACTTATGTCAAAGCCGGATATAAGCATTATTCAAACAGGTTTTGAAATTTCCAGTTCTAGTATAATGCTCTTGTCTATGCCAAAGGTTGATATTACAGGCCTGAACGTGGAGCATGAAGCTAGAGGAATTGTAACAAGTTTAGAACTTGAGAATCAACATCCAGACACAACATCCCTAGTTCAAGTAAGTAACACTTCCGAGTTTATCAACTATTGGACAACTCTTATGCTCACTAGTAGCCTGAAATATACAGTTTTGAGTACCTATATTATAGATATAATGCACTTAATTTTTCCTTTAAGTGTCAATGAAAGGACAGGTACCCTAGAAGTATGCAAAGGCCAAAGAGAAACCACATTAAAAGGGAGTTTAACTTCCAATCAAGGGGGTGAACCAGAAACGTATAATCACATGCCTCCAGAGCTCATGATGTGTTTTCTAGACCTTAACAAAAGAAAAGAAGTCATCAACAACATGCTGATCAAAGAAGAGCCACCAGATGCACCATGCACCAACAAACCGTCAACACGCGAAGGTAAGACTCTAAACTCCCAAAGTAGGATGAAAGCTAACTTGCTTTCTCTTGGTGCAGATTGTACAGTTTCGAGGTCGAAACTATTTCAAGGGGGAGGGTATGATGTGGACATCGGAACCAGATCAATCTTGCAGCATGTCAAACCAACCACTACACACGCCAAATGGGTCCAAACGGAGCATCATGGAGAACCCTTAGCCAAATGGAGTTCTAATCAACCACCAGGCCTAGGATTGATTTTCTATCAGCCATTCAGTCCTAAGAAGACCAATGATTCAGGAGGAATCATGAAAGCTCGAGCCAAGCCACTTCAAGACGAAGCATGCCTACCCGGAGACGAGAAACGAAGTCAAGCATGTACCAAAAGACAAACCACTCGAGCACAGGAGTTCTGCTTGAATATTCACTTGGGAACAACCTATTTTGAAGAGAATGATCGAGCCAAAACTCAACTTGATCGATCATATTTGGAGTTAGCACACGAACACCTCACCGAAGCCGTCACCATGCCAAGGAAGCTGCCACTAGAAGAATCCACTCTTGATTTTTGCCTCAGAGTCATTATTCACCAGGAAACCATCCAAGATAAGAGTTTTTGCCGAAGAAAATCATGCCCCAACCGAGCTCAATTAGGTGATGTCCAAGAATCCTTACTCAGAGACAAGAATCCAAGGGAGAAGTTGACCTATGAAACATCTACTCGAGCAAATGTTCTGGGATTTGAATTTAATCAGGAAATCATCTATTTTCAGATGATTTATCAAGTTAAATCAGCCCAGGTACGAGTTGGTTTAAGAGCTAACCAAGGAGGATCAAAACCGGGTGTAAATAAGGAAAGTCTTGCATCCAACTTACCATCAGCTGAAGCCCCTAATTAGAGACCTTCTATGAGCATCAGAGGGTTCCCTTTTAACCCAGGAGATACTATAGACCAAGAAGAAGCTTTACCACCAGATGCTTGGTACACCTTACCATACAAGAACATGTGGAG
Source organism: Barbarea vulgaris (assembly GCA_963667165.1). Lineage (NCBI taxonomy): Eukaryota > Viridiplantae > Streptophyta > Magnoliopsida > Brassicales > Brassicaceae > Barbarea > Barbarea vulgaris. The sequence continues at coordinate 20,556,906 of OY763892.1, forward strand.
TCATTACTTACCATATTTGGAGCTAAAGGAGATCAATCAGCAACGACTCTTTCCCTTATCACTTATGTGCATTCTGAAGCCTCCTCAAAAGAACCTGGACGTCCCCAGACATCACAACTTCGCACCCAAGCTTTCAAGACTCAAACTAACGGCTATTTCCTTATTTGGCCGATTTTGTCATCAAGCCTTCAAACGGCTCTTTTCTTTTAATTTCTGCGATTTGTTTCTTGTTTTAGACCTTAGGACTATTGTACTCTGAGCCTATAAAAGCTCAGCTCATTCCTCATTGTAAATCACCCTTAATCGAGATTTCAAAGTTCATAAGAAAAACTGTTTTTATTCTCTTTCACAAAGTTGCGAATTCGTTGTGTGTTATTATTCATTAGTTCTTATTTGAGTGATTCAATTAAGTTCTTTTGAGTCTGCAATTCAAGTTATTTGAGTGATTCATCTAACTAGTCTTGTTCATCGATTGAGTGAGTCAATCTATCACCTCCATTTCTACAATCTATTCCACTTCCGCTTAGCATAGGCTTGGAATCCTCTTGATCATCAAGTGATCTCAGATTGGTGTGATTCCGATCTTATATCAGTATTTTAAGCTTCTTTCTCGGTATTTAGGCTGAATTCAATGCGGCTGGTATTTTCTTGTGTCAGGAACACTATGCTCAAGACATAATACTGCACGCTGGAATGCAAGACTGTAAGCCCGGTTCGACTCCCGTCGATCTCAGCTCCAAACTTGTGGCTGAGGCGGGTCCTAAAGTTGCAGACCCGATGCTGTACCAAAGTCTACCTGGAGCATTGCAGTATCTAACATTCACACGGCCAGATATAAGCTATGCAGTCCAACAAATCTGCTTGTTCATACACGATCCAAGGGAGAGTCACTTTCATGCTCTACGCCGTGTCATACGATACCTTCAAGGAACAAAGAAACAGGGACTTCAAATCTCAAAGTCGCCATCGGTTCATTCCTCGCCTTCTCTATTTGTAGCGTAGTTACGTTTGTAAAGTGAAGCAATTTTTCAATCGCCAATAAATTTCCTTAGATGCATTATGTATCTTTGCAGGCAGCTGGAATAAACAAAAGTAACATCATTCTTAATAAATATAATAAATTAACAAAAATTAGTTGTCACACTATAAAATACTCTCTCTGTTTTTATTTTGGGAAAGTTACTAGAATAACCCGAATTAAAGTTTTAATTACTATAATGTTTTATAAAGTTTAAAGGTTATTTGGGTTATTTTCATGTCTAAATTACCCTTTTTTGCTGTGTAAGGACAAAATAGAGAAAATTATACATCATGCCATATTTTTGTTTTTATTAGATGTCATGCCCTTTTTAAACCCACCCTCAAATCATACCCTTTCTTTACAGTAAAAATACCAAATTAACCTTATTCAACTTCAACCCAACCTCACACACACATAACCCTCACATGCTCGTATGCCTTTTTGTTTTTTTAGGAATTTTTACCATGTTTCTAAAAATTGCGATTATTTAAAAAAAAAAAAATTAAAATCGTAATATTCAAGTTTTATTGGAAAAGTTGATAACCAACTCGTCTTCTTCAAGTTTTGACAGAGCCAAAAATGGCTTCATCTTCTTTTTCTCTCTTACTGTTCTTCTGTCGGATTTTTTACGGTTCATCATCACTGTCGCCTTTATCTCGTAAAATTTTTTTATTTCTTATCCATTTCGTTGATGGATTTCATTATTTGTTGTAGACCAAATTTGTATCCACGATTAGTTCATCTTTTCGATAACCAGATCTGTCTCTCAAATCTATATCTTGTCCCTCAAACCTAATTTCTGCCCCTATGAGGTTAATTTATGTCTGAAACGACCGCACTCGTTTTTTTTTTTTTTATTAAATAATTAATTATTATTCCCATAAATAATAATTAACTTTCCCAAACCATTAAAAATGCAACTACTCATGCATATTAATTAATTAACTCCATAAATAAAATACAATCACATAAACGTTTTAATTGTTTATCCGTAAGGATATTTGATCGATTGATCTTTCCAGAATACGACGACTTGAGTTGAGAGTCGAAGTTGGTCTGTATAGCCACCTTGGCTTTCATAGACATTTTCTGTTGTCTATAATGGTTCTTGATAAACAAGAATCCGGACTCGAGATCGTTAGATCATTTATCCTTCGGATTATTAATTCACACACGACTTAATAGTATTTTGTAATAATCTAACATTCAACAAAACACTTAAACAACAACCCGACAAATCTAGATCATCCCCTCTTCTCCGCCTTGATTCCACGGTCACACCTATTCTTTTTCTGCATCAATAAAAGAGATGAATAAGTATTTCAATAAATACTTAGTGAGGCAATCCTCCCATCTACAAGCTATACACACAAACGATTAATTATTCAATGTATTAAACACGAAAATACCGACAATAAATCAACCATCTCAAGAAACACTCGATCTAGATCTCCCATGAGATCTTACAGCCTATATCCATGAAACACATCAAACAATTAAACCGTTCAGATAAGCTTATGGTCATGCACTCACCTTTAGCCACGCACGGAAATTCCTAAAACTTCCCGGAATGAATAGACTTCAATTCCCCAAACGCGTGCCTAACAATAATCAAATAACGAAACTTAAGACACAAGAACCAAAATACAAACAATTTGGCCAACCAGATTGACCAGATCGATCGATCCTGGCCGGCCGCGACCTAACCAGATCGATCGATCCTGACCAGATTGATCGATCCGGCACAAGCGAGAGTGTTCGAGATCGATCGATCCAGGCTGGATCGATCGATCTCTGTGCAAGCCCAGATCGATCGATCCTGGTCAAGATCGATCGATCCGGCACAAGCGAGAGTGTTCGAGATCGATCGATCCAGGCTGGATCGATCGATCCCTGTGCAACTTGACAACACCAACTTGCACCACTCACCCCACTTGGCCAAGCGATCGAACTCCAACTCCTCAACAACAACCACCGTCATGGAGTCACGTTTAAGAACTCTTCGCGACCAACACCGCTCACACCTCGTGGCCACAAAACACCGCCACACCAACACGAAACCTCCCTAGAGTTGTACAGGACCAAACCGTCCTTTGAGCAACCATGACCCACCATACGTCTATAAACACTCATGACTGAACTGACCTCCCGTGATCCGCATACGACCTCGCAAGGTAATACCGGCATCACACACATTCCAACATGGAATATCATCCTTTCCATAACCACTACTCAGGTTATCTCTCAACATACCCCGTCCTTCAGGGTACCCACATAATCCTTTTCCGATTATAACTCAAGTTTTTAAGTCCTCATAAAAACTCTTTTCAGAACCTCATGTTCACTTAAAAACTCATGGCAACACTGGTCATCAACAATAAGAACTACCCGTCTTATTACACTCATCATGCATTATCGTTTACAACACTAAAACGAAATACATAAGGTTCAACAATACTAACTCAAAACTAGGAACCATCGATGAAAGCTCAAGCCTCTGATTGCTTCTCAAACCACTTTTTGAACTTTGCTTTCATCCTCGCCTCTGGTTCCCAAGTGTCCTCCTCAACCCCGTCACAATCCCACAAGACCTTGATCATCGGAACTTTCTTCCTACGATCCTGCTTGATTCTCTTCTCGAGGATCCTTACTGGTCTTGCCTCTAAGGTTTATATTAAGCTGAAGATCTGACGGAATCTTAGCTATAACCTCATCATCCTTATGCAAGCACTTCTTCAGCATTGACACATGGAAAACCTTGTGAAATGCTCGCATAACCTGGGGTAACTCCAACCGATACGCAACCGGTCCAACCCGCTCAATAATCCTGAATGGTCCCATATACCTCGGACTCAACTTAGTCTCCGTAATGGACCTATTAGGACCCCGCAACATAGCCATCTTGAGATACACCCTATCTCCCACCTCAAACTTGAGGTCTTTCCTCCTCTTATCAGCATAACTCTTTTGCCGATCTTGCGCTTCTTTCATGTTCAGCTTCAAAACCCGGATCTTCTCCGTAGTTTCCTGAACAAAATCTTCACCAAATATGCTCCTCTCCCCCATTTGGGTCCAGCATAATGGTGTACGACATGGCCTCCCATACAGCGCCTCATATGGAGCCATCCCGATACTTGCCTGGTAGCTATTATTATAGGCAAAGTCTACCAAGTTCAGGTGATCCGCCCAATGACCTCCCTAGTCCAGCACACACATCCTCAACAAATCCTCGAGGGTCTGGATGGTCCTCTCAGACTGTCCATCTGTCTGAGGGTGATAGGCCATACTCATGTGTACCTTGGTACCCATCTCAGCCTGAAAAGCCTTCCAAAACACCGCAGTGAACTTGGAGTCACGGTCCGAGACTATACTCACAGGTACTCCATGAAGCCTCACAATTTCATTGACATACTTCCTAGCCAACACCGCAGCTCCATCGGTTTTCTTAATGGCCAGAAAATGTGCTGACTTGGTCAAACGATCAACAATGACCTAAATAGCATCCTTGGTCCGCGAGACGGGCAAGCCGACCACGAAATCCATCGTGATCATATCCCACTTCCACTCTGGAATGGGTAAACTCCGCATCAACACGCAACCAAGTCCCAATCTTGAAGCGTCCGTGTACACCACAAAAGGCTCGCTCGACTCTGGTAAGGCCAGAACTGGTGTACTCGTCAACATCGACTTCAAGTTCGTAAAACTCTCCTCACACTCTGGAGACCACACAAAAGGAACATCTTTTCCTGTCAGCTTTGTCATGGACCGAGCCATACTCGCGAACCCATTGACAAATCTCCGATAGTAGCCCGCTAGACCAAGAAAACTCCTGATCTCAGTGGCATTCTTCGGCCTAGGCCACTCTCTGATAGCCTTAATCTTTTCTGGGTCAACCAAGACCCCCTTCTCGGAGACAATATGACCCAAGAATCCAATCTCTCGTTTCCAGAAACTGCACTTGCTCAACTTAGCGAACAGTTTCTGTTCCCGCAACTTCTCCAGAGCATTCCTTAAATGCACCTCATGCTCTTCATGACTCTTCGAATACACCAATATATCATCTATAAAAATGATCACGGATTCATCCAGATACTCCTGGAACACTCCGTTCATCAATCTCATAAATGCTGCTGGTGCATTCGTCAACCCAAATGGCATCACTACAAACTCGTAGTGCCCATATCTCGTCCTGAAAGCCGTCTTCCGGATATCCACCTCATCAATAGGAATTTGATGATATCCTGAAGCCAAGTCAATCTTGGAGAACCAAGTATCCCCTCTCAGCTGATCCAACAGCTCATCGATCCGTGGAAGAGGATACCGATTCTTTACTGTGACTCGGTTAAGCCCCCGGTAATCGATACATAACCGGAAACTCCCATCCTTTTTCTTCACAAACAGCACCGGCGCTCCCCACGGTGAACTGCTCGGACGGATAAAACCCTTATCCAACAATTCTTCCAGCTGCTTCTTCAGCTCCACCATCTCTGCTGGAGCCATTCTGTATGGAGCCTTGGATATCGGCCTTGTGCCTGGTTCGAGCACAATCGTGAAAGGATCAGACCGAGACGGTGGTAACCCTTGCAACGACTAAAAAACATCCTCGAACTCTCGAACAACAGGAATATCCCGAACCGCAACTTCTCTAACAGTCTCCGGGGTATTAATAGTCGCCAGGTAAGCTTCACAACCTTGCTCGATCATTTTCTCAGCTTGCATTGCCGAGATCACGAGACTTCCGAGTGTTGGTCTAACTCCCTGATAAACCAACCTCCCTTTCTCCCTTTCAAACACGACACGTCCCCGGTGGCAATCCAGATGTGCTCTGAACTTTCCCAGCCAATCCATACCCAAGATGACATCATACAGTTCCACGGAACAGATGATCAAATCTGCTGGCATGGACTCCTCGGCCACCTGAACGTCCACGTTCTTAACCCGACCATGACTGCTTAGAAACTTTCCCCCAGCGACCATAACAAGCCCCAAGTGCTCATCCAGGTTGCCCTGGGTGCCGCACCTCTCTGCCAATTCTGGAGTAACGAAACAATGCGATGCTCCAGAATCAAACAGAACGTGAGATTCAACCCCTCCCACGATTAAGGTCCCTACATAACTTTCATATGCTAAGAACCCTAACACAACTTCACTAGGCAAATAACTTGAACAAACAAGAATTTTCAACTCGAGTAAGTCTAGAAAATTTACCAGTGATTGGTTTGGAACTCGGCTCTCCCGATTCCACCATGGTGTATACCCGGGGTGTCACTGCAGCCCGCCTATCTGTCGGTGCTGCTGCTACCACTCCCTGCTACAACCTGGGACAATTTGGCCTGAAATGCCCTGGCTCATTACAGTGGTAACACAACCGAGTAACCCCGATCGCTCTACCCTTCAGGGGGAAACTCGCAACCCTATGGTCCTTGCTTCCGCATCCGAAGCATCCCTGACCACCTTGGTTACCCCTGGAAGGACCCTCCCACTTCCGCTTCTGTCCTTGCGCTGGCTTGTCGCCCTTGCTAGGACCGAACTACTACACCCACGTCTCTCAGACCCTCCTCAAGCAACGCGGCCTTCTCTACTAGTTCCACAACCGTGTCAAACGATCTCATCAGGCACTGGTTCCTCAACTCGGCCCGAAGACCCATCAGAAACCGCCTCACCTGGGCCTGCTCATCATCCAGGATATGACCACCATACACCCTGAGACGGTTAAACTCCGCCTCATACTCCCGAACCGACCGGTTCCCTTGAGTCAAACCTAGGAACCGTCTCTCCATCCGGTCCAATGCCTCTTGGGGGAAATACTTGCAGTTAAACTCCACTATAAAATCCTCCCAAGACATCTCTGCTTGGACCCTCCTGGCCAAAACACCTCTCCACCAGAGATGTGTGTCACCCTCCAGATAGTGGACTGCGAGATCCACTTGGTATCCCTCTGGACACCTAATCGAACGGAAGTTCCGTTCCATCCTCATCCTCCACTCATCTGCCTCTTCAGGCTTCGCACCACCCTGAAAGTATCTCGTGCCAATCCTCTGCAGCTGCTCCATCATTTTGAGGTATGATGGGCGCTTCAACAGCAAGGTCAAGAAGTTCGCAATACAATCCTCTTGGGCCGGAGCTACACCTGCTGCCACCCCTGCAGCACCCGCTGGAACTCCAGCAACACCGGCACCAACACCGGCCTCACCCTCCGTCCCAACCCGATCCGTATGCGAGTCCCCGACCTGCTCAAATGTAACACTCTGTGTCACACTCTCCTCAACCACCGGAGCCGTCTCGTTCCTCCGACCGCGACCTCTACCCCTACCGGTACCACGACCACGACCTCTACCTCTTTTAGCCATCGTAACCAACAGTGGATTCCTCGATCAAACCTTGCAACCACAGAAGCCGGCTCAATCAACAGACTCAAACTTCCACGGTTTAGATTAACCGATCGAAGATTAAATCCAAAATTAATAACCCAAGATTAACCCATGGTTAATCTCCTAACCCAACCAATTCCAAGGACCCGATTTAATTTAATATGAGTAATTCCTCAATTAAATTACTTTAATCCGGTTTACTGGTTAAACCAACCCAAACCGGACACCACAGCTTAAACCACATAAAAAAATGTGATTAAAACTTTGGCCCCAAAAGACTATTTCCACCGAGTCTTTAACTATCACAACAAACAATTAAGTAACACAAAATAACTTACCGTGGAATCTCTTTAAAGGCTCGAAGAGGATGATCTAAAACTCCATACCTAAACAATTGACTAACTCACATAATCAATTCAAAAATTTCCCAACCCGTCCTAGAGCCGTAATTGCTCTGATACCAAAATTGAAACGACCGCACTCGTTTTTTTTTATTTTTATTAAATAATTATTCCCATAAATAATAATTAACTTTCCCAAACCATTAAAAATGCAACTACTCATGCATATTAATTAATTAACTCCATAAATAAAATACAATCACATAAATGTTTTAATTGTTTATCCGTAAGGATATTTGATCGATTGATCTTTCCAGAATACGACGACTTGAGTCGAGAGTCGAAGTTGGTCTGTATAGCCACCTTGGCTTTCATAGACATTTTCTGTTGTCTATAACGGTTCTTGATAAACAAGAATCCGGACTCCAGATCGTTAGATCATTTATCCTTCGGATTATTAATTCACACACGACTTAATAATACTTTGTAATAATCTAACATTCAACAAAACACTTAAACAACAACCCGACAAATCTAGAACATCCCCTCTTCTCCGCCTTGATTCCACGGTCACACCTATTCTTTTTCTGCATCAATAAAAGAGATGCATAAGTATTTCAATAAATACTTAGTGAGGCAATCCTCCCATCTACAAGCTATACACACAAACGATTAATTATTCAATGTATTAAACACGAAAATACCGACAATAAATCAACCATCTCAAGAAACAGTCGATCTAGATCTCCCATGAGATCTTACGGCCTATATCCATGAAAACACATCAAACAATTAAACCGTTCAGATAAGCTTATGGTCATGCACTCACCTTTAGCCACGCACGGAAATTCCTAAAACTTCCCGGAATGAATAGACTTCAATTCCCCAAACGCGTGCCTAACAATAATCAAATAACGAAACTTAAGACACAAGAACCAAAATACAAACAATTTGGCCAACCAGATTGACCAGATCGATCGATCCTGGCCGGCTGCGACCTAACCAGATCGATCGATCCGGCACAAGCGAGAGTGTTCGAGATCGATCGATCCAGGCTGGATCGATCGATCCCTGTGCAAGCCTAGATCGATCGATCCTGGTCAGGATCGATCGATCCGGCACAAGCGAGAGTGTTCGAGATCGATCGATCCAGGCTGGATCGATCGATCCCTGTGCAACTTGACAACACCAACTTGCACCACTCACCCCACTTGGCCAAGCGATCGAAATCCAACTCCTCAACAATAACCACCGTCATGGAGTCACGTTCAAGAACTCTTCGCAACCAACACCGCTCACACCTCGTGGCCACAAAACACCGCCACACCAACACGAAACCATCATCGACAACCTTAACAACCGGCTCCGTTGTCACCACGCTCAAACCCTCCGACAACAACAACCAACAGAAAATCAAAACCAAACAACACAACAACTAACAAGAGGAGACCCTTACCGTGGAACAACTGAGATTAAAAAGGGAAGCTTGAAGTTTCCCTTCACGGCAAGTTCCGTCTCCTTCACCTCTTGTCTCTCACGCCACACACACAGCCACCAAGCTCACCTTCTTTGGCTCTCCACGCCCACACACAGCCACAAGACTCACCCTCTCTTGCTCTCAATACAACACACAGCTCACAAACTCTCCTTCTCTCCTCCTCTCCTTCTCTAAAACTTCTGATCAAAACCTCTCTTCTCACACTTCTTCTCTCTCTCTCTCTCTCTCTCTCTCTGATTCTCTTACTCTTTCTCTGAAGTGTCGGCAGATTTTCTGAAGGAGGAATGGAGTGCTGACTTCAGTGGAGAAATGGTGGACTGCTTTGACAAAAGGTGGTGGAGAAGGTGGATCCATAGGCTAGCTTTGTAGGGGTGGAAAATGGAGACAGCTATGGTGGAAATGGTTGGTGGCTTCTAGAAGAAAGTGGAGGCTGATTATTCAGCGTCATAAATTTAGGGTCTGGTCCTTGAACTCTCAAAAGTTCACAAATTGACCCCAAACTTCCAAATTCACACCGAACACCCCTACGGGAACAATACGGTGTAACTTCCAAATTACTCCAAAAATTCCCGGAAATATTTTCCAGAGATTCTTCCCATAAATCCCGGATATAATTCCGAAATTCTATTTTTTTTCGGAACACGGGTGTTACAATTCTCCCCCACTAACATAGATTCGTCCTCGAATCTAATGGCACAGTTCATCCCCAATGAACTCAACCACACATCTCATAACACAGTGGTCACACTTAACCCTACTAGCCACACAGCCAGTCCCGAGATCAAACACTATTGACCTCCGAGATCTACATCCAGTCACTAGCTTAAGACTCCGGTCATAGATCATTGCTCACAACTCAAACTCATACCCCTCCACTCTAAGACACCAAGTCCTACGAGTCCTGGGTATCAATACCACTCCGCTCTCAGGCCACACAGTCCTTATGAGCTCTTGGTATCCAATTCATGTCACTCCACTCTGGGCACTATAACCTTACGAGCTCTCGGTAATCACATACCACTCCACTCTGGCTATAACCTTACGAGTTCTCGACATTGCACTCATACCCCTCCACTCTGGGCTATATAACCTTACGGATTCTCGATATCACATACCACTCCATCCTGGGCTATATACCTTCCGAGTTCAGGGTATCACACTCATACCCCTCCACTCTGGGCTATATAACCTTTCGGATTCTCGATATCACATACCACTCCATCCTGGGCTATATACCTTCCGAGTATGGGTATCAGAGGATCTAACCATCCTCCCTAGAGTTATACAGGACCAAACCGTCCTTTGAGCAACCATGACCCACCATACGTCTATAAACACTCATGACTGAACTCACCTCCCGTGATCCGCATACGACCTCGCAAGGTAATACCGGCATCACACACATTCCAACATGGAATATCATCCTTTCCATAACAACTACTCAGGTTATCTCTCAACATACCCCGTCCTTCAGGGTACCCACATAATCCTTTTCCGATTATAACTCAAGTTTTTAAGTCCTCATAAAAACTCTTTTCAGAACCTCATGTTCACTTAAAAACTCATGGCAACACTGGCCATCAACAATAAGAACTACCCGTCTTATTACACTCATCATGCATTATCGTTTACAACACTAAAACGAAATACATAAGGTTCAACAATACTAACTCAAAACTGGGAACCATCGATGAAAGCTCAAGCCTCTGATTGCTTCTCAAACCACTTTTTGAACTTTGCTTTCATCCTCGCCTCTGGTTCCCAAGTGTCCTCCTCAACCCCGTCACAATCCCACAAGACCTTGATCATCGGAACTTTCTTCCTACGATCCTGCTTGATTCTCTTCTCGAGGATCCTTACTGGTCTTGCCTCTAAGGTTTATATTAAGCTGAAGATCTGACGGAATCTTAGCTATAACATCATCATCCTTATGCAAGCACTTCTTCAGCATTGACACATGGAAAACCTTGTGAAATGCTCGCATAACCTTGGGTAACTCCAACCGATACGCAACCGGTCCAACCCGCTCAATAATCCTGAACGGTCCCATATACCTCGGACTCAACTTAGTCTCCGTAATGGACCTATTAGGACCCCGCAACATAGCCATCTTGAGATACACCCTATCTCCCACCTCAAACTCGAGGTCTTTCCTCCTCTTATCAGCATAACTCTTTTGCCGATCTTGCGCTTCTTTCATGTTCAGCTACAAAACCCGGATCTTCTCCGTAGTTTCCTGAACAAAATCTGCACCAAACATGCTCCTCTCCCCCACTTGGGTCCAGCATAATGGTGTACGACATGGCCTCCCATACAGCACCTCATATGGAGCCATTCCGATACTTGCCTGGTAGCTATTATTATAGGCAAAGTCTACCAAGTTCAGGTGATCCGCCCAATGACCTCCCCAGTCCAGCACACACATCCTCAACAAATCCTCGAGGGTCTGGATGGTCCTCTCAGACTGTCCATCTGTCTGAGGGTGATAGGCCGTACTCATGTGTACCTTGGTACCCATCTCAGCCTGAAAAGCCTTCCAAAACACTGAAGTGAACTTGGAGTCACGGTCCGAGACTATACTCACAGGTACTCCATGAAGCCTCACAATTTCATTGACATACTTCCTAGCCATCACCGCAGCTCCATCGGTTTTCTTAATGGCCTGAAAATGTGATGACTTGGTCAAACGATCAACAATGACCTAAATAGCATCCTTGGTCCGCGAGACGGGCAAGCCGACCACGAAATCCATCGTGATCATATCCCACTTCCACTCTGGAATGGGTAAACTCCGCAACAACCCGCTCGGAACCTGATGCTCAGCCTTCACTAGCTGGCACACATCGCAAGCCGCGACCCAGTTAGCCATATCTTTCTTCATCCCAACCCAATGATAATACCTTTTTAAGTCCCTGTACATCTTGGTCGCTCCTGGATGAATTGAAAACATACTCGCATGGGCCTCCCTCAGGATCTCTCGTCTCAGATCCTCATCCTTGGGTACACATACCCGCCCATTTACCAGAATAGTCCCATTAGCAGAGACTTGGTATTCTGACCCCTCATCCCTGGAAGCTTTAATCAAACCTTCATCTTTTTCCTGGGCCATCCGAACCCTACTCAAAAGATCCGCCTGATTCGCTGCTTCCAAACCTAACGGTTCCTGAGATATAGCAGACAACCTCAATGTGCTAACCTTGCTTATCAAGGACTCCATGTCCCGCTCACAAGCCGAAGCTACCCGCTTGCGACTTAACGCATCGGCCACCAAATTTGCCTTTCCGGGATGGTAGGCTATCTCCAGATCATAGTCTGCCACTAACTCCATCCAACGCCTCTGCCTCAAATTCAATCCGGGCTGCGTAAAAATGTACTTCAGACTTTTATGATCTGTAGACACCTGAACATTCCCCCCATAAAGATAAGATCTCCAAATCTTCAAGGCAAAAACCACTGCAGCCATCTCAAGGTCATGGGTAGGATAATTGCTCTCGTGCTTCCTCAACTGACGGGAAGCATAAGCAATAACCTTTCCTTGTTGCATCAACACGAAACCAAGTCCCAATCTTGAAGCGTCCGTGTACACCACAAAAGGCTCGCTCGGCTCTGGTAAGCCCAGAACTGGTGTACTCGTCAACATCGACTTCAAGTTCGTAAAACTCTCCTCACACTCTGGAGACCACACAAAAGGAACATCTTCTCCTGTCAGCTTTGTCATGGACCGAGCCATACTCGCGAACCCATTGACAAATCTCCGATAGTAGCCCGCTAGACCAAGAAAACTCCTGATCTCAGTGGCATTCTTCGGCCTAGGCCACTCTCTGATAGCCTTAATCTTTTCTGGGTCAACCGAGACCCCCTTCTCGGAGACAATATGACCCAAGAATCCAATCTCTCGTTGCCAGAAACTGCACTTGCTCAACTTAGCGAACAGTTTCTGTTCCCGCAACTTCTCCAGAGCATTCCTTAAATGCACCTCATGCTCTTCAGGACTCTTCGAATACACCAATATATCATCTATAAAAATGATCACGGATTCATCCAGATACTCCTGGAACACTCCGTTCATCAATCTCATAAATGTTGCTGGTGCATTCGTCAACCCAAATGGCATCACTACAAACTCGTAGTGCCCATATCTCGTCCTGAAAGCCGTCTTCCGGATATCCACCTCATCAATAGGAATTTGATGATATCCTGAAGCCAAGTCAATCTTGGAGAACCAAGTAGCCCCTCTCAGCTGATCCAACAGCTCATCGATCCGCGGAAGAGGATACCGATTCTTTACTGTGACTCTGTTAAGCCCCCGGTAATCGATACATAACCGGAAACTCCCATCCTTTTTCTTCACAAACAGCACCGGCGCTCCCCACGGTGAACTGCTCGGACGGATAAAACCCTTATCCAACAATTCTTCCAGCTGCTTCTTCAGCTCCGCCATCTCTTCTGGAGCCATTCTGTATGGAGCCTTGGATATCGGCCTTGTGCCTGGTTCAAGCTCAATCGTGAAAGGATCAGACCAAGATGGTGGTAACCCTTGCAACGACTAAAAAACATCTTCGAACTCCCGAACAACAGGAATATCCCGAACCGCAACTTCTCCAACAGTCTCCGGGGTATTAATAGTCGCCAGATAAGCTTCACAACCTTGCTCGATCATTTTCTCAGCTTGCATTGCCGAGATCACGAGACTTCCGAGTGTTGGTCTAACTCCCTGATAAACCAACCTCCCTTTCTCCCTTTCAAACACGACACGTCCCCGGTGGCAATCCAGATGTGATCTGAACTTTCCCAGCTAATCCATAAACAAGATGACATCATACAGTTCCACGGAACAGATGATCAAATCTGCTGGCATGGACTCCTCGGCCACCTGAACGTCCACGTTCTTAACCCGACCATGACTGCTTAGAAACTTTCCCCCAGCGACCTTAACAAGCCCCAAGTGCTCATCCAGGTTGCCCTGGATGCCGCACCTCTCTGCCAATTCTGGAGTAACGAAACAATGCGATGCTCCAGAATCAAACAGAACGTGAGATTCAACCCCTCCCACGATTAAGGTCCCTACATAACTTTCATATGCTAAGAACCCTAACACAACTTCACTAGGCAAATAACTTGAACAAACAAGAATTTTCAACTCGAGTAAGTCTAGAAAATTTACCAGTGATTGGTTTGGAACTCGGCTCTCCCGATTCCACCATGGTGTATACCCGGGGTGTCACTGCAGCCCGCCTATCTGTCGGTGCTGCTGCTAGCACTCCCTGCTGCAACCTGGGACAATTTAGCCTGAAATGCCCTGGCTCATTACAGTGGTAACACAACCGAGTAACCCCGATCGCTCTACCCTTCTGGGGGCAACTCGCAACCCTATGGTCCTTGCTTCCGCATCCGAAGCATCCCTGACCACCTTGGTTACCCCTGGAAGGACCCTCCCACTTCCGCTTCTGTCCTTGCGCTGGCTTGTCGCCCTTGCTAGGACCGGACTGATGTGGAGGCTTCCTTGCCTGAGAAATTGGGCTGACTACCACACACACGTCTCTCAGACCCTCCTCAAGCAACGCGGCCTTCTCTACTAGTTCCACAACCCTGTCAAACGATCTCATCAGGCACTGGTTCCTCAACTCGGCCCGAAGACCCATCAGAAACCGCCTCACCTGGGCCTGCTCATCATCCAGGATATGACCGCCATACACCCTGAGACGGTTAAACTCCGCCTGATACTCCCGAACCGACCGGTTCCCTTGAGTCAAACCTAGGAACCGTCTCTCCATCCGGTCCAATGCCTCTTGGGGGAAATACTTGGAGTTAAACTCCACTATAAAATCCTCCCAAGACATCTCTGCTTGGACCCTCCTGGCCGCAACACCTCTCCACCAGAGATGTGCGTCACCCTCCAGATAGTGGACTGCAAGATCCACTTGGTATCCCTCTGGACACCTAATTGAACGAAAGTTCCGTTCCATCCTCATCCTCCACTCATCTACCTCTTCAGGCTTGGCACCACCCTGAAAGTATCTCGTGCCAATCCTCTGCAGCTGCTCCATCATTTTGAGGTATGATGGGTGCTCTTCTGCAATCGCAACCCTCGGCTGCACCTCAGCTACCGGTGGTACAACTGGAGCCTGCACTGGTACCCTTTCCGGTAACCGCTCCAACAGCAAGGCCAAGAAGTTCGCAATACGATCCTCTTGGGCCGGAGCTACACCTGCTGCCACCCCCGCAGCACCCGCTGGAACTACAGCAACACCGGCCTCACCCTCCGTCCCAACCCGATCCGTATGCGAGTCCCCGACCTGCTCAAATGTAACACTCTGTGTCACACTCTCCTCAACCACCGGAGCCGTCTCGTTCGTCCGACCGCGACCTCTACCCCTACCGGAACCACGACCACGACCTCTACCTCTTTTAGCCATCGTAACCAACAGTGGATTCCTCGATCAAACCTTGCAACCACAGAAGCCGGCTCAATCAACAGACTCAAACTTCCACGGTTTAGATTAACCGATCGAAGATTAAATCCAAAATTAATAACCCAAGATTAACCCATGGTTAATCTCCTAACCCAACCAATTCCAAGGACCCAATTTAATTTAATATGAGTAATTCCTCAATTAAATTACTTTAATCCGGTTTACTGGTTAAACCAACCCAAACCGGACACCACAGCTTAAACCACATAAAAAATGTGATTAAAACTTTGGCCCCAAAAGACTATTTCCACCGAGTCTTTAACTATCACAACAAACAATTAAGTAACACAAAATAACTTACCGTGGAATCTCTTTAAAGGCTCGAAGAGGATGATCTAAAACTCCATACCCAAACAATTGACTAACTCACATAATCAATTCAAAAATTTCCCAACCCGTCCTAGAGCCGTAATTGCTCTGATACCAAAATTGAAACGACCGCACTCGTTTTTTTTTTTTTTTATTATTATTAAATAATTAATTATTATTCCCATAAATAATAATTAACTTTCCCAAACCATTAAAAATGCAACTACTCATGCATATTAATTAATTAACTCCATAAATAAAATACAATCACACAAACGTTTTAATTGTTTATCCGTAAGGATATTTGATCGATTGATCTTTCCAGAATACGACGACTTGAGTTGAGAGTCGAAGTTGGTCTGTATAGCCACCTTGGCTTTCATAGACATTTTCTGTTGTCTATAACGGTTCTTGATAAACAAGAATCCGGACTCCAGATCGTTAGATCATTTATCTTTCGGATTATTAATTCACACACGACTTAATAGTATTTTGTAATAATCTAACATTCAACAAAACACTTAAACAACAACCCGACAAATCTAGATCATCCTCTCTTCTCCGCCTTGATTCCACGGTCACACCTATTCTTTTTCTGCATCAATAAAAGAGATGCATAAGTATTTCAATAAATACTTAGTGAGGCAATCCTCCCATCTACAAGCTATACACACAAACGATTAATTATTCAATGTATTAAACACGAAAATACCGACAATAAATCAACCATCTCAAGAAACACTCGATCTAGATCTCCCATGAGATCTTACGGCCTCTATCCATGAAAACACATCAAACAATTAAACCGTTCAGATAAGCTTATGCTCATGCACTCACCTTTAGCCACGCACGGAAATTCCTAAAACTTCCCGGAATGAATAGACTTCAATTCCCCAAACGCGTGCCTAACAATAATCAAATAACGAAACTTAAGACACAAGAACCAAAATACAAACAATTTGGCCGACCAGATTGACCAGATCGATCGATCCTGGTCAGGATCGATCGAACCTGGCCGGCCGCGACCTAACCGGCACAAGCGAGAGTGTTCGATCCCTGTGCAACTTGACAACACCAACTTGCACCACTCACCCCACTTGGCCAAGCGATCGAACTCCAACTCCTCAACAACAACCACCGTCATGGAGTCACATTCAAGAACTCTTCGCAACCAACACCGCTCACACCTCGTGGCCACAAAACACCGCCACACCAACACGAAACCATCACCGACAACCTTAACAACCGGCTCCGTTGTCACCACGCTCAAACCCTCCGACAACAACAACCAACAGAAAATCAAAACCAAACAACACAACAACTAACAAGAGGAGACCCTTACCGTGGAACAACTGAGATTAAAAAGGGAAGCTTGAAGTTTCCCTTCACGGCAAGTTCCGTCTCCTTCACCTCTTGTCTCTCACGCCACACACACAGCCACCAAGCTCACCTTCTTTGGCTCTCCACGCCCACACACAGCCACAAGACTCACCCTCTCTTGCTCTCAACACAACACACAGCTCACAAACTCTCCTTCTCTCCTCCTCTCCTTCTCTAAAACTTCTGATCAAAACCTCTCTTCTCACACTTCTTCTCTCTCTCTCTCTCTCTCTCTCTCTCTGATTCTCTTACTCTTTCTCTGAAGTGTCGGTAGATTTTCTGAAGGAGGAATGGAGTGCTGACTTCAGTGGAGAAATGGTGGACTGCTTTGACAAAAGGTGGTGGAGAAGGTGGATCCATAGGCTAGCTTTGTAGGGGTGGAAAATGGAGACAGCTATGGTGGAAATGGTTGGTGGCTTCTAGAAGAAAGTGGAGGCTGATTATTCAGCTTCATAAATTTAGGGCCTGGTCCTTAAACTCTCAAAAGTTCACAAATTGACCCCAAACTTCCAAATTCACACCGAACACCCCTACGGGAACAATACGGTATAACTTCCAAATTACTCCGAAAATTCCCGGAAATATTTTCCAGAGATTCTTTCCATAAATCCCGGATATAATTCCGAAATTCTATTTTTTTTCGGAACACGGGCGTTACAATTCTCCCCCACTAACATAGATTCGTCGTCGAATCTAATGGCACAGTTCATCCCCAATGAACTCAACCACACATCTCATAACATAGTGGTCACACTTGACCCTACTGGCCACACAGCCAGTCCCGAGATCAAACACTATTGACCTCCGAGATCTACATCCAGTCACTAGCTTAAGACTCCGGTCATAGATCATTGCTCACAACTCAAACTCATACCCCTCCACTCTAAGACACCAAGTCCTACGAGTCCTGGGTATCAATACCACTCCGCTCTCAGGCCACACAGTCCTTATGAGCTCTTGGTATCCAATTCATGTCACTCCACTCTGGGCACTATAACCTTACGAGCTCTCGGTAATCACATACCACTCCACTCTGGGCTATAACCTTACGAGTTCTCGACATTGCACTCATACCCCTCCACTCTGGGCTATATAACCTTACGGATTCTCGATATCACATACCACTCCATCCTGGGCTATATACCTTCCGAGTTCAGGGTATCACACTCATACCCCTCCACTCTGGGCTATATAACCTTTCGGATTCTCGATATCACATACCACTCCATCCTGGGCTATATACCTTCCGAGTCTGGGTATCAGAGGATCTAACCATCCTCCCTAGAGTTGTACAGGACCAAACCGTCCTTTGAGCAACCATGACCCACCATACGTCTATAAACACTCATGACTGAACTGACCTCCCGTGATCCGCATACGACCTCGCAAGGTAATACCGGCATCACACACATTCCAACATGGAATATCATCCTTTCCATAACCACTACTCAGGTTATCTCTCAGCATACCCCGTCCTTCAGGGTACCCACATAATCCTTTTCCGATTATAACTCAAGTTTTTAAGTCCTCATAAAAACTCTTTTCAGAACCTCATGTTCACTTAAAAACTCATGGCAACACTGGCCATCAACAATAAGAACTACCAGTCTTATTACACTCATCATGCATTATCGTTTACAACACTAAAACGAAATACATAAGGTTCAACAATACTAACTCAAAACTGGGAACCATCGATGAAAGCTCAAGCCTCTGATTGCTTCTCAAACCACTTTTTGAACTTTAATTTCATCCTCGCCTCTGGTTCCCAAGTGTCCTCCTCAACCCCGTCACAATCCCACAAGACCTTGATCATCAGAACTTTCTTCCTACGATCCTGCTTGATTCTCTTCTCGAGGATCCTTACTGGTCTTGCCTCTAAGGTCATATTAAGCTGAAGATCTGACGGAATCTTAGCTATAACCTCATCATCCTTATGCAAGCACTTCTTCAGCATTGACACATGGAAAACCTTGTGAAATGCTCGCATAACCTCGGGTAACTCCAACCGATACGCAACCGGTCCAACCCGCTCAATAATCCTGAACGGTCCCATATACCTCGGACTCAACTTAGTCTCCGTAATGGACCTATTAGGACCCCGCAACATAGCCATCTTGAGATACACCCTATCTCCCACCTCAAACTCGAGGTCTTTCCTCCTCTTATCGGCATAACTCTTTTGCCGATCTTGCGCTTCTTTCATGTTCAGCTTCAAAACCCGGATCTTCTCCGTAAATTCCTGAACAAAATCTGCACCAAACATGCTCCTCTCCCCCACTTGGGTCCAGCATAATGGTGTACGACATGGCCTCCCATACAGCGCCTCATATGGAGCCATCCTGATACTTGCCTCGTAGCTATTATTATAGGCAAACTCTACCAAGTTCAGGTGATCGACCCAATGACCTCCCCAGTCCAGCACACACATCCTCAACCAATCCTCGAGGGTCTGGATGGTCCTCTCAGACTGTCCATCTGTCTGAGGGTGATAGGCCGTACTCATGTCTACCTTGGTACCCATCTTAGCCTGAAAAGCCTTCCAAAACACCGAAGTGAACTTGGAGTCACGGTCCGAGACTATACTCACAGGTACTCCATGAAGCCTCACAATTTCATTGACATACTTCCTAGCCAACACCGCAGCTCCATCGGTTTTCTTAATGGCCAGGAAATGTGCTGACTTGGTCAAAGATCAACAATGACCCAAATAGCATCCTTGGTCCGCGAGACGGGCAAGCCGACCACGAAATCCATCGTGATCATATCCCACTTCCACTCTGGAATGGGTAAACTCCGCAACAACCCGCTCGGAACCTGATGCTCAGCCTTCACTAGCTGGCACACATCGCAAGCCGCGACCCAGTTAGCCACATCTTTCTTCATCCCAACCCAATGATAATACCTTTTTAAGTCCCGGTACATCTTGGTCGCTCCTGGATGAATCGAAAACATACTCGCATGGGCCTCCCTCAGGATCTCTCGTCTCAGATCCTCATCCTTGGGTACACATACCCGCCCATTTACCAGAATAGTCCCATTAGCAGAGACTTGGTATTCTGACCCCTCATCCCTGGAAGCTTTAATCAAACCTTCATCTTTTTCTTGGGCCATCCGAACCCTACTCAAAAGATCCGCTTGATTCGCTGCTTCCAAACCTAACGGTTCCTGAGATATAGCACACAACCTCAACGTGCTAACCTCGCTTACCAAGGACTCCATGTCCCGCTCACAAGCCGAAGCTACCCGCTTGCGACTTAACGCATCGGCCACCAAATTTGCCTTTCCGGGATGGTAGGCTATCTCCAGATCATAGTCTGCCACTAACTCCATCCAACGCCTCTGCCTCAAATTCAATTCTGGCTGCGTAAAAATGTACTTCAGACTTTTATGATCTGTAAACACCTGAACCTTCCCACCATAAAGATAAGATCTCTAAATCTTCAAGGCAAAAACCACTGCAGCCATCTCAAGGTCATGGGTAGGATAATTGCTCTTGTGCTTCCTCAACTGACGGGAAGCATAAGCAATAACCTTTCCTTGTTGCATCAACACGCAGCCAAGTCCCAATCTTGAAGCGTCCGTGTAAACCACAAAAGGTTCGCTCGGCTCTGGTAAGGCCAGAACTGGTGTACTCGTCAACATCGACTTCAAGTTCGTAAAACTCTCCTCACACTCTGGAGACCACACAAAAGGAACATCTTTTCCTGTCAGCTTTGTCATGGACCGAGCCATACTCGCGAACCCATTGACAAATCTCCGATAGTAGCCCGCTAGACCAAGAAAACTCCTGATCTCAGTGGCATTCTTCGGCCTAGGTGATTGCTCGAGTTTTTACTTGATACACTTAACCGCAAGGTAGTATATACCGAGATCGATCCACAAGAACCAATGGTACACTAATGATTTACGAGACTTGTAATTAGCTATAGCAGGAGTGGTTTGATTGTTTTCTTTCAAACTTGTAAACAAAATGCAATAAACATAAAACGATTGATTTATACGATTTAAAAG
Source organism: Barbarea vulgaris (assembly GCA_963667165.1). Classification (NCBI taxonomy): domain Eukaryota; kingdom Viridiplantae; phylum Streptophyta; class Magnoliopsida; order Brassicales; family Brassicaceae; genus Barbarea; species Barbarea vulgaris. The sequence goes on from OY763892.1 coordinate 20,578,313, forward strand.
GCATTAGGCCTTAGGGCATTTCAGGTTGTCAATGGCTTAACGAATAATTTTGAGCATGGGATTTAACACTCTCAGCACCGTTCTAGAACATGAACATAAGGTGGATTAACCCACTCTCGTGGCCTTAACCCCTAAACTTGACTACTTGAAAACTAAACTCTCGTTTGATTTCTCCTAGCCAAATTAGCATTAACAAACAAGTTCACTAAGTTCACAATGATGATCTAGCATCAACTCTCGCAGGCTAGAGATACAAAGCTCAATTCATAAGGTTCAAGTTCTCTATAACATGATTATTGCTTATAGAACAACCTAGAATCAAGACTAAGGTAGCTACTCTTAATCTAGCATTAAGAACACATGAATCAAAGAACCTATGGATTAGAAACCCCAAATCTCTATCAATTCATCAAGCCATCAATTTCCTTCAAGAACCCTAAAACCTAACTATGAAATTACTCACACATAATCAAAGAGACAACAAAGTAAACCATAGAAAGCATAATAGTATTGAAATAAACAACAAATGATACAACAAAACTTCTCCAAGTGTTTGATAGAAGGAGGAGCTTAGAAATCCAAGAAACATGTCAAGAATAGTGTTTTTAGGCGTCAGAATCTTTAGGAAAATAAAACTGATCCATTTTGTAGGTTTAGGTGGGATATTTGTAGACATAGGTGTAAAATGGAGTAGGCGGCTGGGAGGATCGGTCGATCCACAAGTCGGCTCGATCGATCCCTAATTTCCGGACATAATATCTTCAAGGCGGCTGGCATGGTGATCGGTCGATCTGCATGGAGGATCGGTCGATCCTAAGTTGTTCTTCATTTCGTCATCACGCCTGATCGACCGATCTAGAGGTAGGATCGGTCGATCTTGTGTGTCCGGAGGGAGTGTCCGTGGAGCATGGATCGGTCGATCTGACCATGAGATCGACCGATCCTTGGTTGCGTTCTTGGAGTTGTTTGGATCGATCGATCCAAGGTTAGGATCGATCGATCCCTTTCCTTTCCGTAGCTTTTAGGCTTCATCTTAGCCCGAACAATCCCGAAACCATCTTACAAGACTCAAAACAAAATAGAAAAGACTCGAAAACTAACAAAAGACACGAAACAAATACTAAAAACAAACCAAAAAGCAATCAAAAGTACAATACATCAACTCCCCCCCAACTTAGACTTTTGCTTGTCCTCAAGGAAAACAAAAAATCTAAACCAAGAGAAAAGGTTTGAAAAACATGAGAATTCATAAAATCTATAGGATCATGCCTTCAACCAAATGCTTGCAACCACTTTCACCAAGTTCATATCAAACTGTACTACATTGTACTTCGCCATAACCGAAGCAAATGTATGAAATCCCAAGATCATGTAGAACTTAACATTTAACATTTATTAAGAAATGCGTGTACTCTCACAAAGGGAATATCTAACATGTTATGGTCTAGGTATGAAGGTTGATATTTGGTGGCTCAAGTGTTTTGGGTTCTCCAGCAAAGCAAACGGATGCAAATCATTATGCAAAATCACAGTGAGACAAAGACCAACTAGGAAGTACATAACTCTCCTTTCGCTCGGATCCTTCTAACCAATTCAAAATCCCTAAGTATGAATATAAATATTTTTTAGATGCTGATGAAACACATTAATGATCTCAGACCTTCTCTGTTCTCTTTTCACTCCTTTCCCATCTCGTTTATTTTCGTTTTTCTCTCTCTTTTTTTTTTTTTTTTTTTTTAACCATAGATGGGGGAGCGGGAACGAGGAGTCTTACAAAAGCTGCATCAAAAGAAATCTTGACAATGAATGCTCGTCATACTCATAAATACATCTACTAAACCACAATGGCTTAATCTCGTCCAATGACGGTATGCAAACGAACTACTACCACAATCCTAACGAAAGGAAAGCTATGTCGGTCCGTATACTCCATAGTTTTTGCACATGAATGCACATGACAATGGCTATAGACAGATGCATGTGGTTTGAAAGATGGAAATGGTAAGGGGTGTGGTACTAGACTAAAAATAAGTCTAGCCATTTGGAGTTAACAAAGGCTAATATAAACAATGTAAAGAAAACTCCAAATGTAATTCCATTACATGATTATCAATCCCCTAAGTGAGATATATTAAGTCCATATTAAGTTCATATATATATGATTAAGCTCAAATGATAGGGATTATCATAAAATGATCAAGTTATGGATTTTTCTGCGCTTCCAAGTTATCCCTAAACAAGGCTAAACAGTTTTAAGACAAAATGATCTCAGACATGTTGCAATTTCCAAAAGATAACAAATTCTCATAACTATTTTGACTCAATAAAATATTTAAAATTCCAACAAAGTTTTAATAAAAATAAAACACACCAAAATAAAAGAAACAAACACAAACGTCATTAGTAGATAAATGGCATCCTCCCCCGAACTTGCTTTTCACCGTCTCGTTGTAATAACAAAATTAAAAGAAGAATGCCATACATAAAGAAATAAAACCAAACGTCCTAAAAACAAAATGATATAAAACAAAGGATAGAAATAACCATAAGCTCAGTGGTCACGGGTAGAGCTATCGCTGGAGCTCTCTCTCCTGCCTATGTTCCTCCTGCTTCTGGGTAAGCGGAGGTCGCTATACTGTGCTGAGGAATGCTCCTCCGGTGAATGAGAAGGTCCAGCTCGGTCTTGAGCTGCCTTGGTCCTCATCTCATGTATTTTGCCGATAGAGTCGGACTCTGTGCCCTCAGAATCATCAGCATCCTCAGCTTCCTCACCTTCCTCAGTATCCTCAGCTTCCTCATTATCCTCAGCTTCTTCATTATCCTCAGCTTCCTGAGTATCAGCTTCAGCACTTTCGTCATCTTGTGTCGGTGAACCTGAAGCACAAGAACAAGGTTTTATCTTCTGGATCGCCCTCCACATTTTCCTCATCATGGAGTTGTTCTTTTTGTGCGATTTGATGATCCACTGAAGTTGCTGGTCTGTGTCATCTGCAGGAGGGCTGGGCGGTAGGCGGTACCGGTTGGGGCTGTGAGGCAGCAGCTGCTGCGGCTGAGGCTCGTCTGCTTCTTCTTCGATGTCAACCTCAGCCTCTTGCATCTCGTCATCGCTATCGCTTGGCTGTGGTGCTGCTTGTGTTGATGTACGATGGCGACGAGAGAGTGTCCGTGTGTTGCCAGAAGGGTCTGGTATCAAGTGCTCCGGACCTAGCAAAAACTCCAAATTTTCCTGAGATAGGAGTGAAGTGATACCTTAGTTGGGTAGTCTGTAGAAACAGGTTGTCCCGTTGTGATCCCAATACATATAGACATCGCTCTTGTTGAGTACATGGCAGTTGACTAGATGTCTATTGTCGACTCTCCCGTATTTGTTCTCAACTTCTTCCCTCCTGAGATCAATCTTCGTGTGTTGGAAGATTGGGGTGAGGATGTTGCCCACACAACATTCCTTTGGAGGTTTTCCCTTGATCTTCTGAAGCATATCGCACAACACAGCTGCATAGTTGACAGTAGGTCCAGGACTCTCCGCGTAGTTTGGTAGGAGATGCTTCACGCCATAAAACAGCATCCATAACTCATCATCTCTAACCGCCCCTGATTCCTTTTTAAAGAAGAAGGTGTTGCTGATGATCTTCACAGCAATTCTCAATACCGGATTCCTTATCGCTGCAATCTTGGCTTTGCGCGAAACATAATCACCATGAGCAATCAAACTCCAGAACTCATTTGCAAATCGTCTATCAATCTTTGGGAACGAGACATCCTCTCCTTTCTCGAATCCGTAGATATCACAAATTTTATGAAGAGTGTATATGTAGTGCTTCTTGAGGAGGAAGAAACTGAAAGTACCCTCGCTCGCTATTGGTGCGTCCGGGTTTTTGTAGGTGAGACGACAAGTGGCAAGAAACTCCCTCACCAATCTTGGATATAATGGCTCGTTGAGCTTCCAAAGCATTCCAAACCCCATATTCTCAAAGAGTGACGCCGCATCCTCTAGTAAACCAAGGTCCGCCAAAGTAATGTCACATCCCATTCGGGTGGGCATAAGATTGACTGCTCTCATATCTGCCAAGAATTTGGTGTCGTGAGCATCCCATTTTCCCGTGACTGGTCTGAGTAGAGGATTCTGTTTACGGGTCGTCCTGCGCCTTTTTCCTGGATTGCGGGAGCTCCCGGCTTGATCCATATCCTGTACGAATCCAAAAAATATTCTTTAAGCCATTTTTTTTTCAAGTTATCATACAACAATATGCAATAAGAATATAGGACCCAATATCAATCTATGGCTTTTTCATGATGTAACAACCAATATCGAAACCATTTCATTTTGAATAATTAACCAAGTAACAACATAATCAAATTATTAAAGCCAATCAAAGCAAAATAACATGACTTTTAAGCATTAACATTCAATTTGGTTCATTTTCGTTTTTTTGATGAATAGTGAAAAATCAAATCAAAAATTTCACTCCAATCTAGCCATTTCTAATGCAAATTGAGTTTCCCATATCATCCTAGACAAGAATCTAGCATTTTTCCATCATTAAACATCCTAAAACTCAAACAATAACGATTTGAAGCAAATTCACCATTAGAACCCTAAAATTTCGAATTGGGAATTGGGAGATTCGAAGCCATACATTTGCAGAGAGTTAAAATGGTTACCAGAATCAGAAAGAGGAGGAAAAAATGAGTGGATTAGCACCAAGAATCACTAAAAACCGTTAAGATTTGACAAAGTTATGAGTGAAAGAAGTTTTTGTTCTTTGTGCTCTTCAAAATCGCAAGAGGAGAAGAGTTTTGATCGATTTTCTTGCAAATCGATCGATCCCTCACGTTTTATGATTGAGTTTTGATGTTTTTCGGTTTGTTTTAAGTGATTTTCGGTTTGGGCGTACCTGGGATCGATCGATCCGTCACCCGGATCGATCGATCTGTTGCTGTTTGGTCGTTTGTTCGTGGATCGGTCGATCGTGTGGCCGGATCGACCGATCCAAAACCTACGGATACTTTGTTGAATTTAGCCGTCTTGTTTGGATCGATTGATCCAAGGTTAGGATCGATCGATCCCTTTCTGTAATACCAAAATTCAAACGTTTAAGCACTGGATCGATCGAAACCGTATGGGATCGATCGATCCCTTCACTCACAGAGAGTGGATTGAAGCAATATGCATAAAACTTAAGATCAAAATAGGAAATGAAAAACTTAGTAATATTTACAAGATACCTGGTGGGTTGCCTCCCACAAAGCGCTTATTTAAGGTCATTAGCTTGACCGTCATGGAGTTCTAAACTTGGTCTGGAGGATCCTCGAGAAGGATCTTTGTTTTCTCGTTCATTGCGGAATCTGCAAGGTACGGTTTGACTCTCTGACCATTTACAGTAAATGGTTCTCCCTTTTTGTCCCAGAGAACCACTGCACCATGCGGTTTTACTTCCTTGATGGTGTAAGGACCGGTCCATCTCGACTTTAGTTTTCCTGGAAAAAGTTTAAGGCGAGAGTTGTAGAGAAGTACCTTATCGTTCTCTGAAAGCTTCTTGAAGATTATCCTTTTGTCATGAAGAGCTTTAGTTCGCTCTTTATAGATCCTTGAGCTTTCGTAAGCATTTAACCTGAGTTCGTCTAACTCGTTTAACTGAATTAGACGTTTCTCTGAAGCGGTCTTGATGTCGAAATTCATCAGTTTCGTTGCCCACAGCGCCTTGTACTCTAGTTCGACAGGTAGGTGACAGGACTTACCGTAGACGAGGTTGAATGGTGTGGTTCCAATGGGAGTTTTGAAGGCGGTTCTGTATGCCCAAAGAGCATCATCAAGCTTTGCCGCCCAATCCTTTCTCGATTTTCCTACTGTTTTCTCCAAGATTCCTTTGATCTCCCTGTTTGAGATTTCGACTTGGCCACTGGTCTGAGGGTGATATGGTGCTGCCACTTTGTGTTTGACTCCATGCTTTGCCAACAGACTCGCAAAGATCTTGTTGATGAAATGCTTTCCACCGTCACTGATCACTACCCGTGGGACTCCAAAGCGAGGAAAGATGATGGTTTTGAACATCTTCAAAACAACTTTCCCGTCATTTGTTGGGCTGGCAAGTGCTTCCACCCATTTAGAGACATAGTCGACTGCGACTAAGATGTACTCGTTTCCATAGGATGCTGGGAAAGGTCCCATGAAGTCGATGCCCCATACATTGAACACCTCAACCTCGAGAATGAAATTTTGTGGCATTTCATTCCGCTTGCTTATGTTATCTTTCCTTTGGCAGGCGTCACACTTCGCTATAAACTCGTGTGCATCACGGAATATCGTAGGCCACCAAAAGCCAGCTTGTAAAATCTTCGTAGCTGTTTTAAAGGAAGCAAAGTGTCCTGCATAATCAGAAGCATTACAATGATAGAGAATACCATGTACCTCACTTTCGGGAATGCATCTTCTGAAAATCCCGTCTTTACACCTCTTGTAAAGAAATGGTTCATCCCAATAGTAGTGTTGGACATCTTTGAGAAACTTTTTCTTGGCATATCCTACAAAATCAGGTGGTGAAACATCACAAGATAAGTAGTTAGCAAAGTCAGCATACCATGGTAAATTTCCCTCGATGGTGTGCATGGTCATGAGCTCAGCCGCATTTCTGTTGTTAGATTGCTCAACCTCATAGACATAGTTATCTTCTAGTAGCGCAAGCTCTTCTCCTGGAAAAGCATCTCTCATTGGGACATCCTCTTCTACTCTTAGTCGAGATAAGTTATCTGCGACTCCGTTTTCGATTCCCTTCTTATCTTTGATTTCCAAGTCGAACTCCTGGAGTAGAAGTATCCATCTTAAAAGCCTCGGCTTGGTGTCTTTCTTTGTCAAAAGGTATCTCAACGCTGCATGATCAGTGTGGACTACAACTTTGGACCCAACGAGATAGGATCTAAACTTCTCACAAGCGAAGACAATCGCTAGAAGTTCTTTCTCGGTTGTTGCATAGTTGCATTGTGCGGCATCAAGAGTGCGGCTGGCATAGTAGATGGCGTGCATCTTCTTGTCTTTCCGTTGCCCTAAAACTGCACCTACAGCATAGTCACTTGCATCGCACATTACCTCGAAAGGTAGCTCCCAATCAGGTGGTTGCACAATGGGAGCGCTCACAAGAGATCCCTTGATCTTTATAAATGCCTTGAGGCAGTCTTCATCAAACTCAAACTTTTGATCTTTGCACAATAGCTGATTAATGGCCTTGCAATCTTTGAAAAATCCTTTATGAACCTCCTGTAGAACCCAGCATGTCCTAGAAAGCTCCTTATTCCCTTTACAGAATTTGGAGGTGGCATGTTCATCATCACATCGATTTTTGCTCTATCCACTTCTATGCCCTTTTCTGAGATCCTATGACCGAGAACGATTCCATCTCGCACCATGTAGTGACACTTCTCCCAATTCAGGACCAAATGTTTGTCCTCGCAGCGTTGGAGTACCCTGCACAGATTAGACAAACAAACAGCAAAAGATGTGCCATGCACAGAGAAGTCATCCATAAAGACTTCCATATAATCCTCAATCATTTCAGAAAAAAATTGACATCATACAACGCTGAAATGTTGCTGGTGCGTTACACAATCCTAATGGCATTTTTCGATATGCGAAGGTACCATAAGGACATGTAAAAGTGGTTTTCTCTTTATCATCGGGATGTATCGGAATCTGAAAGAATCCCGAGTACCCGTCAAGAAAACAGTAATATTGGTGGTTTGCTAGTCTCTCTAACATTTGATCGATAAATGGAAGTGGAAAATGATCTTTACGTGTTGCAGAGTTAAGCTTTCTATAATCAATGCACATGCGGTGCCCTGTGACAGTTCTTGTCGGAATCAATTCATTCCTATCATTTCTAATCACAGTGACACCACCCTTTTTAGGTACCACATGGACAGGACTTACCCAAGTACTATCCGAGATTGGATAGATTACTCCTGCATCTAGGAGTTTGATGATCTCAGTCTTAACAACATCTCTGAGGTTCGGGTTTAACCGTCTCTGATGTTCTATAGACATCATTGATTCATCTTCGAGATAAATCCTATGCATGCAAAGGTTAGGAGATATACCTTTCATGTCATCAAGGGAATAGCCTATAGCTTTTCTGTACTTCCTCATCTCACACAGCAGTAAGGCACTCTCTACATTGTTTAGTTCAGCATTGATTATAACGGGGTAAGTAGAATGAGGACCAAGAAATGCATACCTGAGCCCTGAGGGAAGCGGCTTGAGCTCCACCTTTGGAGCTTTTAGTTCACTCCAATCTCCACAGTCTTCTGAGGTAGGTTCATTCTCCTCCTTTTCTACTTCATCTTTGTCTAGCAAGGCGAATGCAACAACTTTACTCAGTTCAACCGGCTCATCTAGAATTCTAGCGAAATCCGTTGTTGCTTCCTCAATGTATCCATGTTGATCCTCTTCCTTTGTCAAGGCGATTTGAAGTGGATCTTTAGTATTCATTTCCTCTAAGAGCTCATCAGCTAGCTCATCCATGATGTCAACCCAAAATGCTTGACCTTCAATAGTTGGTTTAGACATCACTCTCTCCATGTCGAATTCTTGGACAAGATCTCCTACTTGCAGCTTGATCAAGCTTCTCTTGACATCTATTAATGCACCAGAGGTGTGCAAGAAAGGTCTACCAAGAATAAGCAGGTCTTTTGGCTCCTCATCCAGGCTAAGAACGATGAAGTCAGTGGGGATATGAAATGTCCCAACTCTCACGTAAACATTCTCAGCAATTCCAATGGGCAACCGCACATAACGGTCTGCAAGCACTAGAGAGATACTTGTTGGCTTGAAGTTTGTGATCCCTAACCGCTTTGCAACTGAAAGCGGCATCAAGCTCAAACTTGCACCTAAATCACACAAACATCTAGCAAATAATGAGTCACCAATTTTACAAGGCAAAACAAAACTACCTGGATCTTCTTTCTTCTTTGGTATTGTGTTTTGCAAAATGGCGCTGCACTCGTGTGTGATCAAGACAGCTCCTTCTTCAAGAGTTTTCCTGTTAGTCAAAATATCCTTGAGATATTTTCTGTAGATAGGAATATTTTGAACTAACTCAAGAAAAGGGAGCTTGATTTGAAGTTGTTTCATCACTTCATCAAATTTAGCATACTCCTTCTCTCTTTGAATCTTCCTTAAGCGACCTGGAAATGGCAACTTGGGTATGTACGGTGGAGGCACGAGATCTTTAGTTTCCTCGTCAAGATCAGCGATTTTCTTATCTGCAACTTCCTCACCTTGTGGTGCATTGAGAACCTCTGAATCATTCTCATTCTCAATGACTTTCTCTGAGTCATCGAGAACCTCAACTTTTTTTTCCTTTCTTCAAGATTGGTTCTACCTGTTTCCCACTCCTCAATGTAATGGCACTGACAAATTCTTTACCACTGTTGTAGTCTTTCGGGTTCGGTTGTGGTTTTCTAGGAAGAACTCCCATAGGTCTTGTAGAAGTAGAAGCGGCTTGTGCTACCTGATTCTCAAGTGTTTTAACATGTGATGAAAGATTTTCAAACTTACCTTGGAGTTCGCTGTACATGTTTCCCACTCTTGAGTTGATGTCAAAGGCGTTCTTGTTCTGGCCATCGAGCAGTTGCTTAAGCATCGTTTTCATTTCGCTATCATCGGACGATCCAGCTGGGGCATAGCTCACAGGAGCTTGAGCTGGTGCTTGATAACCTCTCTGAAAGTTGTTGAACTGAGGTCTTTGCTGATATCCCCCTTGTTGAAAACCTCCTTGATTCTGAACTCTGTTTTCAAAAGGCTTGTAGTAGCCTCCTTGATTCTGAATTCTGTTTTCAAAAGGCTTGTTGTAGCCTCCTTGGTTTGGCACAAACGGTTTTGCTTGATATCGTTGCCCTTGTGGTCTCACTTGTGCTGGATATTTTTGGTCTTGGGGGTTCTCAACATTGGTGCTTCGGTATGAGAGATTAGGATGATTCCTATAGTTTTGGTTGAACCCTTGGTTTTGATAACCATTCATATAATTCAGCTCAGCTTGCACATCCTCAAAACAGTCCCCAGATTGCTCTTGGTAACCTTGCTCTTGGTAACCCTGACCTTCTCCAGAATCATCACAATAGTTGGCTGCTCTTTGTTACGTCTTAGAAGTTGTACCACCTTCGCAGTCAGCTCAGTAATCTGTTTTGATTCTCCTCCTCCAACGCTCCTCAAGGTCCTATCATAATCAACACAATGGTTGCTGTTGCTACCAGCAAGATTTTCAATCAAGATTAGAGCTTCCGGTTCTGTTTTTGTCATGAAGTCTCCATTGCTTGCTGTGTCCAAAGCTATCTTATAATTCTGGTAAATTCCTCTATAGAAGGTGTTGATGAGTGATTCAGGAGTGAACCCGTGATGAGGACACTCTCTTTTGTAGTCCTTGAATCTCTCCCAAGCCTCTTGGAATGACTCGGTACCAGCTTGTTGAAAACTCGAGATCTTGTTCCTTAGAAGCGTGGTCCTTGCTTGAGTAAAATATTGTCCCAAGAATGCAGCTTTGTAATCATCCCATGAACTGATGGAGTCTCTTTCTAATGATTTGAACCAACGTTTCGCTTTATCAGCTAGCGAAAACAAGAACAAACGACACTTAAAAGCATCGTCTGGTACTCCATTCATCCTGGTTGTTCCACACACATCCTCGAAGTTATCAAGATGAGTAACTGGATTTTCAGAAGGAAGTCCATGGAACTGGTTTTGTTTCACGAGATTCAGCAATCCCGACTTGATCTCAAAATCAGTTCTGTTGATTGGAGGATGTTGGACACCTCCTCGATACATTTGAGCATTGGGAGCATCATGTTCCCTTAAGGTCCTACGAGCAGGAGCAGGCCTTTGATAGTTTGGTGGTTGATGTGCAGCAACTCCAACTGGAGGGTCTTGTAACTCTCCACCATTGTCTCCATCGTGTGGTAAACCTCCAGGTGGTAACACATTTCCTTAGCTAGCCTCTTCTTTCTTCTAATTGCCTTTTCAAACTTTCCAACTTCTTCGTGATATTCAACTAGGTGTGATGAACCTTCGCCTCGGGTCATATACCTTTAAAACATCAAAGAGAAAAAGGAAATGATTATCAGTAATGATATGCTCAAATTTACCCTGAGCTACTCTCTCAAATTAAGAGATCACTGTAGTACTTAGGGATCGAATCCACAAGGACTATGAAATACTCAATAAATCTCAGTAAAAGTATTATGATAAATAAAGTATAATGTAATGAAATTGCAGTGCGAATAATTAAACAAAGTGTAAATCAATGGAGAAAAGCGCTAGGCATAGGGAAATCTCAGGAATCTTCAGAATTGTGAATTAATTGAAGCATCAGGATTATAATTAAGAACCGTTCTAGAACTCGAACATAATTGTAAAACCTACCAGCTTTCGCTGCGTAAACTATCTATCCCTGAATCTAGAATTCCAAATTCCTTTGCTAAATTCTAAGATCCAGACAAGCAGTAATGATCAGGTTCAATTTGTTCACAAAATCCCTAAATCAAATTCCTTTGCAGATAAGTATTTTGCTCACCTAAGATAGATCTAGCAATCAATCACACTTTCATGTCAATTAACAACCCTAAATCAGATTCTAGGTCGCGAATCTAGAATAAGCAATAAGTTCAATCCTAGATGAAGAACTCTATCAATTAACCCTAATAAATCACTGGTTCAACAATTCTTCAGAAACCTTTGAAAACCCATAGCCTAACAAGGTAACTACTCAGACATGGTGAAAGAAACAATCATCATGATATGAATAGAAATCACTGTATAATAGAAAATAAAAGTAGAGAACAAAGAGTATCAGAGATTAGAGAAAGATGATACAAGCTTGAGATAGAAAGAGGGTCTGCCGCTTGCTCTCCCTAAAACACTGATCTAAAACACAATATATAGCTAAAAACTCGTACAGAAACTAATGTTGAAATAATGGAAATTTCTGGGCAAAATTGTAAATCTTCCAAAATCTCCGAAGTTGACCGCCTGTGGTGTCGATCGACACGCATGGCTGGCGTCGATCGACACCCAGTCACATATCGCCTCAAAACATGATCCTTCGATGCAACTTCTTGGTCTTTGCTCCAAAATCTCCCATATTCTTCACATTAGTCCTAAATGCATACCTGTAGATAAAAGACTCTAATAGACTCTAAAAACACCAAAAAGACTAGATTAAAGACTCTTATATCATGGTTAAAACCCATAAAAACCATGATATATCAACTCCCCCAGACTTAGCTTTTGCTTGCCCTCAGGCAAAACAGAGACTCAGCCTGTGAAAGAAGTTTGAAAACACAGGAAACTCATTTTGTCATAAGAGCACCACACTCACATTCACCATAGTAAAGCCACTGGAAATTCTTACCTGACAAGGTCCAGACCACCATGTACTTCCCCCAGACTTAGCAACTGTCCCAAACAACTCCACAGTTCAAATAAACAATCCAAATTCACCATACTGACTTCTATAAACTAAGGTGAAGACTCATCTAGGGAGTATCAATCAAAGGACACATGGACTCTTTCTCAATCAGTTTTCCTGAACACACAGACTGTCTTTACTTCTGGTTCCTTTCCTCTCCCTTTTCTCACTTCTGCAGTTAATTATATCAGAGGTGTAGGCGAATAATGGTATCACGGGAAATTTTCCTAACCTCGCTTCCAACCTTTGTGTGATCATTCCTTTCAAAGTAGAATAATGAGGTCACTGGAAATTTTCCTACCTCTCTACTCAAAAGAAAATCATTTCATCTTTTACTGCTTAGTATATAATTTTTTTTTTTTTTTTTTTTTCTCTTTAGTTTTTCTTTTGAAGGGAAGAGAGAGGGGAACCATACTCACACAGACAAGTCTTTCAGGACTGAAGGGAGAATCCGATCCAATGTATATCAAGCCCCTGGACAAGCAAAAATAAAGTCAGGTTAATGGGCGAAGTCAGTGATGGATCCTCTGAAAGCTCAGGTGAACATGGGTAACATCGGTAGGTTGATCAGCCTTGGGGTTTTTCATTAGTCTCAGACACATGTCAAGCTTGAATCAATGGTCACTGAAGTTCCTGCAAATGTGGTGATTTCCTCGAAAAATCATAGTTTCCAAACTAAATTTTGACTCAATAAAACAAAAATTGGACTGACTCTAAGAAAACAAAAAGAATGATATTAGTAACTACCTCCCCCAGACTTAAACAACACTGTCCCCAGTGTTATCAAGCAAGGAGTTGGTGAAAAGGAAATAAAACTGATGAACCAAAGGGAAAAAGTCAAAATATTAGAATACAAAACCTGAATCCGTGGTGTGGGTGTCGATCGACACAGACGAGTGGTGTCGATCGACACCAGGTCTGTAATCCGAAACCATTATGTTGCAAAATCGAGTCTATGTCTGTGAAACCAATAATCCGAGTTCTACCACTGTTAGATCATCAAAATGCAAGGTGAGTGACATGAAAAGATGAAAATATCATAGAATAAATGTTAGAATACAAACTGACTCAAGGAAAACATAAAAATGACTCAAAAATATCAAAAACAAAAGATAAAGGATAAAAGAAAACTAATCCTCCTCAGAACTCTCGTCTGGGCTGCTCGGGCGTTGGGGAACCGGTGGCTGGCGAGGGGATGGAGAGCGGCGACGAGTAGGACGAACGCAACCGCAGCGAGATAGTCCAGCTATGCCATTCCAGATGCTCTGGAAACTCTCCACGACATATCTCTGAAAATCAGCTGTCTCCATAGGGATCTCCGAAGCGACAGGAAGCTCAAACGGAGGAGTCACAGAAGAACCGGGCTGATGCGGTAAACCTCCAGCAAGGTCTGGTATCGGAGCATCCTCTGCAGCAGTAGGAGGTGCGCGAGAAGAAGCTCCTCTACGGCGTCTAGCCGGTGGTGCAGTGGTGAGGAGACGAGGATCGGGATCAAAAGGCAGCTGCTGTGGATCCTCTGTAATGGCTGTGAGGGCGGGCTGTGGAAGCTGTATCATGTGCTGCCCCGTAGCCGTGCGGAAACACCAGATCCAAGAACTCTTAAGCCAGTGAGCGTTCTTCAAATAATCTTCTTCCATAGCGGAACGCGTAGTGACGACCGTGGAGCTGGATGTGTCAATCCCGAAGTGCTGAAAAATAGGTGTCAAAAGACTACCTACACTCTCCCGCTTGGTCCCTCGACCCACAAACGGCTTCATCTTCAAGGAGACTAAGTGATGAGCAAACACAGCACCTAAGTTCACATTCTGATCTAACTCAGGCCACTCAAATCCATCAACGCAATAATCACCCACAGCATAGCTAAGCAGAATCAGCTCAGACAACCTCATCTTCCCAGGATCCATCTTACACAGAATGGTGTTGGCAATGATACGAACGACATACCTCAGGACCGGATGTCGAATATCAGTCTGCGTAGATGTCTTGGAATCATAACGGCCTGTCCCGAAATGAGACCAGAAGGCTGGACCGTCCAAGAACTGAGCTGGCAGTGCAACTCCCGTCAAATCTGCATCGAAACCATAAAGCTCGCAGAGATCTCGGAGTGGTAATCTGTACCGAACTCCTCTAATCAGGAATGTAAGCGTCCCTTCCTGCGCATTCTTCACAATCTCATTCCTATAGTAAACTCTAGCAGAAGCAAGAAACTGTCGTACCAAGTCCGGAAAGAGGTCATACTGCCTGGTAGCTATGGTGCCTAAACCCATCCTCTGCACTAATCTAACCACATCATCTCTAATGCCCATCCGTCGCAAAGCACAACTATCAGCAATCCTAGTCGGCCTAATATCAACTCCTAACCAAGCATTATAGAACAATGTATCATATTCATCCCAAGATTCCGAAATTGTCCTATAAACACATTCATCCTTTTCTACTTCTTCCTTGGGAGAATCATCCCACACAACCGTTGAAGAAATCTTTCTACCTTCTCTCTTGGGCCATGGAGGTCGAGATTGTACCTGAGAATGGGCTGGAGGAGCAGCAAATTCCGGCGAATCCGCCATGGAATCCGGCGGATTGGAGGAAGAGCCACCGTCCGACCTAAATCGCTTGCTTCGTGAAGCCATCTGCACCAAACTCAAAATAAACACTAGAAACAAGTAGAGGACGAAAATATGATGAGTTTAGAGGCTTGAATCAATGAAATCGCCAAACAATCCAGAGAGAAATCGAAACTCAAAATTTTCGGAAATGAAGAGTTGAATGAGGAAGAAGAGGATTTTCGGGTATTTAACCCGCTGGACCTGTCGACTTATGGTGTCGATCGACACCAGCAACAAGGGTCGACACCCTTTTTTTTTTTTTTTTTTGTGATATAATAACTAAATTAAACACAGAAAACCAAAAATAAAAAATTAGTCAAAGTTAGACTGAAAAATATAGAAAAACCTAAATAATTAAAATTCAAATAAAGAAAATATATTCACAACTCACCAGTGGGTTGCCTCCCACCAAGCGCTTGTTTAAAGTCATTAGCTTGACTTTGTGACGGCTTAGGCAGAGGGTGCATCATCCAGACGCAATATGTGTCCGTCCGGGATCTTGGCATGTGCCCAATAATGTTTGACCCTCTGACCGTTGACTGTAAATTCATTGCCCTCAGGACTGAGCAAGACAACAGCACCATATGGTCGAACTTCCTTGACTGTGAAAGGACCTGACCAACGAGAACGCAATTTCCCAGGAAACAATTGTAAACGAGAGTTATACAGAAGTACCTGATCATTGGGTTCGAAAGTCCTGGAAATGATCTTCTTATCGTGATAAGCTTCGGTCCTTTCCTTGTACAGCTTAGAGCTTTCATAAGCATGAAGTTGTATCTCATCAAGCTCATTGAGCTGAATCAAACGTCTCTCTGCTGCTGGCTTGATGTCGAAGTTCAGCAGCTTTACGGCCCAGGCGGCCTTATGCTCAAGCTCTACTGGAAGATGACATGCTTTCCCATAAAGCAGATGAAACGGTGTAGTACCAAGTGGCGTCTTGAATGCAGTTCGATAAGCCCAGAGTGCATCATCTAACTTTGCGGACCAGTCCTTTCTAGAGCATCCTACAGTCTTCTCTAAAATCTCCTTGATCTGCCTGTTAGAGACCTCAACTTGTCCACTTGTCTGCGGATGATATGGAGTAGCAACGCGATGATGTACACCGTGCTTCTTAAGAAGCCGCTCAAACACGCGGTTGATGAAGTGCTTGCCACCATCGCTGATGACAATCCTCGGGACTCCAAATCGTGGGAAGATAATGGTCTTAAACAGCTTAAGGACCACTGAAGCGTCGTTGGTAGGACTGGCGATCGCTTCGACCCACTTCGACACATAGTCAACAGCAACCAAGATGTACTTGTTCTTGTATGATGTCGGGAAAGGACCCATAAAGTCTATACCCCAGCAATCAAAGACCTCGACCTCGAGGATGAAGTTCTGAGGCATTTCGTGCCGCTTACTGATCTTCCCTCTCCTCTGACATGCATCACATCGAGACACAAAGGCATGGGCGTCTCTAAACATAGTCGGCCACCAGAAGCCTGCTTGTAGAACCTTAGATACTGTCTTGAAGGTAGCAAAGTGCCCAGCATACTCAGAACCATGACAGTGAAACAAGACATCTGGAATCTCAGTATTAGCTATGCATCTACGATAGACCCCATCTGAACAATGTCGATACAAGTAAGGTTCATCCCAATAGAACCGTCTTAGCTCACGCATGAACTTCTTCTTCGAATACCCTGTAAACTCATCCGGTTCATCTCCTGCAGCAAGGTAATTGGCAATATCAGCAAACCATGGTCGATCCTGACCCTCAACAACAGCTATTGAGTGGTTATCTGCCAAGCCGGAGCTGTCTGGAACGTGGGTGTCGATCGACACAAGGGCGTGGTGTCGATCGACACCAGGACCTATTGTCCGAGAATACTGCAGATCACCGCAAGAAAAATCACTCCATCCTGTTTCCAATAAGTGCACATTCTCTTCTGGCAGAGAATCATCGATAGGGATGTCGTCCTCAATCCTAATCCGCGAAAGATGATCAGCAACTCCATTTTCAGTACCTTTCTTATCCTTGACTTTGATGTCGAACTCCTGGAGTAATAGAATCCATCTTAACAGTCTAGGCTTAGAATCCTTCTTCTGCATCAGGTACTTGAGTGCAGAATGATCAGTGTGCACTACTACCTTAGAGCCAACAAGATACTGCCTGAACTTCTCAAAAGCAAACACAACAGCAAGCAGTTCTTTCTCTGTGGTAGCGTAGTTCTTCTGTGCATCATCCAATGTACGGCTGGCATAGTATATGGCATGAAGCTTCTTGTCCTTCCTTTGTCCCAGCACAGCCCCAACTGCAAAGTCGCTGGCGTCACACATTACCTCAAAAGGCAAATCCCAATCTGGCGGCTGAATAATTGGAGCACTCACTAATGCACGCTTGAGCTGTTGAAAGGCAGCAAAACAATCAGTATCAAACTCAAATGTGACATGCTTACAGAGCAAAGCGGTGAGTGGACGTGCTATCTTGCTGAAATTCTTGATGAAACGTCTATAGAATCCAGCGTGTCCAAGAAAGCTTCTCAATGTCTTGACATTAGAAGGAGGCTGCAGATTAGTCATCACCTCAATCTTAGCTCTATCAACCTCAATACCAGCCTCTGATACCCTGTGCCCAAGAACAATGCCGTCTCTGACCATAAAGTGGCATTTCTCCCAATTCAGAACCAAGTGCGTCTCTTCACATCTAGCTAGAACTCTGCATAGATTATCCAAACAATCCTTGAAAGAGGACCCATAAACTGAAAAATCATCCATAAATACCTCCATACTGTCCTCAATCATGTCTGTGAAGATAGACATCATACACCTCTGAAACGTAGCACGAGCGTTACATAGTCCAAAGGGCATTCTGCGGTATGCGAAAGTGCCATAGGGACATGTAAACGTGGTCTTCTCCTGGTCATCTGGGTGAATAGGAATCTGAAAGAACCCTGAATAACCGTCAAGGAAACAGTAATAAGGGTGATTAGCTAAACGCTCAAGGATCTGATCAATGAAGGGTAAAGGAAAATGATCCTTTCTTGTAGCGGCGTTCAGCTTCCTGTAGTCAATACACATTATGTGCCCTGTCACAGTCCTAGTCGGTATCAGCTCATTATTCTCATTCTGTACCACTGTGACTCCTCCTTTCTTAGGTACAACATGCACTGGACTGACCCAATCACTGTCGGAAATCGGATAGATGATCCCTGCATCCAATAGCTTCATGATCTCTTTCTTAACCACATCCTTCAGGTTTGGATTCAGTCGTCTCTGATGTTCAATTGATGACTTAGTCTCATCCTCAAGATGTATCCTATGCATGCACAGATCTGGAGAGATATCTGAAATGTCATCAAGAGAATAGCCAAGAGCCTTGCGAAACTTGCGCAGCTTACTTAGCAATAGGGTGAGCTCTGCGTTGTTCAAGGACGCATTAACAATAACAGGATATGAATTATTTTCACCAAGGAATGCGTACCTGAGCCCCGCAGGGAGTTGCTTAAGCTCTATCTTTGGAGCTTGCTCAAAGCTCCAATCAGCTGCTTTCTTGTCTGTCCGGACACTGGTGTCGATCGACACCAGTGATGGGTGTCGATCGACACCCGTTACGTGCATCACTTCCTTGGTTGCATCCATTAGCTTGACATACCCAGCAGCAATATCATCTAAATGCTCAACCTCATCCACTGAAGCAATCAAAGCACGTTCCAGAGGGTCCTCACAATGCAACTCTTTGAAACTCTCCTCAACAAGATCCGTGAGAGTCTCGACGCAGAAGGTCTGACCGTCGATCGTAGGCCGCTTTACAAGCTTATCCATCTCAAAGTTCATAACTAAATCGCCTACATTCAGACCAATGCGTCCCCTTCTGACATCAATCATGGCACCAGCTGTAGCCAAGAATGGTCGTCCCAATATCAACGGGTCCTTAGGCTCTTCCTCATATGTCAACACAACGAAGTCCGTAGGAATCAAGCAACCTCCTATCTTGATAGGAACATCCTCAAGTATACCGTCTGGAAGACGAACAGAACGATCAGCAAGGATGAGAGTGATCCTTGTCGGCTGAAAGTCTGTCATACCAAGATTCACAGCAACTGATCTGGGCATCAAGTTCACACTAGACCCAAGATCACATAAAGACCGTTCGAACTTCTCTGCAAAGATGGTGCAGTCAAGAACGAAACTACCTGGGTCTGGAAGCTTCTCTGGAATCTTGTTCTGAATCACGGCACTAACCTGTGCGGAAATCATCATCGCACCCTGTTCAACATTCAAATCCTTAGTGACCATGCGTTTCACATACCGTCGGATTATGGGGGATGTCCTGATGGCATCAATCAACGGTAACTCAACAATGAGCTTGTCCATCATAGCTTTACACCTGGCATCGTCTATCTCTTGCTTAGACTTCCTGGGGTTTCGAGGATAAGGGATCCTCGGTTTGTATGATGATTCGGTGATCGGCTTAGCAGATGATGAAGAAGCCTTGTCTGTCTGTGAAGGGTGTCGATCGACACCCATGTGGTGTCGATCAACACTAACATCCTGTGTCGTGTCCTTGGTAGCGATCGACACAGCTTTGTCCTTGCCAATCTCTTCTGTATCAACTGGTGTCGATCGACACATAGTGTTGGTGTCGATCGACACTAACTCCGGAAGAACAACATCGTCAGGCGTTAGTTTATTCCTGATCACAGGCTCAACTTTCTTCCCACTCCTCAATGAGATGGCATTCACTGGATGCCTCGGATTAGTGTCCGTCTTCCCAGGAAGAAAACCGTCCTGTCTCTTAATAGCTCCAGCGGTCTGAGCAACCTGAGTGTCTAACTTCTTGACATGAGTGTTCAGCTGCTCAAACTTCCCATTCAAATCCTGATACAGTGAGTCTAACTTTCCATTGAATTCCACGGTGATCTTCTGTTGACCTTCTAGAATCTGTTCAAGCATCGATTCCATCTTGCTCTCTGTAGTAGGTGGTGGAACGCTCTGATATGAAGATGAACCATAGTTCCTCTGATTGAAGTTGTTGTTGCTCTGATATGGCTTCTGATATTGAGGCTGCTGTGTGAAAGAAGAGGAGGACTGATTCCCTTGATAGTTGCCCCGCGGACTGCCCCCATTGTAGCCTCGGTTTCCCTGTGAGTTACCGAAACGCTGAAAGCCTGTGCCACCGACGTAATTAACATCCTGCTCCTCATGCGCATCAACTGGCTCATAGGTCTCAACCTCAGCAGCAAACTGGACCTGCTTCTTGTTTATTAGAAGGTTGTGAACTGTATCAAGTTTCGCCTTCACCTCAGCTATCTGACTTCCATCTAAGTTCCCAGCTTGCTTCTTTCTCTCAAAATCAGCATTCTTAGTGCTGTTGCTTGAAGCCAAATTCTCTATTAGTACCACAGCATCCTCAGGATATCTGGTATTGAAGTTGCCATTACTTGCAGCATCTAGAGCCATCTGATACCTCCAATCGATACCCCTGAAGAAAATCCCAAGCAACTGAACCTCACTGAACCCATGGTGTGGACAATCTCTCTGATAAGCCCTGAACCTTGCCCAAGCGGCCTTGAATGCCTCAGTAGGTCCTTGAGAGAAGGCTGAAATCTTCGTCCTCAGCTCTTCAGACCGTGCATCATCATAAAAGTTGTTCAGGAAAGCATTTTTAGTGTCCTCCCAAGTGGTCAGTGATCCCGGCTTCAACTGCTTAAGCCAATAAGCTGCTTCCCCAGCAAGAGAGTATGGGAAGAGCTTACAGAAGAGATAGTCGTTTGACACCCCGTTAGCCTTGATGCTAGTGACTAGATCCTCAAACCGCTCAATGTGATCCATAGGGTGCTCATGTGATAGCCCGTGGAAAGGGTTCTGACCTACAAGCGTGTAGTATGCAGGTTTGAGTTCAAAGTCATTCCTTTGAAATGGAGGAGGGCGGATGGCAGACCGGTTGGCATAGAACTGCTCTGGCCGGTTGTAATCCCCCAATGTCATTGCGCGTGGACCTAAGGCACCAGGTGCACCTTGTCCAACCAAAACACCACCAGCCGCTGGTAGGTGTCGATCGACACCAGGTGGTGCGTGTCGGTCGACACCAGCACCATGGACGGGTACCACATCCTCAACAATGACTTGGCCGTTGTCATCGATTCTTTGGCCCTCTGCATTGTATGCATGACCATCCCTGTCCCGGAGAACTCCATGTTCATCAGCCATGATGATAGTACGCAACATCGCTTCTGAATTCTTCGCTTTCCGGGTTCTTCGTTCTAATTTAGCTAGCTCTTGATTTGAAAGGGTTACTAGCTCAAGATTCTTGTTGCTCCGAGTTTTGCGATTGAGCATGCACCTGAAACACACAAGAAAGAAAGAAAGAACGAGATCAGTAACAAAATAAAAGAAAATTTAGACAAAAACTTAAACTTAAATCTAATGGTAAATTCAAAAAGTCCCCGGCAACGGCGCCAAAATTTGATATGCTCAAATTTACCCTGAGCTACTCTCTCAAATTAAGAGATCACTGTAGTACTTAGGGATCGAATCCACAAGGACTATGAAATACTCAATAAATCTCAGTAAAAGTATTATGCTAAATAAAGTATAATGTAATGAAATTGCAGTGCGAATAATTAAACAAAGTGTAAATCAATGGAGAAAAGCGCTAGGCATAGGGAAATCTCAGGAATCTTCAGAATTGTGAATTAATTGAAGCATCAGGATTATAATTAAGAACCGTTCTAGAACTCGAACATAATTGTAAAACCTACCAGCTTTCGCTGCGTAAACTATCTATCCCTTAATCTAGAATTCCAAATTCCTTTGCTAAATTCTAAGATCCAGACAAGCAGTAATGATCAGGTTCAATTTGTTCACAAAATCTCTAAATCAAATTCCTTTGCAGATAAGTATTTTGCTCACCTAAGATAGATCTAGCAATCAATCACACTTTCATGTCAATTAACAACCCTAAATCAGATTCTAGGTCGCGAATCTAGAATAAGCAATAAGTTCAATCCTAGATGAAGAACTCTATCAATTAACCCTAATAAATCACTGGTTCAACAATTCTTCAGAAACCTTTGAAAACCCATAGCCTAACAAGGTAACTACTCAGACATGGTGAAAGAAACAATCATCATGATATGAATAGAAATCACTGTATAATAGAAAATAAAAGTAGAGAACAAAGAGTATCAGAGATTAGAGAAAGATGATACAAGCTTGAGATAGAAAGAGGGTCTGCCGCTTGCTCTCCCTAAAACCCTGATCTAAAACACAATATATAGCTAAAAACTCGTACAGGAACTAATGTTGAAATAATGGAAATTTCTGGGCAAAATTGTAAATCTTCCAAAATCTCCGAAGTTGACCGCCTGTGGTGTCGATCGACACGCATGGCTGGTGTCGATCGACACCCAGTCACATATCGCCTCAAAACATGATCCTTCGATGCAACTTCTTGGTCTTTGCTCCAAAATCTCCCATATTCTTCACATTAGTCCTAAATGCATACCTGTAGATAAAAGACTCTAATAGACTCTAAAAACACCAAAAAGACTAGATTAAAGACTCTTATATCATGGTTAAAACCCATAAAAACCATGATATATCAAGTAACTTAAAATAAAATGCAATAGACTAATAACTGATCCTAAATCTTTAGGTAACGCTATTGGTCCCCGGCAACGGCGCCAACTTGATTTCTCGAGTTTTTACTCGATACACTTAACCGCAAGGTAGTATATAACGAGATCGATCCACAAGAACCAATGGTACACTAATGATTTACGAGACTTGTAATTAGCTATAGCAGGATTGGTTTGATTGTTTTCTTTCAAACTTGTAAACAAAATGCAATAAACATAAAACGATTGATTTATACGATTTAAAAGGCATTAGGCCTTAGGGCATTTCAGGTTGTCAATGGCTTAACGAATAATTTTGAGCATGGGATTTAACACTCTCAGCACCGTTCTAGAACATGAACATAAGGTGGATTAACCCACTCTCGTGGCCTTAACCCCTAAACTTGACTACTTGAAAACTAAACTCTCGTTTGATTTCTCCTAGCCAAATTAGCATTAACAAACAAGTTCACTAAGTTCACAATGATGATCTAGCATCAACTCTCGCAGGCTAGAGATACAAAGCTCAATTCATAAGGTTCAAGTTCTCTATAACATGATTAGTGCTTATAGAACAACCTAGAATCAAGACTAAGGTAGCTACTCTTAATCTAGCATTAAGAACACATGAATCAAAGAACCTATGGATTAGAAACCCCAAATCTCTATCAATTCATCAAGCCATCAATTTCCTTCAAGAACCCTAAAACCTAACTATGAAATTACTCACACATAATCAAAGAGACAACAAAGTAAACCATAGAAAGCATAATAGTATTGAAATAAACAACAAATGATACAACAAAACTTCTCCAAGTGTTTGATAGAAGGAGGAGCTTAGAAATCCAAGAAAAATGTCAAGAATAGTGTTTTTAGGCGTCAGAAGCTTTAGGAAAATAAAACTGATCCATTTTGTAGGTTTAGGTGGGATATTTGTAGACATAGGTGTAAAATGGAGTAGGCGGCTGGGAGGATCGGTCGATCCACAAGTCGGATCGATCGATCCCTAATTTCCGGACATAATATCTTCAAGGCGGCTGGCATGGTGATCGGTCGATCTGCATGGAGGATCGGTCGATCCTATGTTGTTCTTCATTTCGTCATCACGCCTGATCGACCGATCTAGACGTAGGATCGGTCGATCTTGTGTGTCCGGAGGGAGTGTCCGTGTAGCATGGATCGGTCGATCTGACCATGAGATCAACCGATCCATGGTTGCGTTCTTGGGGTTGTTTGGATCGATCGATCCAAGGTTAGGATCGATCGATTCCTTTCCTTTCCGTAGCTTTTAGGCTTCATCTTAGCCCGAACAATCCCGAAACCGTCTTATTCCAGCTTAACTCCATAGAACCTGTACAAGACTCAAAACAAAATAGAAAAGACTCGAAAACTAACAAAAGACACGAAACAAATACTAAAAACAAACCAAAAAGCAATCAAAAGTACAATACATCACTAGGCCACTCTCTGATAGCCTTAATCTTTTCTGGGTCAACCGAGACCCCCTTCTCGGAGACAATATGACCCAAGAATCCAATCTCTCGTTGCCAGAAACTGCACTTGCTCAACTTAGCGAACAGTTTCTGTTCCCGCAACTTCTCCAAAGCATTCCTTAAATGCACCTCATGCTCTTCAGGTCTCTTCGAATACACCAATATATCATCTATAAAAATGATCACGGATTCATCCAGATACTCCTGGAACACTCCGTTCATCAATCTCATAAATGCTGCTGGTGCATTCGTCAACCCAAATGGCATCACTACAAACTCGTAGTGCCCATATCTCGTCCTGAAAGCCGCCTTCCGGATATCCACCTCATCAATAGGAATTTGATGATATCCTGAAGCCAAGTCAATCTTGGAGAACCAAGTAGCCCCTCTCAGCTGATCCAACAGCTCATCGATCCGCGGAAGAGGATACCGATTCTTTACTGTGACTCGGTTAAGCCCCCGGTAATCGATACATAACCGGAAAGTCCCATCCTTTTTCTTCACAAACAGCACCGGCGCTCCCCACGGTGAACTGCTCGGACGGATAAAACCCTTATCCAACAATTCTTCCAGCTGCTTCTTGAAACGACCGCACTCGTTTTTTTTTTTTTTTTTGCACAATTAATTATTATTCCCATAAATAATAATTAACTTTCCAAATCAATTAACAATGCAACTATCCTTGCATTATAATTAATTAATTCCATAAGCAAAATATAACACATAAATATTTTACTTAATTATCCGAAAGGACATTTGATCCATCGATCTTTCCAGAATACGACGACTTGAGTTGAGAGTCGAAGTTGGTCTGTATAGCCACCTTGGCTTTCATAGACAATTTCTGTTGTCTATAACGGTTCTCGATAAACGAGAATCCGGACTTGAGATCGATAAATCTTTTATCCATAAATACTAAAACACAAATTCTTTTATAGCGGAAGACTCTTAAACAAACAACCGAGTTCCTAGATCATCCCCTCTTCTTCGCCATAATTCCACGGTCACACCTATTCTTTTTCTGCATCAAATAAGAGAGATGCATAAGTATTTCAACAAATACTTAGTGAGGCAATCCTCCCATCTACAAGCTATACACACAAACGATTGTAATTATTCAACGTATTAAACACGAAATTACCGACAATAAATCAACCATCTCAAGAAACACTCGATCTAGATCCCCCATGAGATCTTACGGCCTATCTCATGCAAAACACATCAAACAATCAAACCGCTCAGATAAGCTTATGGTCATGCACTCACCTTTAGCCACGCACGGAAATTTCCCAAAACTCCCCGGAAATGAATAGACTTCAATTCCCCAAACGCGTGCCTAACAATAATCAAATAACGAAACTTAAGACACAAGAAACCAAAATACACACAAATTGGTCGACCAGATCGACCAGATCAATCGATCCTGGTCAGGATCGATCGATCCCACCTTGCCGAGATCTTCACCAAACGATCGATCCTGGCCGGCCGTGAGTTTACCAGATCGATCGTTCACCCCCCAGATCGATCGTTCACCCCCCATATCGATCGATCCGTCCTGGATCGATCGATCCAGCCCTGGAACGATCGTTCTTGGTGCAAAACGCCAACACCGAGTTGCACCACTCACACCAACTTGGCCACGCGATCGAACTCCAACTCCTCAATCACAAACCACCGTCACGGAGTTACGTTCAAGCACTCTCCGCAACCACACCGCTCACACTTTGTGGCCCCAAAACACCGCCACACCAACACGCCTCCTAACACGTGTCCCACGCCTAACCGAACCTCACCACCGGATGAACCAACGACTTGGAACATCTAACGGCAGTACCAAAACCAACACACCAACATAAACAGACTAAGAGGGAAAGAACGTTACCCTAACTCACGGTGATGAACAAGCTGCGAGAGAGCCACGAAGCTTCACTGTCACGGCAACCTCCGTTCCTTCACCTCTTGCCTCTCACGCTCACACACACAACCACCAAGCTCACTCCTCCCTTACTCTCCACGCCCACACACACACAGCCCCCAACCTTACTCCTCTCCTGCTCTCCAACCAAAACAGCTCTCTCTCACTCTCTCACTCTCTTTTTCCTCCTCCTTCTCTCCTTCTCCTCCTCTCACTCTTTTTCTCTCTGCAGATGGAAGTGTTGGCAGTTTCTTTTGGAGGAGAAAAGGAGTGCTGACTTCAGTGGAGAAATGGTGGATTGCTTTGTCAAAAGGTGGAGGAGAAGGTGGATCCATAGGCTAGCTTTGTAGGGGAGGAAAAATAGAGACAGCTATGGTGGAAATGGTTGGTGGCTTCTAGAAGAAAGTGGAGGCTGATTATTCAGCTTAATCCTAATTAGGATTTGGTCCTTGAACTTTCCAAAAGTTCACAAACGGACCCCAAACTTCCCAATCGATCCCGAACACCCCCACGGGAAAATGCGGTATAACTTATAAGTTACTCCAAAATCTCCCGGAAATATTTTCCAGAGATTCTCCACATAATCCCGGGTGAAATTCCGAAATTTCCCTTTTTTGGAACACGAGCGTTAATTTAGGATTTGAGTCCCTGAATTCCCGAAAAATTCACAACCTGACCCCAAACTCCTAAATCGACTCCGAACACCCCTAACGGGAAAAATACGTGTAACTTCCAAATTACCCCAGAAATTCCCGAAATTATTTTCCCAGAAAATCTACGCATAAATCCTGGTTTTAATTTCCGAAATCTCCATTTTTTTCGGAACACGGGCGTTACAATTCTCCCCCACTAACATAGATTCGTCCTCGAATCTAACGCCGCAGTCCATTCCCAATGGACTCATCCGCACTCCTCATAACACAGTGGTCACACTTGACCCACTGGCTACACAACCAGTCACGAGATCAAACACTTATTGATCTCTGAGGTCTACGTTCAGTCACTAGCTTAAGACTCTGGTCATAGGTCATTGCTCACAACTCAAACTCATACCTCTCCACTCTAAGACACCAAGTCTTAAGAGTTATGGGTATCCATACCACTCCGCTCTCAGGCTACAAAATCCTTATGAGCTCTCGGTATCAAATTCATGCCACTCCACTCTGGGCACTATAACCTTACGAGTTCTCGGTACTCATGTACCCCTCCACTCTGGGCTATACACCTTACGAGTTCTCGGCATCGCACTCATACCACTCCACTCTGGGCAGTCTAACCTTACGAGTTCTCGATATCACATACCACTCTACCCTAGGCTATATACCTTACGAGTTCTCGGCATCGTACTCATACCACTCCACTCTGGGCATCATAACCTTACGAGTCCTGGGTATCTCACTCATACCCCTCCACTCTGGCTATATAACTTCCGAGTCCTGGGTATCACACTCATACCACTCCCACTCTGGGTACTATAACCTTACGGATTCTCGATATCACATACCACTCCACTCTGGGCTAAATACCTACGAGTTCTGGTATCAGAGGAACTATCCATCCTCCCTAGAGTTGTACAGGACCAACCGTCCTTGAGCATCCTTGACCCACAATACGTCTATAAGCACTCCTGACTGAAACTTCCTCCCGTGATCCGCATACGACCTCGCAAGGTAATATCGGCATCACACTCATTCCAACCCGGAATATCATCTTTTCCATAACCATTACTCAGGTTATCTCTCAACCTACCCCGTCACTCAGGGTACCCTATAATCTTTTCCCGATTATATCCCAAGTTTTTAATTCCTCATAAAAACTCTTTTCAGAACCTCATGTTCACTTAACTTCCATGGCAACATCCGCCATCAACAATAAGAACTAACCGTCTTATTACACTCATCATGCATTATCGTTTACAACCCTAAAACGAATACATAATGCTCAACAATAATAATTCGAAACTGGGAACCATCGATGAAAGCTCAAGCATTTGATTGCTTCTCCAACCACTTCTTGAACCTTGCTTTCATCCTCGCCTCTGGTTCCCAAGTCTCCTCCTCAACCCCGTCACAATTCCACAAGACCCTTAAGCAAGTCTAGAATTTTTTTCCAGTGATCGGGTTGGAACTCGGCTCTCCCGACTCCACCATGGTATATACCCTAGGTGTCACAGCAGCCCGCCCATCTGTCGGTGCCGCCGCTACCACCCCCTCCCCCCCGCTGCAACCTGGGACATTTCGGCTTAATGTGCCTTGGCTCCTTACAGTGGTAACACACCCGAGGATCCCCGATCGCTCCACCTTTCTGGGGGCAACTCGCAACCTATGGTCCTTGCTTCCGCATCTAAAGCATCCCGGACCACCTAGGTTACCCTCGGAAGGACCCTAACAAACCCCAAGTGCTCACCCGGATTGCCCCGGATGCCGCACCTCTCTGCCAATTCTGGAGTAACGAAACAATGTGATGCTCCAGAATCAAACAGAACGTGGGATTCAAACCTTCCCACGATTAAGGTCCCTACATAACTCTCTTATGCTAAGAACCCTAACCCAGATCACTAGGCAACTTTCCATTCTAGGAAACTTTCCATTTTTGGAAAACTTCAGCCCTGGACCATACCACTTATGGTTCACTCTTCTAGAACTTCTCCGGAACTCTCTCGGCCTCACTTGGCCTCTCAATTCCATCTAAAAGAGATTTGACCTTTAATCTCCGGAACTTTCTCGGCTTCACTTGTCCTCTCAGTTCCATCTAAAAGAGATTTGACCTTTAATCTCCGGAACTTTCTCGGCCTCACTTGGCCTCTCTTGCAACCTTAACCCTTGGCTGCACCTCAACTACCGGTGGTACAACTGGAGCCTGCACTGGTACCCTCTCCGGTAACCGCTCTAACAGCAAGGCCATGAAATTCACAATACGATCCTCTTGGGCCGGAGCTACTCCTGCTGCCACACCCGCAGCACCTGCTGGACCTCCAGCAGCACCGGCACCAACACCGGCCACACCCTCCGTATGCGAGTTCCCGACCCGCTCATCCGTAACATTCTGTGCCACACTCTCCTCCATTACCGGAGCCGTCGCATTCCTCCGTCCGCGACCTCTACCACGACCGCGACCTCTACCTCTTTTAGCCATCTATACCCAATAGTTGGCTCTTCGATCAATCCTAACTACCATAGAAGCCGGCTCAACAACGTACCCGAACTTCCATGGTTTAGATTAACCAAACAAGGATTAAATCCTTATTTAGCAACCCAAAACTGAACCAATCCACGGTCCCGATTTAATTTAATATGAGTAATTCCTCAATTAAATTATTTTAATCCGCTTCACGGATTAACCCGACCCAAACCGGACACCACAGCTTCAATCACATAAAATATTATGTGATTAAAACTTCGGCCCAAAAAGACTATTCCAAGAGTCTTCTATCTAATCACAACAAACAACCAAACAAAAACGAAACAACTTACCGTGGAATCTCATTAAAGGCTCGAAGAGGATGATCTAGAACTCCATACCCAAACAATTGACTAACTCACATATTCAATTAAAAAATAATTTCTAACCCGTCCTAGAGCCGTAATTGCTCTGATACCAAACTGAAACGACCGCACTCGTTTTTTTTTTTTTTTTTGCACAATTAATTATTATTCCCATAAATAATAATTAACTTTCCAAATCAATTAACAATGCAACTATCCTTGCATTATAATTAATTAACTCCATAAGCAAAATATAACACATAAATATTTTACTTAATTATCCGAAAGGACATTTGATCCATCGATCTTTCCAGAATACGACGACTTGAGTTGAGAGTCGAAGTTGGTCTGTATAGCCACCTTGGCTTTCATATACAATTTCTGTTGTCTATAATGGTTCTCGATAAACGAGAATCCAGACTTGAGATCGATAAATCTTTTATCCATAAATACTAAAACACAAATTCTTTTATAGCGGAAGACTCTTAAACAAACAACCGAGTTCCTAGATCATCCCCTCTTCTTCGCCATAATTTCACGGTCACACCTATTCTTTTTCTGCATCAAATAAGAGAGATGCATAAGTATTTCAACAAATACTTAGTGAGGCAATCCTCCCATCTACAAGCTATACACACAAACGATTGTAATTATTCAACGTATTAAACACGAAATTACCGACAATAAATCAACCATCTCAAGAAACACTCGATCTAGATCCCCCATGAGATCTTACGGCCTATCTCATGCAAAACACATCAAACAATCAAACCGCTCAGATAAGCTTATGGTCATGCACTCACCTTTAGCCACGCACGGAAATTTCCCAAAACTCCCCGGAAATGAATAGACTTCAATTCCCCAAACGCGTGCCTAACAATAATCAAAGAACGAAACTTAAGACGCAAGAAACCAAAATACACACAAATTGGCCGACCAGATCGATCGATCCTGGTCAGGATCGATCGATCCCACCTTGCCGAGATCTTCACCGAACGATCGATCCTGGCCGGCCATGAGTTTACCAGATCGATCGTTTACCCCCAGATCGATCGATCCGTCCTGGATCACAAACCACCTTCACGGAGTCAACACCGAGTTGCACCACTCACACCAACTTGGCCACGCGATCGAACTCCAACTCCTCAATCACAAACCACCTTCACGGAGTCACGTTCAAGCACTCTCCGCAACCACACCGCTCACACTTTGTGGCCCCAAAACACCGCCACACCAACACGCCTCCTAACACGTGTCCCACGCCTAACCGAACCTCACCACCGGATGAACCAACGACTTGGAACATCTAACGGCAGTACCAAAACCAACACACCAACATAAACAGACTAAGAGGGAAAGAACGTTACCCTAACTCACGGTGATGAACAAGCTGCGAGAGAGTCACGAAGCTTCACCGTCACGGCAACCTCCGTTCCTTCACCTCTTGCCTCTCACGCTCACACACACAACCACCAAGCTCACTCCTCCCTTACTCTCCACGCCCACACACACACAGCCCCCAACCTTACTCCTCTCCTGCTCTCCAACCAAAACAGCTCTCTCTCACTCTCTCACTCTCTTTTTCCTCCTCCTTCTCTCCCTCTCCTCCTCTCACTCTTTTTCTCTCTGCAGATGGAAGTGTCGGCAGTTTCTTTTGGAGGAGAAAAGGAGTGCTGACTTCAGTGGAGAAATGGTGGATTGCTTTGTCAAAAGGTGGAGGAGAAGGTGGATCCATAGGCTAGCTTTGTAGGGGAGGAAAAATAGAGACAGCTATGGTGGAAATGGTTGGTGGCTTCTAGAAGAAAGTGGAGGCTGATTATTCAGCTTCATCCTAATTAGGATTTGGTCCTTAAACTGTCCAAAAGTTCACAAAGGGACCCCAAACTTCCCAATTGATCCCGAACACCCCCACGGGAAAATGCGGTATAACTTATAAGTTACTCCAAAATCTCCCGGAAATATTTTCCAGAGATTCTCCACATAATCCCGGGTGCCATCTCTGCTGGAGCCATTCTGTATGGAGCCTTGGATATCGGCCTTGTGCCTGGTTCGAGCTCAATCGTGAAAGGATCAGACCGAGACGGTGGTAACCCTTGCAACGACTGAAAAACATCCTCGAACTCCCGAACAACAGGAATATCCCGAACCGCGCTTTCTCCAACAGTCTCCGGGGTATTAATAGTCGCCAGATAAGCTTCACAACCTTGCTCGATCATTTTCTCAGCTTGCATTGCCGAGATCACGAGACTTCCGAGTGTTGGTCTAACTCCCTGATAAACCAACCTCCCTTTCTCCCTTTCAAACACGACACGTCCCCGGTAGCAATCCAGATGTGCTCTGAACTTTCCCAGCCAATCCATACCCAAGATGACATCATACAGTTCCACGGAACAGATGATCAAATCTGCTGGCATGGACTCCTCGGCCACCTGAACGTCCACGTTCTTAACCCGACCATGACTGCTTAGAAACTTTCCCCCAGCGACCTTAACAAGCCCCAAGTGCTCATCCAGGTTGCCCTGGATGCCGCACCTCTCTGCCAATTCTGGAGTAACGAAACAATGCGATGCTCCAGAATCAAACAGAACGTGAGATTCAACCCCTCCCACGATTAAGGTCCCTACATAACTTTCATATGCTAACAACCCTAACACAACTTCACTAGGCAAATAACTTGAACAAACAAGAATTTTCAACTCGAGTAAGTCTAGAAAATTTACCAGTGATTGGTTTGGAACTCGGCTCTCCCGATTCCACCATGGTGTATACCCGGGGTGTCACTGCAGCCCGCCTATCTGTCGGTGCTGCTGCTAGCACTCCCTGCTGCAACCTGGGACAATTTGGCCTGAAATGCCCTGGCTCTTTACAGTGGTAACACAACCGAGTAACCCTGATCGCTCTACCCTTCTGGGGGCAACTCGTAACCCTATGGTCCTTGCTTCCGTATCCGAAGCATCCATGACCACCTTGGTTACCCCTGGAAGGACCCTCCCACTTCCGCTTCTGTCCTTGCGCTGGCTTGTCGCCCTTGCTAGGACCGGACTGATGTGGAGGCTTCCTTGCCTGAGAAATTGGGCTGACTACCACACCCACGTCTCTCAGACCCTCCTCAAGCAACGCGGCCTTCTCTACTAGTTCCACAACCGTGTCAAACGATCTCATCAGGCACTGGTTCCTCAACTCGGCCCGAAGACCCATCAGAAACCGCCTCACCTGGGCCTGCTCATCATCCAGGATATGACCGCCATACACCCTGAGATGGTTAAACTCCGCCTCATACTCCCGAACCGACCGGTTCCCTTGAGTCAAACCTAGGAACCGTCTCTCCATCCGGTCCAATGCCTCTTTGGGGAAATACTTGGAGTTAAACTCCACTATAAAATCCTCCCAAGACATCTCTGCTTGGACCCTCCTGGCCGCAACACCTCTCCACCAGAGATGTGCGTCACCCTCCAGATAGTGGACTGCGATATCCACTTGGTATCCCTCTGGACACCTAATCCAACGGAAATTCCGTTCCATCCTCATCCTCCACTCATCTGCCTCTTCAGGCTTGGCACCACCCTGAAAGTATCTCGTGCCAATCCTCTGCAGCTGCTGCATCATTTTGAGGTATGATGGGCGCTCTTCTGCAACCGCAACCCTCGGCTGCACCTCAGCTACCGGTGGTACAACTGGAGCCTGCACTGGTACCCTTTCCGGTAACCGCTCCAACAGCAAAGCCAAGAAGTTCGCAATACGATCCTCTTGGGCCGGAGCTACACCTGCTGCCACTCCCGCAGCACCCGCTGGAACTCCAGCAACACCGGCACCAACACCGGCCTCACCCTCCTTCCCAGCCCGATCCGTATGCGAGTCCCCGACCTGCTCAAATGTAACACTCTGTGTCACACTCTCCTCAACCACCGGAGCCGTCGCGTTCCTCCGACCGCGACCTCTACCCCTACCGGTACCACGACCACGACCTCTACCTCTTTTAGTCATCGTAACCAACAGTGGATTCCTCGATCAAACCTTGCAACCACAGAAGCCGGCTCAATCAACAGACTCAAACTTCCACGGTTTAGATTAATAGATCGAAGATTAAATCCAAAATTAATAACCCAAGATTAACCCATGGTTAATCTCCTAACCCAACCAATTCCAAGGACCCGATTTAATTTAATATGAGTAATTCCTCAATTAAATTACTTTAATCCGGTTTACTGGTTAAACCAACCCAAACCGGACACCACAGCTTAAACCACATAAAAAAATGTGATTAAAACTTTGGCCCCAAAAGACTATTTCCACCGAGTCTTTAACTATCACAACAAACAATTAAGTAACACAAAATAACTTACCGTGGAATCTCTTTAAAGGCTCGAAGAGGATGATCTAAAACTCCATACCCAAATAATTGACTAACTCACATAATCAATTCAAAAACTTCCCAACCCGTCCTAGAGCCGTAGTTGCATTGATAGCAAAATTGAAACGACCGCACTCGTTTTTTTTTTTTATTATTAAATAATTAATTATTATTCCCATAAATAATAATTAACTTTCCCAAACCATTAAAAATGCAACTACTCATGCATATTAATTAATTAACTCCATAAATAAAATACAATCACATAAACGTTTTAATTGTTTATCCGTAAGGATATTTGATCGATTGATCTTTCCAGAATACGACGACTTGAGTTGAGAGTCGAAGTTGGTCTGTATAGCCACCTTGGCTTTCATAGACATTTTCTGTTGTCTATAACGGTTCTTGATAAACAAGAATCCGGACTCGAGATCGTTAGATCATTTATCCTTCGGATTATTAATTCACACACGACTTAATAGTATTTTGTAATAATCTAACATTCAACAAAACACTTAAACAACAACCCGAAAAATCTAGATCATCCCCTCTTCTCCGCCTTGATTCCACGGTCACACCTATTCTTTTTCTGCATCAATAAAAGAGATGCATAAGTATTTCAATAAATACTTAGTGAGGCAATCCTCCCATCTACAAGCTATACACACAAACGATTAATTATTCAATGTATTAAACACGAAAATACCGACAATAAATCAACCATCTCAAGAAACACTCGATCTAGATCTCCCATGAGATCTTACGGCCTATATCTATGAAAACACATCAAACAATTAAACCGTTCAGATAAGGTTATGGTCATTCACTCACCTTTAGCCACGCACGGAAATTCCTAAAACTTCCCAGAATGAATAGACTTCAATTCCCCAAACGCGTGCCTAACAATAATCAAATAACGAAACTTAAGACACAAGAACCAAAATACAAACAATTTGGCCGACCAGATTGACCAGATCGATCGATCCTGGCCGGCCGCGACCTAACCAGGTCGATCGATCCTGACCAGATCGATCGATCCGGCACAAGCGAGAGTGTTCGAGATCGATCGATCCAGGCTGGATCGATCGATCCCTGTGCAACTTGACAACACCAACTTGCACCACTCACCCCACTTGGCCAAGCGATCGAACTCCAACTCCTCAACAACAACCACCGTCACGGAGTCACGTTCAAGAACTCTTCGCAACCAACACCGCTCACACCTCGTGGCCACAAAACACCGCCACACCAACACGAAACCATCACCGACAACCTTAACAACCGGCTCCGTTGTCACCACGCTCAAACCCTCCGACAACAACAACCAACAGAAAACCAAAACCAAACAACATAACAACTAACAAGAGGAGACCCTTACCGTGGAACAACTGAGATTAAAAAGGGAAGCTTGAAGTTTCCCTTCACGGCAAGTTCCGTCTCCTTCACCTCTTGTCTCTCACGCCACACACACATCCACCAAGCTCACCTTCTTTGGCTCTCCACGCCCACACACAGCCACAAGACTCACCCTCTCTTGCTCTCCACACAACACACAGCTCACAAACTCTCCTTCTCTCCTCCTCTCCTTCTCTAAAACTTCTGATCAAAACCTCTCTTCTCACACTTCTTCTCTCTCTCTCTCTCTCTCTCTGATTCTCTTACTCTTTCTCTGAAGTGTCGGCAGATTTTCTGAAGGAGGAATGGAGTGCTGACTTCAGTGGAGAAATGGTGGACTGCTTTGACAAAAGGTGGTGGAGAAGGTGGATCCATAGGCTAGCTTTGTAGGGGTGGAAAATGGAGACAGCTATGGTGGAAATGGTTGGTGGCTTCTAGAAGAAAGTGGAGGCTGATTATTCAGCTTCATAAATTTAGGGTCTGGTCCTTGAACTCTCAAAAGTTCACAAATTGACCCCCAACTTCCAAATTCACACCAAACACCCCTACGGGAACAATACGGTGTAACTTCCAAATTACTCCGAAAATTCCCGGAAATATTTTCCAGAGATTCTTTCCATAAATCCCGGATATAATTCCGAAATTCCATTTTTTCGGAACACGGGCGTTACAATGTCCCTCAGATCTATAGTGAAAAATGCTTCATCTTCTTTTTTCTTCTTTATTGTGCTTTCGCCGAAACCTTTTTCCAAACTTAAAACTTGAATCTTGTCTGACTCGCCTTCAACTAGTAAGTTCTGTTGACACATAATTGAGTCAATCTGGGTAAATTTTATTTTTATTAATCATATTTCTATGATTTTTACACATCAAGAAAAAATATTTAAAATGGATTATAAATACATTGGGTTTTGTGATTACAACTTCGTATAATTCTAAACCAATAGTATTCTATTATTTTTCTTAAAATTTACAACTTATCATCATTAATTAATAAAATATGCATTGAAACCCTAAAAATATGATCTTTTTGAAATAGATTTTTTTCCTAAAAATTGGATTTTTTCCCATATCCCAAATAATCATAATAGCATCACATAACCTAGATTCTAGAAACAAATTTGATAAAAAGTGATCAAAAAGCGATCAAAATCACAAAACCAATTGAAAATCATAGCTTAAAGATTGCAATGAGGGAATAAGAGATGGTGACAGAACACAGAGAAAACCTTAATCAGCTGTACTGTTGTATGCTGGAATATGAAGATCTATATCAATATAGATGAGGAAAAAATTGTGTGGAGAAAATTAGAAGAAGCATGGTGAGGGTGCCATCCAAGGAGGGTTTCGGAGATGTGGCGGCGAAGGCAAAGACACTTAGGGTTAGGGGTGTTTATGTTAAATAAATTATCAAAAATCCACTATTGTAACAATGTCATTCAAAAAAGCCAATTTTTGCTCTGTAAAAACAAACTATTGTGCCCTTTGATGAACTGAAACCTTGTTCTATTTCAAATATTTTGTCCACAAATTTCTATAGACAAATTTTGGAATGTTTTTTGTCCACGAGACGATTATGTTTTGGTTCTCTATTTATTATGTAGTCTAAGTTCAGAGATATTTACGAAAAGTACCATTTTTGGAAATGACTTTCGAGAAATGCAGCTTGCTACAGTGACGATATAGTACGTGAATAGTATTTTGACAATTTTATCCCTGTTGAGTGAAGAAGAAAAAAGTACTAGATGGAAACATTATTTGGTACACGAAAATATTATTTGGTACACAGAAATATAATTTTTTTTTATGGAAAAAACATAACATGATTAGATTGATATCCATAGCATACTATAGACGAAAATGGAAAATAAAATTGGTATGGTATTCATAAAAATAACAACTGAAAATTAGAAAAGATGAAGTTGTTTTCTTTGAATTAATTTCTGAAAAAAATTTATACCCTAAGTTTGAGTTTGAGAATCCCAATCACACCAGTGTAAGAGGACAAAAAAAACACAGTGGCAAAACGAACCAAATAAAACATGTGTTGTTTATTTGAAAATCAAAGTCATGGAGTAAGAGTCAAAAAATTTGATGTCATTATGGTTGAATAAATGACTAAAAATTATATCCTAATTTTGAACTTATGATTTTAAAATATTTATTATGTAACAAGGTTACAAAATAATGATACTATACCCTAGAGATTTTATTAAATCAAATAAAAATCTGGGGTATTATAAGAAGAATCAAAAGTTGTGATAGGTTAATTTGATAAGATCAGAAGATATAGGGCTGCTTTGCAAAGATTAGAAAGTTAGGGGCTTAAGAGAAATTTAATTTTAAAAAAAACTAATCTCCTATTGAGTTTTTTTTTAAAGACCAAAAGCTGCAGCCTCTCCTCCATTTAACGTTGTCGCCTCCAGGTTTTGTTTTATGTGGTGTCGTGAGGAAGAGCCAAGCCTTGCGGTGTGACCGTAGCTTTGTGCTGTGCGGGGGAGTTTTAGGAAATTGCGGAATTTTGTCGCGAAAATTTCTGCTTTTGGCTAAGGTGAGTGTAGTACCATGGTCGGACTGGACTTATAGGATTTATCGCCTTAATTTTTGTGTTAGGAATTATTTTTCAGGGTTGTGTGTTTTTATTTTAATTTTGGTTTGTGAGTTATTATTAAATTTTGGAAAAATTGTTAAAATTAATGTCGTAATTAAATGGGTGTTTTGCAGAATTTTATTTCATTATTCCGGTATAAAATATTTTTAATTTATAATTAACTTGCTGAAATAAATTAATTTTATTTTGGAGTAGAAATGAGTTATTAAATTGCTGAAAATATTAATAATTTTTTTTATAATTATTGTTGAAATTTCTGGGTTGATTTTTGGTGATTGTTGTATTCTTTTACGAGCATAAAGTTATGCCGGAAAATCTTTATGTATTTGTCTTTTTGTATTTAACCTAGTAGACGGATTGATCGCCTCCTCAGTATTTATTAAATATTAGTTGCATCTATGCGTAATGGTGCAGGTAAAGGAAAAGAAATGAGTCTTAGATGGAGCTCGTGAGACCACGGCTGCCGGATGAGATGACATACCAGGGACATTGTTTTATTTATTTATTTTGAATATTTGCTTATTTATGATTTGTTGAAACGGTTACGTTGCTAGTTATTGCTGTGCGTTTTTACTGATTTTTTTTTGTGAAATCTGATTTTGGCTGAGTTAAATTAATTGGTTTACGCCGCTGAAGTTTTATTATTAATGGGAATAGTAAAAAAAGAATCGGGTCGGGACATTTTAATTTGGTATCATAGCGGAATTATTTCTAGGACTGTTAGATTTCCTGTTGTTTTGTATGGTTGTCTGTTATGGGGTGTTGGGGTATGTCATCTTCCCAGCCGATAACTGTTCCATGGTACGACTACCTTGTTGTGTTGTTGGTTAATAATTATGTAGTAAATTTTAATAATCCGCTGTTCGTTGTTTTTTTATAATATGGTTGATTCTAGAAGAGTTGGAAGGCCCCATAGGGATGGTCACGGGGGCCGAGCTGGCCATGGAGGCCGTGTTGGCCGAGGGGGCAAAGCTGGCAGGGAAGAGCTGGCTCCTGAGGAGAATGTGGCGCAGAGTGTCACGGTGGAGCAGGTGGAAGTGGAGTATCCTATCGGGGTTGATCAGGCTGGATTTGTTGTTGGCAACGTTGTGCCAGCACATGGAGTAGCTCCGAAGGGGGCAGATCCTAACCCAATGGGGTATGTACTTGGACTGCTAGTCCAACTTTTAGAGCGGTTACCGGCTGCGGTACCGGCTTCTGCTACGGTGGCGCCACAGGGAGTTGTTCCGGGGATTCCAGATGTTGTAGCTTAGCCGGTTGTTCCATCCTATCTCAGGGTGATGGAGCACATGCAAAGGTTAGGCATCAAGTACTTTGCTTGTGGTGTCAAGCCGGTTTGGTAGACGAGTGAAGGTCCAGGCTGGAGAGGAACTTTCATTCTATCAGATGCCGTGAGGAGTATCGAGTTGACTTGGCGGTTCACTATCTTGATGGTGATGCTCAAACCTGGTGGGAGAGTGTGTTAGCACAGAGGGGGAATGCGGTGTTGAATGGGCGAGTTCCGTGAGGAGTTCAACCTCGAATATTTTCCACATGAGGATTTGGACAGGTTGGAGGGCGAGTTCTTGGACTTTTCACTATTTAGTTATCTATTGGTGGCCGATTGGACTCGGTCTCATACTCTCGGACAGACATGTTCCCTTCGATAACTAAATAGTGAAAAGTCCATGAACTCGCCCTCCAACCTGTCCAAAGCCTCATGCGAAATATATTTGAGGTCGAACTCCTCATGGAACTCACCCAATTCAACATCGCATTCCCCTCCGTGCTAACACACTCTCCCACCAGGTGTGTGCATCACCATCAAGATAGTGAACCGCCAAGTCAATTCGATACTCCTCAGGGCATCTGATAGAATGGAAGTTCCTCTCCAGCCTGGACCTCCACTCGTCTGCCTCAACCGGCTTGGCACCACCAGAAAAGTACTTGGTGCCTAACCTCTGCATGTGTTCCAGCACCCTGAGATAAGATGGAACACCCGGCTCAGCTACATTATCCGAAACCCCTAGAACAACTCTTCCTCGCAAGACATCAGCTCCCTATGGTGCCACCGGAGCAGGAGCCAGTACCGCAGCCGGTAACCGCTCCAAAATTTGGGCCATCAGCCTAAGTACAGCCTCCATCGGGTTCGGATCTGCCCCCTGCGGAGCTACTTCATGTGTCGGCACAGCGTTGCCAGCAACAAATCCAACCTGATCAACCCCGATAGGATACTCTACTTCCACCTGCTCCACCATGACACTCTACGCCACACTCTCCTCAGGAGCAACCTATGCCCTGCCAGCTCTGCCCCCTCGGCCAACACGGCCTCCACGGCCAGCTCGGCCACCGCGACCACCCCTATGTGGCCTACCAACTCTTCCAGAATTAACCATCTTTTAAGAAAATAACGAACAATGGATTCTTAAACTTTACTACATAATTATTAACCAACAACACAACAAGGTAGTCTTACCGTGGAACCGTTATCGGCTGGAAAGATGACATACATCAACATTCCCATAACAGACAACCATACAACACATCAGGAAATCTAACAGTCCTAGAAAGAACTCAGCTTTCATACCAAATTGAAATGCCCCGACCCCATTTTTTTTTTTAACTATTCCCATAAATAATAAAACTCCAGCGACGTAAACCAATTAATTTAACTCTGCCAAAATCAGATTTCACACATAAATAATAACCAATAAAACGCGCAGCAATAACTAGCAACCTAAATGTTCCATCAAATCATAAATAAACAAATATTCAGAATAAATAAATAAAACAATCTCTCCGGTATGTCATCTCATCCCATAGCCGCAGTCCTACGACCTCCAGGTAAGACTCAATTTATTTTCTTTTACATGCGGCATTACGAGTAGACGCAGTCAGTATTTAATAAATATTGAGGAGACGATCAACCCGTCTACTAGGTTAAATATAGAAAGACAAATACAGAAAAAAATTTTGTCATAAATTAATGCTCGGAAAAGAATACAACAATCAACCCAAAAATTTCAGCAATAATTATAAAAAAAATAATAATATTTTCAACAATTTAGTAACTCATTTTTACTCCAAAATAAAATTAATTAATTTCAGCAAGTTAATTATTAATTAAAAATATTTTATACTGGAAAAATTAAATAAAATTAAGCAAAACACCCATTTAATTACGACATTTATTTTAGCAATTTTTCTAGAATTTAATAACAATTCAAACATCAAAATTAAAATAGAAACCCACAACCATGAAAAATAATTTCTAACACAAAAATTAAGGCGAGAATTTCCATAAATCCAATCCGACCACGGTACTGCACTCACCTTAGCCAAAAGAAAAAACTTATGCGAAACTCCTCCGAAACGAATAGAGTCTAGATTTCCCGAACAAGACCTAAAATAATAAATAATAAAATACTTAATAATTAACTACATAACCAAATGATTCAAATTGAATCAAACTTGACGTCGCAAGTCAACACCACCACCCAAGAAAAAACACGTGATACTCTCTTGGATTTAAGCTGGTAAGTGCTTGGTTCACTTAACCAAAACACTACACAAAACTTAATCAACAAGTCATCATCTTCAACGTGAGGTTCTGCAACAGCATGGCGAAACGCCGTTAACAGCGTTCACCACCACCATCGATCAACGCCACCAACCTCACGTCCCATCAGTCCACCGTCACAGAGTCACGCTCGAGCACCCTCCGCAACCAACACCGTCTATGTCTCGATCTCCCAACATCACCACCGATCAATTCTCCGACAACAACACCACTAAGACAACCAACCACAATCCAGTTCTCTCACAACCAAAATGAAACAACAAAGAGGAGGAGAACCTTACCACGATCCTGGCGGCGAAGGATGAGATGGAGAGACTCGACTTCTCACTCACGGGAACCTAAAGACGGCACGGAGCTACGGTCACACCGCAAGGCTCGGCTCTTCCTCACGACACCACACTAAACAAAACCTCTCTATCTCTTACTCTTTGGAGGCGACGGTGTTAAATGGAGGAGAGGCTGCAGCTTTTGGTCTTTAAAAAAACCTCAATAGGAAATTAGGGTTTTTTCTATCAAATTTCTCTTAAGCCCCTAACTTTCTAATCTTTGCAAAGTAGTCTCATAACTTCTGATCTTATCAAATTAACCCATCATAACTTTTGATTCTTCTTTTAACACCCCAGATTTTTATTTGATTTTAAAAAAATCTCTAAAACTAAGCTCTTTAATCCGAAAAATAAACTCAACTACTCGTTTTTGAGACACGGATGTTACAATTTTTGTGGTGTCATGTTGCTTATTGTCTTTTTGTTGTCGTGGTTTCTTTTGATTTCTTATACATTCTCCTTCTTCTTATTTAGAAACTGGATATCCATCACTAAGAGGGCTTCGGGGACAGAACTCTAAACCTTAGAGCATTTCCAATGGTGAAATTGGATGGGTCTTAAGCTGGGTCTTAAGTGTTTAATATTAGAATTAATTGAAAATTGAAGCCCAATTGTTAAGATCCGTGTCTTATTTTAGACACTTCTTAAACCATAAGACCCGGTGACGTGGCG
Source organism: Barbarea vulgaris (assembly GCA_963667165.1). Taxonomy (NCBI): domain Eukaryota; kingdom Viridiplantae; phylum Streptophyta; class Magnoliopsida; order Brassicales; family Brassicaceae; genus Barbarea; species Barbarea vulgaris. The sequence goes on from OY763892.1 coordinate 20,620,776, forward strand.
ATTTTTTATTGGAAAGATGAAAATGAAGAGAAAAAAAGAAAAAAACACGCGACTCTTTTTTATTTTTTCGGTGAAACTCTCTCTCTCTTTTCTCTCTCTTTTTCTCTCGTTCTCTCCGTCGCTAGAACGAAATCCGGCGAAATCCGATACATATCAACCAAGCGACGGTCTTCAAACTCATTAGGTATGTTCTTCTTTCGATTTGCTTTTGTTTTTCATGGGTTTTGTGTTTTTGTTGTTCTTGATTTGAGGGTTTTCAATTTGGGAAAATTAGGGTTTCGTCATAATTTAGGGATTTTTTGAAATTGAAGTTTCCTGAGATTGAAATTGTTATACTTGTTACGAAATCGAGATATTTTCATATCTATGATCTCTAATGGTTTCAATTTTGGATCTTTTGCATGCTTATCTTTTGCGGAGCTGTGGGTTTGTTCTTCCTTGGTCTAGAAGAGGAGTTTCATTTCTGGTACATGCTGAGGTAAGAGACAACCTAATTCCTCCTTCGATCTCATCTTGTTTCGTGGAACACAGTTTTTGGGTTTTGTTTGTTTGTTTAGATTAATTCTTATAGACTGTTGCTTAATTCACATACATTTCCCGGCATTTTGATAGCATGTTGCTTAATACACTAATTTAACTATTGATGCCTAGATAAACCATACATACTAAACTAAATTAAGAATATATTAACTAATCAAGATTATATCATGAAGGCCAAAGCTTTTAAGGTGGTTATATGCTCTGGATATTGTGTGTTTTTTTTCCTTCTAATTTGGTGACTATGATTAAAGTTGGAAAGCTAAACGTATATGAGAATTAAGTATCAATTTAATAATTTTTCTAATAAAAATTATCACATTAGTTAGTGTAACACGATGACCATTTATCTTAAGAGATAAAGAGACTCATATTTTCTTCTTGTATTTTTTGTCTAACTTTTAACCAGTTATTTGGAATTTTGTGACATACAAGCGTATTAAGAATGAAGTCTCTTGTATATTTCATATTTGAAACTCGAACTAGATCGAGCTAATCTATCATATTATTTGTTCATGCCAGTTGTCAGTTGACATATATATATATGCATGATACAATGATTTTAGTCAGCCGTTGAATTTTCATTTGTAGAATCCGAAATTGAGTCGTCACTAGTTGTTTGCTTGCTGAATTTAGTTCTTCACATTTACACTTATCTATTAGACAAAATGTTTCTCGTTATCTTTTACACATTTATCTCGGAAGAGTGAATACCAAAAGTTTCAGTACATTGTACATAGTAAATCTAACAGTGTCAGAGCAGAGTAATCAAAACAGAGTATAGAACAGAGTATCTTAATCTTCCTTTTTTTTTTTTTTGGTTTTCAAAAAAATCTCTATCTTTTGCTTCATTCTTAATACGCTTGGTATGTCTATGAAGCAAAGCAAATCTCCATCTTTGTATTTTACACTCATATTTTTATTAGCCTGATTAGTGTATATCATACTAATATTATTTCTGAGAAGTACATTTAAAGTGTAAAATATTACATTGTAATATGTAATCTTGGAAAAATTAGTAAGAATAAAAATTTCAGCTAATATATGCAACCAAACACAAATACGTATATCTATAATTGTTTTGTTAAAAGTCTCCTAGATTTTTGTAATATCTACTATTCCTAGATCATTCGTGTGGCTTAGACTTTTTCCATTATTCAAAGTTTGGTTGGTAATTATTATATCCACATCTTCAAATTTTAGTTACAAGTATTGGTTTTTAGTATTTGCCTTGCTTGGTAGAGTTACTACAGTTTCTTTCATTTCATTTCTTGGATCAATTTCAGGGATGTAGAGCATATGGATTTGGATTTAAAGAAGAAGCAACCTCTTTTCAGGGATGTAGAGTTACTACAGTTTTTTTTTCGTTTCTTTTTTGAATATCTTCTTTTCAAATATTGTCGTTTTATGTATAAATAATATTTTATGTAATAGACTTAATAAAATGTACTATGTTTTAAAATTTTATTAACATAAATTTTATTTACAATTAAATTTTTTTTTTTTTAGACACCTACATTGAGTGTCTCCATTGGAAGGGTCCAAAATATAAATTCACTTAAGAGTGTCTAAACAATCTACTTTACATAAAACTTAATAATTTATTGTTTTAGACACCTTTAATGAATGTCTCCATTGGACATGGGCTTACATGGCTAAACCTTTCTTGGTTCAGATGGCAAAAAATTGCAAACAAGTTTTCTGACTTTATCTTGAAATTTTTAAGGTGTGTTTAACACCAATGTTATTGGTGCTGCCCCTGTATTTATCGCAAAAAGGTTCTTGAGACTTCGAAAATGGTAATCCTCGTGTTATTATGCAGTATTGATCAATGCTGGTCATGCCAATGCAGCTACGGTAAGATTCTCAGCTGTAGTCTTATGTTTTCTTAATCAATGATATTCAACATCTAAGCAAGTAAATGTATGATATATTTACGTTCAGGTGATTGAAGACCGTTAGAAATTCGAATTGCTTATGAAGCTAGAAAAAGGCAACAAGCTAGAGAAGTTCATGGTTGAAGTGATGAAGTATGAAAACGGCAAGTTTCACTAGAGCTGGTGATGACTTCTAGGTTGTGTGCCATGAGGACATATGTTGCATGGCCAGGGGACTTAAGTGATCATGTATTAAAATGACGAGGTTTGGTCAAGTATTGCTTGTACTTAGTTTTTTTTTTTTTTGGATTATTAGTCAAACTGATATTAGTTTAAGACATTGTTTATATGTGTTGGATGTGAGACATGGTTTATGTATGATGGATTTATTTAATGAGTATTAAAATTTAAAATTTCTATAAGTCAGAGTCTATTGTGCAAAACATGATAAATTCAGGGTCAATTTGTAAATATAATTAATTTCATGTAACACATTTTATCGGATCTACAAAAATATTACGGAACAATAAATCATAGCAAGAAAAAAAAAAGCTATAACAGAAAATATAAAATCGTATTAACCACCCTTTTATAATAAATTAAAGCGTTTAACAGATGCTATGATACAATAAACTAAGGGTTTAATTAATTAAAGCTATTATAGAGTAAACTATCATAGCTAACAGAAAAAAACAATGTAGTATATGTACCACCAATTATAGCTAGCGAAGAGATAGCGTTTATGAAAACGCTATTAATCACATATTTAATTGTTATCGTGTGTTAAGAATGTGTGTTTTTTTGTAGTGTGCCAATTAGGCACGTTGGTCCCATTCTCGTGAGTTATACCATGAGTAATACACTCGAGATCTGATATTATGTTGGTATAATAAAAGTCCTGGATGTTTTCTCATCATGTTGATGGAACACATCTCTTCGAGGTATCGAGGGTAGTGTCATTCTGGGCCTCGACACCAAGGACAAGAGCTTTAAACATATGACTAATTGCAAGCCTAAAAAATGAGAGACCACAAGTCCACGATACCAGCAATACTCGACAACAAGCTTTGGTAAGGGAAACCAGACACACGAGTCCCTAAAGTATGACACATTCGAGCAGACACATCACTTTGGACAATCCCAAGGACGGGTAAAAGTATTGGAATTGGAATGTCCAGCTCGGAAAGGAAATTACAGTGTTTCCTTAAGTCTCCAATAGAGACCGGAGTCAACCGTGTAAGGTATATGTCGAACTCGCTGTCACTTTTACAGCAATCTGGTCTTCTTCATCCGCCTGGAAGATCAGTGTATCTTCCTTTGTATCTTCATCCCATAGATCTGGGTTGCAAAGTCATGGGACGAAGTGCCTATGTGGCCCCCTCGAGAGGTTGCCGCTGGGTCATCCTTTAATTGACTACATCTGTTAATAGGTCGGCTAGGTTTCGCCGATCTGAAGATTTCTCTTACTCCTTTTAAGCTGGAGAAATAGTAGAAAGGTTTTTTTTTTGATGTTTTCCTAACTATCTTTGGCGTCACTATGCTATACTATTTGATGATTTGATGATCGCTTTGAAGATTCGCTAGAAAATCTTGAAGATCCGGAAAATTCCAAGATCTTTGACTAGATAAAAAAATCATGCCGGATAACTTACAAAATACGGCGGAATTATACTAAAAATGAAGAGTAACTACGACTATGAATATAAATTAAGCAAGATCGTAAGATAAGAGAAGAGCGGAAAGAATTAATACCTTTTACTATCAGATGAGAACTGAGGGTTTAGCAAATTGGAGATGGTTTTATAGAAGAAAAGCTACTGTTTAGCTTCCAAGCTATGAGATTGTTTAGCTTCCAACCTAAAATGGGTTTTCAGTTTCAATTTTATGAATCAGTATCCATCGCATCATGACAAATAAGGCAGTAAAATATTCCCGAATTTTCAAAAAAGTAAATTAAGTAAGTTGAGCTCAGCCTTGCATCGTGAAGTATTCCAAGCTCAGCCTCTCAGTCTCGTGTTGTCAAGTAAGCCAAGCTAAGCCTTGCATCGTGAAGAATGTCGAGCTTAGCCTCGCATCGTCAAGTAAACCGAGCTTAGCCTTGCATCATCAAGGAATTCGAGCTCAGCCTCGCATCATTAAGTAAGTCTAGCTTAGCTTCATATCCTTAAGTAAGATTAAATAGGCCAATCTAAATTTACACCAAGTTATCCAAACTCTTTCTCTTTAATTTGTTGAACTCGAGAGCACATTCGTCAGAACAAACTGTGGGGAGTTATTTTTGGAGGGCTGTGAATCCTCCATTTAATAGGACCCAAGTCAATAATCGATCCATTTAAACTTTGATAAAACCCATTGAGCTCGGCCCAGCAGCTCATCATCGGTGGAAAACCACCACCACCACTAATAACATGTATATATGTTTGAGCACTTCGTATTACTCGATCCACTTTTGAATTTAAATTGTGATTAATTAGAGAGATAAAGAAAGAAGACAATAAATTCTTACTCTTCCTGAATTCTTCCAAATGCATGTGTCAAGAAGGTTGGCCAATTCGCCGGTGTAGACAACTATCTTCACCACTTTGGATCAGTTTGTTATAAAGGCTATTGACGTCTTCTGTCGTATGAGCATGCAGATCATGGTCCAGATCAGTGTCTTATGTTTAGAGTGTAATGGTGATTGGCACCTACGTAAATTCATGATCTCCATGATTTATCCCTCCATGTCTGTCGGTGGTGTAATGCAACAAGGGTTAGTTCAGTGATTTGAAGAGGGTTTGTAGACTTTCGTAAGATAAAGAAGGTTTGGCGAAATGGATAAGGTCCAGGCTTTGATTATAGAGCCGCAGAGCGAATCGTACAAACAATGTTGACCGAGGCGAAGTTGTTTAAAAACTGTGCCGAAGCTAAGAAGGATATGGATTAAAAGCCAAGGCCGTTTAGAGACGAGCCTAGTTGAAGATTCCACCAAGGCTTCAGATGAATGCCAAGGTTGAATGTTGCACCGAGGCTTCGAGAGTTGGTTCTCAGGTAGACAGACGAGTATTGCCGAAGTTATTGCCTCGATTCTCTCCCTAATTTTTGATTAGATTGATATGACATTGATCCTCCATTTTATTGTAGTCACTATCACATAATCCTCACCTAATCCATTCCTCCTAGTGGGCTTCTCAGAAACCGAGCCTCCTTAATGAGCCTGATAGGAATTTGGGCCGGGATTTTAGAGTTGTGCTTGGTCCACCTCCAACAACGTCTTGAAAGCAAAACTCTAGCCAAGCTCGAACATATGTATGTTTACTTCCAAGAACCATCTATATAGCACTGACATCCTGTGGAGCCTGAAGTCAGCAAAAGTTGTTCTGAAGTGTAAATGCTTCCACTTGTTGTTCGTTGACTTATGCTAGTTTCCACGATTGAGCCTCGCTCTCTACTAATTTTACAAAATGTTCTGATTCTTTATCTTAATTAGTATAAATCTTAAAATTCCTTGATTTGCAAAGATATATCAATTAATACTCCCTGGAAAACTGTCATCCTGAATTCATCGCCTTTGTCATTTTGAACGAATTCTAATACTATACAGAAAACATCTACGCGAAATAAAAGTTTTTAGTTAATTTTATAATAAAAGAAAATAATCCATCAAATAAAAGCCAAACCGAAACAGATAGACATCATTTATACTCACCCAAAGAAAACAACCAAAATACACTCTTTGTTTTGTTTTTTTTTAAACTCTTTTTTTTTGTATTGATAGAAGACAAATCTCGGATTTGAAAATACTAAATCTATCAAATTACGACCAAAGCAACCTCTTGGTCTAGAAAAGGCTATAACTTTAGGTTAACTGCTACCACCATTTCTTCTCTTTTTCTCTCCATTTGCAACACCTGTTGTTGCTTTGTCCGTGTCCGACAACTTCTTCGTTGTCCCAAGAGAAGTAGAAGATGAAAGCCTCTTCTTTGGCAATACCGCCTGCGGAGGTTTCCTCTTATCAGACACATCCTTCTTGTTTTTCAAGCTTGTTGTTCCGACATTAACATTGGATTTCACAGCTTGTGTGTTAGCCAAGTTTCCTGTTGCTCCCACGCTAACCTTGGATTTCAAAGCCTGCATGTTATCTACCTTCCTTTCTGTTCCCACACTAGCCTTAGATTTCACAGGTTGCACATTACTCACGTTGCTTGTTGTTACCACACTAACCTTGGATTTTACAGTTTGCGTGTTATCCAAGGAACTTCTGCGTGATGATGAGCTACCAACGCTCTCCTCATCTTTAACGTTTGTAGATGATCCACCACCAATGCTATGCCTGCGATTAGTAACCTCACTCTTTTTGCTCTTCGAATCATTGTTTACTGGCCATTGGATAGAACCTTGGCTAGCTGACTTCAGTGTTTTAGATCTTGCAGGAGAAGTCTTGATGGAATTTTCGCGTTTAAGAGAGTTTTTGAGGGAGAATTGATCCTCGTTAGACTGAGGATCCCACGGACGAGAAGCCATCCACCTCTCAAGCCAACTCCAACCCCAATCTGTTGTGTTTGGGTCCATCAGGGTCTGGTGTGGGAGTTTTGAAGAGTTTCTCCACGTTTGCTGTTTTATTTCACAACATAAATCTTAATGAGTATGAATAACATCAGAACAAAGTTGTTATCAATTTATTATTCATATTATATTATATATACCTGATGACTATAAGCATAGGCCAAAGCCCTCTCTCGTCTTACAGAAGCTTCTTTTCGATTCACTGACCTCGCCTCGATTTGGGCCTTTGATTTATTACTAGAATCAAAATCTCCAGCTATAACCTACAACACGATTTGATCCATTTGAGTATTTTGGCTCACACAATGTGCTAAAAGATATGGAGAATAATAATTACCAAATTTTGATTTTGATGTTCTTTCTGGTGACCC